>CM026386.1:9676009-9695535 GCA_014843695.1 Archivesica marissinica | reverse complement strand
TTGTGTCCGACATGTGCATGAGTTGTTTGTGTCCGACATGTGCACAAGTTGTTTGTGTCCGACATGTGCACAAGTTGTTTGTGTCCGACATGTTCACACATTGTTTGTGTCCGACATGTGCACAAGTTGTTTGTGTCCGACATGTGCACAAGTTGTTTGTGTCCGACATGTGCACAAGTTGTTTGTGTCCGACATGTGCACAAGTTGTTTGTATCTGACATGTTCACAAGTTGTTTGTGTCCGAGATGTGCACAAGTTGTTTGAGTCCGACATGTGCACAAGTTGTTTGTGTCCGACATGTGCACAAGTTGTTTGTGTCCGACATGTGCACAAGTTGTTTGTGTCCGACATGTGCACAAGATGTTTGTATCTGACATGTGCACACGTTGTTTGTGTCCGACATGTGCACAAGTTGTTTGTGTCTGACATGTGCATGAGTTGTTTGCATCCGACATGTGCATGAGTTGTTTGTGTCCGACATGTGCACAAGTTGTTTGTGTCCGACATGTGCACAAGTTGTTTTTGTCCGACATGTGCACAAGTTGTCTGTGTCCGACATGTGCACAAGTTGTTTGTATCTGACATGTGCACAAGTTGTTTGTGTCCGACATGTGCACAAATTGTTTGTGTCCGACATGTGCACAAATTGTTTGTGTCCGACATGTGCACAAGTTGTTTTTGTCCGACATGTGCACAAGTTGTTTGTGTCCGACATGTGCACAATTTGTTTGTGTCCGACATGTGCATGAGTTGTTTGTGTCTGACATGTGCATGAGTTGTTTGTGTCCGACATGGGCACAAGTTGTTTGCGTCCGACATGTGCATGAGTTGTTTGTGTCCGACATGTGCACAAGTTGTTTGTGTCCGACATGTGCACAAATTGTTTGTGTCCGACATGTGCACAAGTTGTTTGTGTCCGACATGTGCACAAGTTGTTTTTGTCCGACATGTGCACAAGTTGTTTGTGTCCGACATGTGCACACTTTGTTTGTGTCCGACATGTGCACAAGTTGTTTGTGTCCGACATGTGCACAAGTTGTTTGTGTCCGACATGTGCACAAGTTGTTTGTGTCCAACATGCGCACAAGATGTTTGTATCTGACATGTGCACACATTGTTTGTGTCCGACATGTGCACACGTTGTTTGTGTCCGACATGTGCACAAGTTGTTTGTGTCCGACATGTGCACAATTTGTTTGTGTCTGACATGTGCACAAGTTGTTTGTGTCCGACATGTGCACAAGTTGTTTGTGTCCGACATGTGCACAAGATGTTTGTATCTGACATGTGCACACGTTGTTTGTGTCCGACATGTGCACAAGTTGTTTGTGTCCGACATGTGCATGAGTTGTTTGTGTCCAACATGTGCATGAGTTGTTTGTGTCCGACATGTGCACACGTTGTTTGTGTCCGACATGTGCATGAGTTGGTTGTGTCCGACATGTGCACAAGTTGTTTGTGTCTAACATGTGCATGAGTTGGTTGTGTCCGACATGTGCACAAGTTGTTTGTGTCCGACATGTGCATGAGTTGTTTTTGTCCGACAGGTGCACAAGTTGTTTGTATCTGACATGTGCACAAGTTGTTTGTGTCTGACATGTTCACAAGTTGTTTTTGTCCGACATTTGCACAAGTTGTTTGTGTCCGACATGTGCATGAGTTGTTTGTGTCCGACATGTGCACAAGTTGTTTGTGTCCGACATGTGCATAAGTTGTTTGCGTCCGACATGTGCATGAGTTGTTTGTGTCCGACATGTGCACAAGTTGTTTGTGTCCGACATGTGCAAAAGTTGTTTGTGTCCGACATGTGCACAAATTGTTTGCGTCCGATATGTGCATGAGTTTTTTGTGTCCGACATGTGCACAAGTTGTTTGTGTCCGACATGTGCACACATTGTTTGTGTCCGACATGTGCACAAGTTGTTTGTGTCCGACATGTGCACACGTTGTTTGTGTTAGACATGTGCACAAGTTGTTTGTGTCCGACATGTGCACAAGTTGTTTGTATCTGACATGTACACACGTTGTTTGTGTCCGACATGTGCACAAGTTGTTTGTGTCCGACATGTGCACAATTTGTTTGTGTCCGACATGTGCACAAGTTGTTTGTGTCCGACATGTGCACAAGTTGTTTGTGTCCGACATGTGCATAAGTTGTTTGCGTCCGACATGTGCATGAGTTGTTTGTGTCCGACATGTGCACAAGTTGTTTGTGTCCGACATGTGCATGAGTTGTTTGTGTCCGACATGTGCATGAGTTGGTTGTGTCCGACATGTGCACAAGTTGTTTGTGTCTAACATGTGCATGAGTTGGTTGTGTCCGACATGTGCACAAGTTGTTTGTGTCTAACATGTGCATGAGTTGGTTGTGTCTAACATGTACATGAGTTGGTTGTGTCCGACATGTGCACAAGTTGTTTGTGTCCGACATGTGCATGAGTTGTTTGTGTCCGACATGTGCACAAGTTGTTTGTGTCCGACATGTGCACAAGTTGTTTGTGTCCGACATGTTCACACATTGTTTGTGTCCGACATGTGCACAAGTTGTTTGTGTCCGACATGTGCACAAGTTGTTTGTGTCCGACATGTGCACAAGTTGTTTGTGTCCGACATGTGCACAAGTTGTTTCGACATTTTTGGTTCCAGAGCTGCATTCCGGAATTGTTAGTTCAAATGACCTATGTATAGTGCGAACTATTGGAATTTATCCTCTGTGTCCCATACCTGTCCTTGGTATTCTAGCGTCCCATACCTGTCCTTGGTATTCTAACGTCCCATACCTGTCCTTGGTATTCTAGCGTCCCATACCTGTCCTTGGTATTCTAACGTCCCATACCTGTCCTTGGTATTCTAGCGTCCCATACCTGTCCTTGGTATTCTAACGTCCCATACCTGTCCTTGGTATTCTAACGTCCCATACCTGTCCTTGGTATTCTAACGTCCCATACATGTCCTTGGTATTCTAACGTCCCATACCTGTCCTTGGTATTCTAACGTCCCATACATGTCCTTGGTATTCTAACGTCCCATACCTGTCCTTGGTATTCTAGCGTCCCATACCTGTCCTTGGTCTTCTAACGTCCCATACCTGTCCTTGGTATTCTAACATCCCATACCTGTCCTTGGTATTCTAACGTCCCATACCTGTCATTGGTATTCTTGCGTCCCATACCTGTCCTTGGTATTCTAACGTCCCATACCTGACCTTGGTATTCTAACGTCCCATACCTGTCATTGGTATTCTAACGTCCCATACCTGTCCTTGGTATTCTTGCGTCCCATACCTGTCCTTCGTATTCTAACGTCCCATACCTGTCCTTGGTATTCTAACGTCCCATACCTGTCCTTGGTATTCTAACGTCCCATACCTGTCATTGGTATTCTAACGTCCCATACCTGTCCTTGGTATTCTTGCGTCCCATACCTGTCCTTCGTATTCTAACGTCCCATACCTGTCCTTGGTATTCTAACGTCCCATACCTGTCCTTGATATTCTAACGTCCCATACCTGTCCTTCGTATTCTAACGTCCCATACCTGTCCTTGATATTCTAACGTCCCATACCTGTCCTTGATATTCTAACGTCCCATACATGTCCTTCATATTCTAACGTCCCATACCTGTCCTTGGTATTCTAACGTCCCATACATGTCCTTGGTATTCTTGCGTCTCATACCTGTCCTTGATATTCTAACGTCCCATACCTGTCCTTGATATTCTAACGTCCCATACCTGTCCTTGGTATTCTAACGTCCCATACATGTCCTTGGTATTCTTGCGTCCCATACCTGTCCTTGATATTCTAACGTCCCATACCTGTCCTTGATATTCTAACGTCCCATACCTGTCCTTGATATTCTAACGTCCCATACCTGTCCTTGGTATTCTAACGTCCCATACCTGTCCTTGATATTCTAACGTCCCATACCTGTCCTTGATATTCTAACGTCCCATACCTGTCCTTTGTATTCTAACGTCCCATACCTGTCCTTGATATTCTAACGTCCCATACCTGTCCTTCGTATTCTAACGTCCCATACCTGTCCCTGGTATTCTAACGTCACATACCTGTTCTTGGTATTCTAACGTCCCATACCTGTCCTTCGTATTCTAACGTCCCATACCTGTCCTTGGTATTCTAACGTCCCATACCTGTCCTTCGTATTCTAACGTCCCATACCTGTCCTTGGTATTCTAGCGTCCCATACCTGTCCTTGGTATTCTAACGTCCCATACCTGTCCTTGGTATTCTAACGTCCCATACCTGTCCTTGGTATTCTAACATCCCATACATGTCCTTGGTATTCTAACGTCCCATACCTGTCCTTGGTATTCTAGCGTCCCATACCTGTCCTTGGTATTCTAACGTCCCATACCTGTCCTTGGTATTCTAACGTCCCATACCTGTCCTTGGTATTCTAACGTCCCATACCTGTCATTGGTATTCTTGCGTCCCATACCTGTCCTTGGTATTCTTGCGTCCCATACCTGTCCTTGGTATTCTAACGTCCCATACATGTCCTTGGTATTCTAACGTCCCATACCTGACCTTGGTATTCTAACGTCCCATACCTGTCATTGGTATTCTTGCGTCCCATACCTGTCCTTGGTATTCTTGCGTCCCATACCTGTCCTTGGTATTCTAACGTCCCATACCTGACCTTGGTATTCTAACGTCCCATACCTGTCCTTGGTATTCTAACGTCCCATACATGTCCTTGGTATTCTTGCGTCCCATACCTGTCCTTGGTATTCTAACGTCCCATACATGTCCTTGGTATTCTAACGTCCCATACCTGTCCTTGGTATTCTAACGTCCCATACCTGTCCTTGGTATTCTTGCGTCCCATACCTGTACTTGGTATTCTAACGTCCCATACCTGTCCTTGGTATTCTAGCGTCCCATACCTGTCCTTGGTATTCTAACGTCCCATACCTGTCTTTCGTATTCTAACGTCCCATACCTGTCCTTGGTATTCTAACGTCCCATACCTGTCCTTGGTATTCTAACGTCCCATACATGTCCTTGGTATTCTAACGTCCCATACATGTCCTTGGTATTCTAACGTCCCATACATGTCCTTGGTATTCTAACGTCCCATACCTGTCCTTGGTATTCTAACGTCCCATACCTGTCCTTGGTATTCTAACGTCCCATACATGTCCTTGGTATTCTAACGTCCCATACCTGTCCTTGATATTCTAACGTCCCATACCTGTCCTTGATATTCTAACGTCCCATACCTGTCCTTGGTATTCTAACGTCCCATACCTGTCCTTGATATTCTAACGTCCCATACCTGTCCTTGATATTCTAACGTCCCATACCTGTCCTTTGTATTCTAACGTCCCATACCTGTCCTTGATATTCTAACGTCCCATACCTGTCCTTCGTATTCTAACGTCCCATACCTGTCCCTGGTATTCTAACGTCACATACCTGTTCTTGGTATTCTAACGTCCCATACCTGTCCTTCGTATTCTAACGTCCCATACCTGTCCTTGGTATTCTAACGTCCCATACCTGTCCTTGGTATTCTAGCGTCCCATACCTGTCCTTGGTATTCTAACGTCCCATACCTGTCCTTGGTATTCTAGCGTCCCATACCTGTCCTTGGTATTCTAACGTCCCATACCTGTCCTTGGTATTCTAACGTCCCATACCTGTCCTTGGTATTCTAACATCCCATACATGTCCTTGGTATTCTAACGTCCCATACCTGTCCTTGGTATTCTAGCGTCCCATACCTGTCCTTGGTATTCTAACGTCCCATACCTGTCCTTGGTATTCTAACGTCCCATACCTGTCCTTGGTATTCTAACGTCCCATACCTGTCATTGGTATTCTTGCGTCCCATACCTGTCCTTGGTATTCTTGCGTCCCATACCTGTCCTTGGTATTCTAACGTCCCATACATGTCCTTGGTATTCTAACGTCCCATACCTGACCTTGGTATTCTAACGTCCCATACCTGTCATTGGTATTCTTGCGTCCCATACCTGTCCTTGGTATTCTTGCGTCCCATACCTGTCCTTGGTATTCTAACGTCCCATACCTGACCTTGGTATTCTAACGTCCCATACCTGTCCTTGGTATTCTAACGTCCCATACATGTCCTTGGTATTCTTGCGTCCCATACCTGTCCTTGGTATTCTAACGTCCCATACATGTCCTTGGTATTCTAACGTCCCATACCTGTCCTTGGTATTCTAACGTCCCATACCTGTCCTTGGTATTCTTGCGTCCCATACCTGTACTTGGTATTCTAACGTCCCATACCTGTCCTTGGTATTCTAGCGTCCCATACCTGTCCTTGGTATTCTAACGTCCCATACCTGTCCTTGGTATTCTAACGTCCCATACCTGTCCTTGGTATTCTAACGTCCCATACCTGTCCTTGGTATTCTAACGTCCCATACATGTCCTTGGTATTCTAACGTCCCATACATGTCCTTGGTATTCTAACGTCCCATACATGTCCTTGGTATTCTAACGTCCCATACCTGTCCTTGGTATTCTAACGTCCCATACCTGTCCTTGGTATTCTAACGTCCCATACATGTCCTTGGTATTCTAACGTCCCATACCTGTCCTTGGTATTCTAACGTCCCATACCTGTCCTTGGTATTCTAACGTCCCCTACCTGTCCTTGGTATTCTAACGTCCCATACATTTCTTGGTATTCTTGCGTCCCATATCTGTCAGACAATATTGTGAAAACCGCATATTCAAGTCAGGGCCGTCGCTGGGGCTATTTTGATGATACGCACGGCCAAATATGCTTGCTTGTCGAGTGAGCATAGCGAGCGAGTACACTAGGGGGGGGTCCGGGGGAGATTTTTTGAAATGAGGAAGCAATTTCAATGCATTTTGTAACATACAATTGTAGGACTAAAGTTCTTACGACAATCGGTATAAAGTAAGGCTAGATGTATACTATACATGATCTATCGCTCTTATAAATTAAACAAGTACGTAAAATAGCACAAACTAAATTTCGAAATACACCATATTTGCAATGGGCTCAATTATTCCACCACTCCCACACATTACGGCGTCTATGTACCCCCGCCCCCCCCCCGGTTTTAATGCATTTTTGGAGTTTTCATTTTCTGAGACCAATGATACGCACGTGCGTACTTGCGTATGCCCAGCGACGGGCCTGCAAGTTTAATTAAACTTTGCGCGGAACTTCGAGGCAACTAGTCGAAAATAGATACACCGTGTCCATTATCTGATGGAGGCTCCACGTTTAGGGAGTTGGAATGACCCAGCCATAGATCTTCGCAGAACGTTCAGTACAGATGATTATGTCGCGGATGTTCTACTTGTAGGGATGTTATTGTTCACATGTTTTATATACATTTTATTCACATATTTTACAGGAAAGTCGAGCGAGGTACAATTAAATACCACTTTTATGATACACCGCAATACAGTCCAAGAAATAATGGACCGCAATGCCATGATTGTCAGCTTCTCTGTTAACAATTATGACATGTGTAGAAAGAAAGCCTCAACTACAGGGCAACGCCGACAATTGGACCTAGTGATCGTCGTATTCAGTAAAGTAGATAATTTCTTACGACGACATGCCATCAGGAATACCTGGGCATCTGAACTGAATAAACTAAACACAGCAGTTGTATTTCTGATTGGACAAAGCCTTAATGGCACCTTAATTGGACAAGTAGCAAAAGAGGCGGAGCTATACGATGACGTAATACAAGTACAGATATTTGATGATTATTCAAATTTGACTTTGAAATCGATAGCAATGTTGCAATGGCTTCAGGATTATTGCCCAAATTCCGACTTCTACTTAAAATCTGACGATGACATGTATATTAATGTTGCAAACGTAAATCGAGAGTTACACAGAAGTAGGGAAAGCCGGTTCTTTCTTTGTCACGTGTTTAAGAAAGCCCCGCCTGACAGGAACGTATTCTCGAAGTGGTACACTTCCAAAGACGAATTTAATGGCGTAGTTTTTCCAACATACTGTTCTGGTACAGCTTATGGATTTTCCTCGTCAATTGTTCCCGACTTGTATAAATCAGCTTTGTATACAAAACGCATCCGAATGGAGGATGTTTTCTTAACAGGCCTGGCAGCAGCGAACATTCAGGTTAAACATGTTCACAGCAATGCGTTTGGATACACGAAGAGAAAACCTACTGGATGTGCCTTCCAGAATGTATCAACGGGTCACGAGGTGACGACACAGCAGATGTACCAGATATTTGCTCAACTACAAAATAAAGAGATTAATTGCAACGCAAAATGAAATATTGTTAGGCACTACAAGGAACCTAGATACAAAACATAGATCCTGACACTAGCGACCTAACTGGTTGCCCTGCGCTCATCTATTTCGTAAATATAGATCCTGGCACTAGCGACCTAACTAGCTGCCCTGCGCTCATCTATTTCGTGGTCAATCTGCAGCACTCTAGATGGATGGACAACCGACAGATGGACGGACTAACTAAACTCAGACCACGGTGGACTGTAATAGCTCTAATGTTCGTAACTCTAATGTTCGTAAGTCTAATGTTCGTAACTCTAATGTTCGTAACTCTAATGTTCGTAACTCTAATGTCCGTAACTCTAATATTCGTAACTCTGCAAGTCTAATGTTCGTAACTGTAATGTTCGTAACTGTAATGTTCGCAAGTCTAATGTTGTTCGTAACTGTAATGTTTGTAACTGTAATGTTCGTAACTGTAATGTTCGTAACTGTAATGTTCGCAACTCTAATGTTCGTAACTCTAATGTTCGTAAGTCTAATGTTCGTAAGGCTAATGTTGTTCGTAAGTCGTAACTCTAATGTTTGTAACTCTAATGTTCGTAACTCTGCAAGTCTAATGTTCGCAAGTCTAATGTTCGTAACTCTAATGTTCGTAAGTCTAATGTTCGTAACTCTAATGTTCGTAACTGTAATGTTCGTAACTCTAATGTCCGTAACTCTAATATTCGTAACTCTGCAAGTATAATGTTCGTAACTGTAATGTTCGTAACTGTAATGTTCGCAAGTCTAATGTTGTTCGTAACTCTAATGTTCGTAACTCTAATGTTGTTCGTAACTCTAATGTTGTTCGTAACTATAATGTTGTTCGTAACTCTAATGTTGTTCGTAACTCTAATGTTCGTAACTCTAATGTTGTTCGTAACTCTAATGTTCATAACTCTAATGCTCGTAAGTCTAATTAATGTTATATTAGAAATCGACAACATTGCATTTCCTGCTGTTCAGGATGAAACAATGTGCCATTCTGGTGTTATTTGACCGATCTCCATCAAATAAAAAGTATTTGTTGATAGAATAAGGTCTTCATGTTGGGATCACAAGTACAAAACAGTGATCTGGTCGAGTTTACCTAGTTTCTCGTCCATGTTTATGCATGCATGTTTTATTATCCGTTGGTTGCCTTTAGTAAATATTACTTACTATATGACCATAGGGCAAAAATAAATTGTGTCTTGTGCCTGTGCCCACCCATACCTTGTTTTTATAACAATGGACACACTGGTAGTTTTGGACACAGCGCACCCACCCCCATCCCATATGCCCACACCTTGTTTCATAACAAAGGAGACATTGGTAGTTTTGGACACAGCGCACCCACCCCCATCCCATATGCCCACACCTTGTTTTATAACAATGGACACACTGGTAGTTTTGGACACAGCGCACCCACCCCCATCCCATATGCCCATACCTTGTTTCATAACAAATGAGACATATAGATAGATGATTTTTTTAATAATAGCTATAAATAGCTGTACAAATACATACATATTACAATTTTGAATACGCACGTGACCTAGTGGATCTACACGTCACTGATTAGACAAAGTATCAACGTTATTACAATATAATTATCTTCTCTTTTAGTGACCATTTCTTCATATATGTTGATGATATTCTCTGATATTTCAACAATAAATGCACCAGTTTGTTCGTTTATACATTTATTTTTAGCTCGATTGCGAAACAAGTCCTTACAACTTACATTAATCACTCTGGATACCTCATTCCTGGAATACATCGCCACAAGGGAGAGAGAAGGCATTTTGAAATTTAAATGCCTTACCCAAGGGCACACTCGTAACGGCTACAGCGGGGCTCGAACTACGGGCATTTCGCACCTGAAACGAACTCGCTACCACTGCGCCATCACGGCTTCCATCTATCAGTTCGTTGATCAAGAATATTAGCAAAATGTTATTTACGAATATCATGGTACAAATCACATTCCAGTATGCAATGTCACACGATAAATAATTGTATGTTTATTTACAAGATGGCCGCCATTTTCGGATTGGAACATTTGACCTTTGTTTTGATCTACTGGTTGCTCCCATGCTACCAAATTTCATCATAATTATCCACGTGATTCAGGATGAGAAGCCGGAAGCATTAGTGTTTTGGATTAGAACGATTTTCACAATTTTTCAACTGTTAGTTTAACCGATGATCCACACGTGATATATTCAGCAACGTTCCATCACAACTGGCCAAGCTGTTTCAAAGTGGTGTCGTTTGAAGCCAGACGTCAATCGACAGGCATATGCCAGACGAGAAGCATATGTCAAACGAATGGCATATTGCATACGGCAAATAGACGTCAAACGACAGTCACATGCAGGACGACAAGCAGACGTCAAACGATAGGCATATTACGGGCGACTTTCATACGTCAATCGACAGGCATATTACGGGCGACTTACAGACGTCAAACGATAGGCATATTACGGGCGACTTTCATACGTCAAACGACAGGCATATTACGGGCGACGTACATACGTCAAACGATAGGCATATTACGGGCGACTTTCATACGTCAATCGACAGGCATATTACGGTCGACTTTCATACGTCAATCGACAGGCATATTACGGGCGACGTACAGACGTCAAACGACAGGCATATTACGGGCGACTAACATACGTCAAACGACAGGCATATTACGGGCGACGTACAGACGTCAAACGATAGGCATATTACGGGCGACTTTCATACGTCAATCGACAGGCATATTACGGGCGACTTTCATACGTCAATCGACAGGCATATTACGGGCGACGTACAGACGTCAACGACAGGCATATTACGGGCGACTAACATACGTCAAACGACAGGCATATTACGGGCGACGTACAAACGTCAAACGATAGGCATATTACGGGCGACTTTCATACGTCAATCGACAGGCATATTATGGGCGACTTTCATACGTCAATCGACAGGCATATTACGGGCGACTTACAGACGTCAAACGATAGGCATATTACGGGCGACTTTCATACGTCAATCGACATGCATATTACGGGCGACTTACATACGTCAATCGACAGGCATATTACGGGCGACATACAGACGTCAAACGACAGGAATATTACGGGCAACTAACATACGTCAAACGACAGGCATATTACGGGCGACTTACAGACGTCAAATGACAGGCATATTACATGCAACGTACATATGTCAAACGACAGGTATATATCAGACGACAATCAGATGTCAAACGACAGGTATATGCATATGAAAAGATGCTTTACTTCGACATACTAATAATCCAGACTTGAGCTTAGCTCTACTCACGATGAGCTAAAATAACACGTCACCGTATCTACATTAATTAAAAAGAAAACAATGTACACCGTCACAAACACATCAAACACACACGTGCATTTATGTACACGAACGATGCTGTACTTCGACATAGCCATATTAATAATCCAGACTTGAGCTTAGCTCTACTCACGATGAGCTAAAATAACACGTCACCGTATCTACATTAATCAAAAAGAAAACAATGTACACCGTCACAAACACATCAAACACACACGTGCATTTATGTACACGAAACATTTTCAAAAGTTTTCAAAGTGATGTTCAAATAAGGCTTTCGTTGTTCTACTTGCTTCTACACAGGCACGTGCAACACTCTTCGTCACGCCTGGGGGACCACACGAAAACACACCAACCTTTCTCACCTGAAATGTAATGCATTTTATTGGTTGAATTTGCCATAGTTAAAGGTTTCAGTTTATACAAATTTATTTCAGCTCGATTGCGAAACAAGTTCTTTCAACTTATATTAATCACTCTCGAGACCTCATTTCTGATGGAATACATCGTCATGAAGGAGAGAGAAGAGGCAATGTGGAATTTAAATGCCTTGCCTAAGGGCACAATCGTAACGGCTCCAGCGGGGCTCGAACTCCGGACCTTTCGAACCTGAAGTGAACGACTCCCACTAAATAGTTAATAGTTTCCATCGTGGTATGAACTGTATTTGGCGTGTTTAAAGTTAGCGTGGATGCCTTCGGCTTCCACATACCGTAGGCACACCCACTGTAATTCATACCACGATGGACACTATTAATCCACGATTAATTCCTTAAACACAGTTATTTATATCTTCTACTCAACCTGAAAAATTAAATGTAACAGAATCAGCTGCGATCTGATTGCAATTCTAATTACACAGGGTGGTCATTCTGAAACCTAAACATTCCTTATAAACCTAAACATGCCGTATAAACCTAAACATGCTGTATAAACCTAAACATGCATAATAAACCTAAACATGCCGTATAAACCTAAACATGCCGTATAAACCTAAACATGCCTAATAAAGCTAAACATGCCTAATAAACCTAAACATGCCGTATAAACCTAAACATGCCTTATAAACCTAAACATGCCTAATAAACCTAAGCATGCCATATAAACCTAAACATTCCTTATAAACCTAAGCATGCTGTATAAACCTAAGCATTCCGTATAAACCTAAACATGCCGTATAAACCTAAACATGCCTTATAAACCTAAATATGCCGTATAAATCTAAACATTCCTTATAAACCTAAACATTCCTAATAAATCTAAACATGCCATATAAACCAAAACATGCCGTATAAACCTAAACATGCCGTATAAATCTAAACATGCCGTATAAACCTAAACATGCCGTATAAACCTAAACATGCCGTATAAACCTAAATATGCCGTATAAATCTAAACATGCCGTATAAACCTAAACATGCCTTATAAACCTAAACATGCCGTATAAACCTAAACATGCCGTATAAACCTAAACATTCCTTATATAATGTTCGTGAAACATTATTAGTATTGCATATATTAAACGCAACTTATAATATCCCCAGAACAGACGGAAATCGTAGTCCAGTGGTAACACGCTGGACTGGTAATCCAGGGATCGCAGGTTAGATCCCCCGTCTGACCCTAATACAATTAAAATTCTTTCAGATGAGACGTTAAACCGAGGTCTCGTGTCGGTGCTGTACACCGTGCACGTAAAGAACCAGAGGAGACTCTGGAATGGGTCTCTGTCTGTATCATTGCACTATCCTCCAACAATCTAAAATGACCAATCTCTTCAGGAGGCGCCGCTCATATGGGTAACCGGTAGCGGCGATATATAAACGTAAAACACACATATTCCCAGAATGGCCGGAACCCCCGGTAAACGTGATCTGAACACATATCATAACAGAATGAACTCTACAATCAGAAATATAAAGACTTCTTTCTAGTAATTCTATGTTGAATAACATCTTACCATAGGATGCGCTCTGCATACTGTTTTAAACATGCTGTCCAAATTTGGGCGTCCAAAATGCGTGTTTGCCTTTAAGCTGGTGAACACACTTCGACCACCAGATAGTTTCTGGAAATGCTCCTCGCAGATGTACTGAAAACGGGAGGACCACAGGTTACAGTGCTTGGAACTCGTGCAAACATGTTAACATGTTGTCCGTAGAACATTAATTTGAATACTATATGTCTAATGGTTCAAATGAGGGTGGTCTGTTTGGTTATTATGTGTACATCGATATTAGAACCATAACTGATGTAGGAAGACCCACACCACCATAGTGTGTTTCTGTGGCTGTATATTGATGGGTTACTCCTGCCGGTTGTGTATTGGATAACGATAGAAGCGCCCCATCCCTGATAGTCCCTGTGGCAGATCCATCAATGTACACGCGAGACAAGTGCAGTTTCGTTTTGGTGTCAGTATAATACATAACTATATAATGAATTATTAATAGTGCGATGCGAAATACTGTGCATTGTTCAGTGTGTTATACACAGTGGAATGCAAAGAGCAACATATTCCTTTGCAGTGTTGCATATAACAGGGCCGTAGCCACGCTGAGCCACACCGAGGCAGCTGCCTCGGTTAAAATTTCGAAAGTAAAATAAAATGAAATACCGTCCCACCTCCCTAAACGTCACCTCCCTTGAGCGACAACCTCTTTATAATATCACCTTTAGGAAATGGAAAAAATACCCCTTTGCTGTATTAAATGTTGACTGCTAGAGATCTAGAAGGTCAGCACATAATTGTACTAAACTCATTGAATCAGAAAACACAGGAACTCGCTTCTATACCCCAACAATTTTAGTTTATACAAATATATTTTAGCTCGATTGCGAAACAAGTTCTTACAACTTATATTAATGACTCTCGAGACCTCATTCCTGATGGAATCCATCGCTACGAGAGAGAGAGAGAGAGAGGCAACGTGGAATTTAAATGCCTTGCCTAAGGGCACAATCGTAACGGCTCCAGCTGGGGCTCGAACTCCGGACCATTCGCACCTGAAGCGAACGCGCATCCACTGCGCTATCACGACTTCCACTTCCAACAATTGTAAGGGGAACATGCCCCAGGACCCCCTAGATTGCCTCTGGCTACGCTACTGTATAAGCATGATAAGTTTCAAAGTTTCAAAGTTTTATTTGTTTAAATCCAGAAGGTCTCAGACCCATGTACATATACAAAAATATGGCGACAGCAATTCATTATATTAATATATCTAATTAATTATATAATACTAAAGCAAATATTTATATGTGATAATATGTTATAATATAGATGAAAAAATCTTTAATAACATATGCATGCCATGTTAACTTACTTTAAAGGCTTTTATTTTTTTAAGTAACACACCAAACATCGTTCATGTAATTATTAAGAACGTATTAAGTAAATAATAAATTTATTATTAGTATATACTGAGTCAAAAAAGAAACGATACCTGGTGGTTATGTGTCTATAATTTCAACATTTATTAAGAAAATTCTTTGAAAATTCATAAGATGATAGTCCAACATGTTTGAAAGAGGAGCACATAAAGCATAATGAGCCTCCGAAACTGTCTGCTGCGTGATGACGTAATTCGTCGGACAGGGGTCTAATGGAGTTTTCACACAGACGTCAATACCGAGTATGGGCACCATTTGCGTCTCTCACTGCAATGCCCCGCCGTCGCATCGAACGGAAGAGTGTCTGAATCTCTTGCTGGTCAATATTTGTCCACTCCTGACGCAAAACATCCCTCAGTTGGTTTAACGTTACCGGCTGACGTCGTCTGACGCGGCGGTCTAACGTATCCCACAAATGTTCTATGGGTGACAAGTCTGGTGACAAAGCAGGCCACGGCAGGGTTTCAATATTGTTCTGCTCCAATAATGTGGTGGAAATCCGAGCAGTATGACACCTGGCGTTGTCCTGTTGGAACAGTGTGACGTTTCTGTTGGCGTTAAAGAACGGCACAACAACTGGCGCAAGGATCTCATCACAGTACCGCTGGGCGTTTAGGTTCCCGTCCACCACTAACAGTTCAGTGCGACTGCCGAAGGTGATACCGCCCCACGCCATAATGCTGCCGCCCCCGAACAGATCGACCTGGCGTACACATGCGTCGGCGTAACGTTCACCGCGTCTGCGATATACCCGCTCTCTGCCATCCGCTCGACGCAAACAGAACCGCGATTCATCGCTAAACATCACCGAATTCCACTGTAACCCGAGTCCAGCGAGCCCGTTCCGTCGTCCATTCCCGCCGTACGTCACGGTGACGTCGTGTCAGGATGGGTCCAACGTATGGCCGATAGGCCGGTTCCCGACTGTTCTGACTGTTTGTGCACTGATGCGATTGTTGGTCATCCCAGGAGTAACGGCAGCTGTGTGCGTAGCAGGTAGGAACCGGTCACGTAAATGTGACGGTCCTGTTCACGCGTCGTCACACGTGGTCGTCCAGATCTTGGACTGTCGTCCACCGATCCATGTGTTCGATAACGTCGAAGTAGACGTGTTATCGTGATCCGCGTAACCCCGAGTCGATTTGCGACGTCACGCTGACATAAACCGCCGTCAATCATGCCAATGGCACGCATTCTCTGATTGCGGTTTAGCCTAGGCATTTTGTTAGAGGTAACAATGGGTATGTAAGGTGTTTTTCCTCGATGATAATGCAATACCAGTACAATAAACCGGTTTTCCGATTTGTACATGTGTAGGAAGTTGTCTTTGTTGAGGAGCACGTGCAAATCGGAAATTCGGCGTTTCAGGATTATCGGGTGTTTATTTACCTGTGTTTATGGTTGGCTGACGTTGCAATAGGATATCTGGTACTGATTCGTAATAATATATTAAACCTTTCTATGGTTTTATCCGTTTTACGTCATTTTTAGTTTGGTATCGTTTCTTTTTTGACTCAGTATATAAATAAAATTATTTTATTATATAGATTAATATTCTGAAAACTAAAATATATAATCAATTGGACTATAATTTGCAGCTGTATTTGTATATCATAACATTAACCTACTAATAAATAGTGGTGTACTTTTGATCTTATCACACATGCAAATAGTTTAATGGCCCACGCTGTAATGAGAATGTATCATACTTATATTGACATGAGTTGATAGCACGAAGTCCGAAAACATGATGACTATGCTTATTAATAATACAACTTGTACATAATCATTGTCTGAAGGTATACAACTTCCAACATATGAACATTCTTGCTCGAAAGCGAAATTATATAACACGTAGCATATTTAATTACCAGCATCGCCGTTCTCAGGTCAAACTTCTGGAAGAACTGCGTGATGAATATATCAGTGGAGACCATACCCTTCTGATCTATATCTTCAACCTCCTGCAAGATGTCCAGGAACCATTCGAAATGTCGCTGACTACCGGTGATCCATATAAAATATAGCTGAAATATCAATTAATAGATAATGTATATACATCTCCGTGGCCTAGTGGTTAATGCATCCGCCTAAGGAGCGGGAGGTCGAAGGTTCGAACCTCATTCTGATATGGCCGGTTGGTGAACCCCATCTAGTTAACTAATGGCTACCGATTGCCTATCAGCCATGCCCCCTTTCCCTTCAGGAAGTACTGGTGTCCATAAGAGGTGTCTCATACGTCAGAAATGGCTGGCCCTTACAATATGGGTGACACTATTACAGGCGCACACTTTATATGCTGAACACATTTTAAATACGCACTACTTAATCGTGTGTGTATTTAATCCATACCAATTTATTTTAGCTCGATTGCGACATAGTTCTTACAATATTATTTTAATCGTTCTTGAGAATTCATTCATGATGGAATCCATCGCCATGAGGGAGAGAGAAAAAGGTAAGTGCATTGCATAAGGGCTCAGTCATGTTTGTAATACATTCCAACTGATCATAATCGAATTAAATGCACTACATGCATAGATGATCGATACAACAAAGTACTACCAACATTTGAGAAATAATCAATATGTTGGCAATTAAGCCAAATAATCCCACAAATCGAAAATATAAGTCACGGCTCGGACATTGATGAAACTCTTCACAGACGGATCCAGTCCAGTGGTAACGCGTTGAAATTGTAAAGCAGGGATCACAGGTTCGATCCCCCGTCTGACACTAATACAATTAACACTCTTTCAGATGGGACTTTAAACCGAGGTCTCGTGTCGGTGCTTTACACCGTGCACGTAAAAGAACCAGCGGAGACTCTGGAATGAGTCTCTGTCTGTATCATGCACTATCCTCCATACTCTAAAATGACTAATCTCTTCAGGAGGCGTCGCTCATATTGGCAACCGGTAGCGACGATAAATAAACGTAAAACACACAATTATGAAACTTATTGTGTTATTCAAAATAGCAATGGAAGATAATACAATGATTGTGTATTCTCTACTCGGTGTTGTTAGGGGGTGTCGCAGTTTTCAACTTAATTCACATGTCTGTCAGATGTTAATTCACGTGTCTGTCAGATGTTAATTCACATGTCTGTCAGATGTTAATTCACATGTCTGTCAGATGTTAATTCACATGTCTGTCAGATCAACGGTTTTTATACAAATATACGCAATTCCAAAATAAAGTGTGCACTTTGTTTTCTGTGATTTCTCATCGCCTATTTAACCGAAAGCCTATCAATTTGGTACTAAGCTTTAGATCAGACCCTGTAGAATATGTCAGACATATCAGATTTTAAGTCACGGTCAGTTTAAGTAGCTTTTTTTATGCGAGAAAGGAGACGGTGCTAAAATCAAAGTTGCAAAAGTACTCAAAGCATCAGGTCACATTCAAAAATGCATTTAAAGTTGTTTTAATCGCAGTTCTGGTGGGTTTTTTTCGATCAGTATCTTGTGTGCGCACCTCTGCTGTTGATGCAGGCGGCAATTCGACTTCGCATAGACCGCACGTAACGTCTGATTACTGCGTCAGGGATGTTATCCCACTCTTGCACGAGGGCGTTTGCCAAGTCCCTCAGATTGTGGATATTTCCTCGGGATCGCACCCTTCTGCCAAGGTAATCCCAGATATGCTCGATTGGGTTCATATCCGGGCATATAGCAGGCCAGGGAAGCACGTCAACGTTGTTCCTGTTGAGAATGCTTGGATACGTTGATTTTCGCTCAATCTTGGCATGTTCGTTGTGTACCAATGTGAACTCAAATGTGATTTAACCGTTATGTAAGACATAAGGATTACACTAATACAAGTTTCCGGTGACATGTATATTTTCCTCGGGCTGCACGTGCAAATCATGCGAAATCAAGTCTCACAGACTGGACTGACATTTTTTGCATACCACGTGGTAGATTATGCAATTGATCGATGACAAATATACTTGAGGTATACTATGCGAAATTTCTAACCGATACGTCTTCTAAATAGTGAAATATTCTAAATTCAAAAGTGCACACTTTATTTTGGAATTGAGTATACTTAATCCTTCAGTTTAACTTTAATGAGTTATATAGAAGGCTTGTGGGGGCCTAAACGTTCAACTGTTACCGATTTTGTTTGGAGAAATTGTTGCATTCTTAATAGAATATTCAGACATACCTTTTTGACATCTGATCTTGTACGTTGTTATATAACCACATTGATATTTAACACTTTTGACATTTAATCTTGTAGGTTGTTCTATAACCACATTGATATTTAACACTTACCTTTTGACATTTAATCTTGTAGGTTGTTCTATAACCACATTGATATTTAACACTTACCTTTTGACATTTAATCTTGTAGGTTGTTCTATAACCACATTGATATTTAGCACTTACCTTTTGACATATAACCACATTGATATTTAGCACTTACCTTTTGACATCTGATCTTGTACGTGCTTTTCATGGATGTGAGGTGTACAAAATCCTT
>CM026386.1:9633509-9668509 GCA_014843695.1 Archivesica marissinica | reverse complement strand
TGTGCAAGTACGAGCCTCAACGTGAGTGCATGTTTAGACACATCGTCAGTTTGACACAAATCCGCTCGCTATATTAATAACAGTTGCTATTAATATCCGCTTACATGGAAACGCCACCGCGCATACGCGCGGACAAAAGTAGCGCTGGAAAAATTGGCGTGGATAAATTGGGCTTCATGGAAACCGAGCTCAAGTCTATAAGTAGCTTATGTTGTACACATACATGCGCTGGTAATCCGGACTCAATTCTCTGTTGATAAAGTTAGCTCACAGACGGATCTGTAGCTCAGTGGTTAACTCGTTGGTCGCAGGTTCGATCCCCCGTCTGACTCTAATACAATTAACAGTCTTTCAGGTGGGACGTTAAACCGAGGTCTCGTGTCGGTGCTTTACACTGTACACGTAAAAGAACCAGAGGAGACTCTGGAATGGGTCTCTTTCTGTATCATTGCACTATCCTCCAACATCTAAAATGACTAATCTCTTCAGGAGGCGTCGCTCATATGGGTAACCGGTAGCGACGATAAATAAACGTAAAACACACACATATACATGTGCTTACCTTGTGTGACATCCAGAAGGCATTGAATATGAGCCTGCGGGCTGTCTGTGTCGCGAACACATATATGACGCAAATCACAATCACTAAGAGAAGACCAGTGAACCCTGAAGGAGACAGAAATACGTGCATAGGTGTAGGTGACGCAATTCAAATGTGCATACACAAAGAATAGTTAATGGCGGAGGAAAGAATCCGACACAAAGAATAGTTAATGGCGGAGGAAAGAATCCGACACAAAGAATAGTTAATGACGGAGGAAAGAATCCGACACAAAGAATAGTTAATGACGGAGGAAAGAATCCGACACAAAGAATAGTTAATGACGGAGGAAAGAATCCGACACAAAGAATAGTTAATGGCGGAGGAAAGAATCCGACACAAAGAATAGTTAACAAAAAACCACACAACAAAAATGACGGAGGAAAGAATCCGACACAAAGAATAGTTAATGACGGAGGAAAGAATCCGACACAAAGAATAGTTAATGACGGAGGAAAGAATCCGACACAAAGAATAGTTAATGACGGAGGAAAGAATCCGACACAAAGAATAGTTAATGACGGAGGAAAGAATCCGACACAAAGAATAGTTAATGACGGAGGAAAGAATCCGACACAAAGAATAGTTAATGACGGGGGAAAGAATCCGACACAAAGAATAGTTAATGACGGAGGAAAGAATCCGACACAAAGAATAGTTAATGACGGAGGAAAGAATCCGACATAAAGAATAGTTAATGACGGAGGAAAGAATACATCACAAAGAATAGTTAATGGCGGAGGAAAGAACCCGACACAAAGAATAGTTAATGACGGAGGAAAGAATCCGACACAACGAAAAGTTAATGACGGAGGAAAGAATCCGACACAAAG
The DNA here is from genome assembly GCA_014843695.1 of Archivesica marissinica. NCBI lineage: Eukaryota > Metazoa > Mollusca > Bivalvia > Venerida > Vesicomyidae > Archivesica > Archivesica marissinica. The sequence continues at coordinate 9,667,075 of CM026386.1, read as the reverse complement.
AATAGTTAATGACGGAGGAAAGAATACATCACAAAGAATAGTTAATGGCGGAGGAAAGAACCCGACACAAAGAATAGTTAATGACGGAGGAAAGAATCCGACACAAAGAATAGTTAATGACGGAGGAAAGAATCCGACACAAAGAATAGTTAATGACGGAGGAAAGAATCCGACACAAAGAATAGTTAATGACGGAGGAAAGAATCCGACACAAAGAATATTTAATGGCGGAGGAAAGAATCCGACACAAAGAATAGTTAATGGCGGAGGAAAGAATCCGTCCTCCTATTGCCTACAATGGCAAGTGGTGACTCTTATGCGGCTCTGTTTATGGTTATGACGTCTGCTAGTTAAATAGTGGTTACTGATCAGCCTGGCATGCAAGGGTAGGGTTCGGGACGTACCTATGTTCATAAGAGGTGTCACATAGGTCAGAATGGCTGGCCCTTTCAAGAGGAGTGAAACTATAATAAACGAACACTTTTGTGTGTGCATCACACTCTTTTTTTACATACATGTAATAATTCTGCATTCCAGTAGATGTGCCGAATAGTACGGTGTAGATACCTAGATTCGGTATGGATAACTGATGGAAACAAGTAGCCTAGTAATGTGTGCTCGCACCCCGCCCACCCACCCTTACAACGCCGCATCCGTGGTTCAGTGGTAGAGCGTCGGATTTGGAATCAAACGGTCCCGGGTTCGATACTCGCTCAGACTACGTATGTAGTGTCATCGAGCAAGGCACCTCACACACATTGCTTAGTACTGGTTAGCCACTCAGGTCGGCTAAGCCTGCCCAGGAAAACATGTCTAGGTCCCCGCAAGGGGTTTGACATTAATGGAACCTAAATACATACAACAATATGATACCCTCTGCACGTTTACTATGCAGATTTTCGTTCGATTGCGGTATACACTACTGTACATACCTGTAGGGTTTCCGAAGAACCAGAAATTGATGGAAGGTAACATATCAGCCCTGAAATATTTAGTTTATTTCTTTATGTTGTGCATTTGCTGTTATTGCGTTATAAATTTTGAAGAACTCTTAGAACTATAATATTTAGAAAAATATATTATATTTACGTTAACAATTCAATTCAACTTTATTGGCATAATCAGCAAACAAGTTGCCGTTGGCCATTTACAAACACAAATATCTATGGTAAAAACAAATATAAATACAAACGGTAATGAATATTAAATATATACATGTATATTTATACATTTTCATAAAAACATACATCGTCACTCTGATGCCAAGAATGACAATGGGATGATCGTGTCCACCATTAAACTACTGTATGAAAACGGGTAACCTGTATTTATTTTCTCTCAAATATGTAGTTAATGATGTTACATATTACCTAAACACAATTGTATCAAATACACACAGGTATTTCGTAGGCTGAGTGGCAAGTTGGAAGAGATTGAAACCATATCCTACAACGTGTAGTGCTGAAAAACATAAAACTTTCAGAAAACGTAGCTAATTTATGTCCATTCTTACCTGTAGCATTTCTGAAAAATTTAAACGGCTTTTTAAAATATGTTTGCAAGGACGGGAACAGAACGTGGAATGCGTACATCTAAATGGCCAAGAACAATATATATATATATATATATATGTCATACATTATACAACAATGTATATAGCTGAACTATCAGAATTATTGAATAATATAATTTATGTCACGAACAGTGTCTAATTGAACCGGATAGTAACTCAATTATATAATCATAGTTACGTCCCTTGCATAAACATTACCATTTGCTAGGAGTATAAATATTCAATAACGTCGATAAATAGTAAGTTATTTTCTACATAGTTCCATTTATTATACGACTTTTGTTGATTAAATTCCAATAATTAAGTGCAGAATAAGAGTAAGTCAATAGACGCTTATTAATATAATTATGTTGATCATTCTGAATTCAGAATTGTGTATTTGTGAGCACGCGATCTTTATATTGTAGAGTGGTGGAACCTATGCTCGGCGTATTCCTATGCTCGGCGTATTTGTCCATTTACATCCGTAATGTTATATGGTTCTAGGCTAATTTCGCTGACAGAGCTGAAGCATGGTTCAATAGCATTCCGTTACGTGTATCGGTAGTCTGCTGCAACTGTCACGTGACTGGTCTAGCGGGTGAATATAAACAAACAAATCATTGGGAGAATATTTCCACCGAAACTGATACGGTGTATGAGCAATGCAGGTTAGCTATCCGAAATTTAAAAATCTACACCTAACCCGAAACTAGTTTCTATACCTTTTTTTTTAATTCATTGTAATAATATCTCCATTTTAATATAACTTACCTAATTTCTCTACCATTTCTCATTAAGACCGTGTTTTTATTCAATGATGTACTATATCAAAATAAGATATTCAACAAGTTATGGTGGATAAATAACAAGTACACCGTGCATAGGTGCCCTGGGGTTTCGAGTTCCCCATATAAACGGGTGCCAACCCGTTGCGATAGTGTATTGAGCAGCAATGTCACGTGATGAAGCTACATTTGTCAACAAGAGTTTTTTTGAAAATAATAATATACGGCAAGTGTATATTGATCATCATAGAAGTTCCACCACTCTATTACAGAAGATCATTTTAAAATATGTTCAGTGATATAGAGTCCGTGCTCGCGGTGCACGGTACACTGTAACACAAATATACTTTTCAATTACACACATGAATGCTTGAATATATCAATATAACTGTTATCAGATAAACATAACTAATTTACTTGGCCTTTGCAAATATTATATATCATGGCCCAGTGGTAGAGCGTCTGAATCGAACGGTCCCGGGTTCGATACTCGGCCATGCCACGTATGTAGTGTCATTGAGCAAGGCACGCCACCCACGTTGCTTAGTACTGGTTAACCGCAATGGTCAACTAAGCAGGTCCAGGAAAATATGTCTAGGTCCCGCAAGGGGTTTGATATTAATGGAATTATTGCATACATACATCTTATATATTAAAATAATGCATATACCTGTGAAGAACAGAGCTGTCCAGGCAACAACCTTGTGGAATGATACAACTGAGTCAAATGGAACATACAGATTCAGGAAGGTTCCTCTCAAGAATGTAATGGTGTTTTTAAGCATCGTCAACAACAACATTGAGAAGCAGAATGACATGGCAGCAGCCGCCCCACGTGTAGTACTGATCCCGTAGCTCATCAGCGCCCTCAGACCACTGTGCTCTCTTTCCACCGTATAAACTGAAACAGTGTTCAACAATTAAACGGATCTGTAGTCCAGTGGCAACACGCTGGACTCATCAGCGCCCTCAAACCACTGTGCTCTCGTTCCATCATATAAACTGAAACAATGTTCAACAATTAAACGGATCTGTACTCCAGTGGCAACACGCTGGACTCATCAGCGCCCTCAAACCACCGTGCTCTCGTTCCATCATATCAACTGAAACAGTGTTCAACAATTAAACGGATCTGTACTCCAGTGGCAACACGCTGGACTCATCAGCGCCCTCAAACCACCGTGCTCTCGTTCCATCATATACTGAGTCAAAAAAGAAACGATACCAAACTAAAAATGACGTAAAACGGATAAAACCATAGAAAGGTTTAATATATTATTACGTATCAGTACCGGGTATCTTATTGCAACGTCAGCCAACCATAAACACAGGTAAATAAACACCCGATAATCCTGGAACGCCGAATTGCCGATTTGCACGTGCTCCTCAACAAAGACAACTTCCTGCACATGTACAAATCGGAAAACCGGTTTATTGTACTGGTATTGCATTATCATCGATGAAAAACACCTTACATACCCATTGTTACCTCTAACAAAATGCCTAGGCTAAACCGCAATCAGAGAATGCGTGCCATTGGCATGATTGACGGCGGTTTACGTCAGCGTGACGTCGCCAATCGACTCGGGGTTACGTGGATCACGATAACACGTCTACTTCGACGTTATCGAACACATGGATCGGTGGACGACCGTCCAAGATCTGGTCGACCACGTGTGACGACGCGTGAACAGGACCGTCACATTCGGACGTCACATTTACGTGACCGGTTCCTACCTGCTACGCACACAGCTGCCGTTACTCCTGGGATGACCAACAATCACATCAGTGCACAAACAGTCAGGAACCGGCTCGGTGAACGTGGCATATCGGCCATACGTTGGACCCATCCTGACACGACGTCACCGTGACGTACGGCGGGAATGGACGACGGAACGTGCTCGCTGGACTCGGTTACAGTGGAATTCGGTGATGTTTAGCGATGAATCGCGGTTCTGTTTGCGTCGAGCGGATGGCAGAGAGCGGGTATATCGCAGACGCGGTGAACGTTACGCCGACGCATGTGTACGTCAGGTCGATCTGTTCGGGGGCGGAAGCGTTATGGCGTGGGGCGGTATCACCTTCGGCAGTCGCACTGAACTGTTAGTGGTGGACGGGAACCTAAACGCCCAGCGGTACTGTGATGAGATCCTTGCGCCAGTTGTTGTGCCGTTCTTTAACGCCAACAGAAACGTCACACTGTTCCAACAAGACAACGCCAGGTGTCATACTGCTCGGATTTCCACCACATTATTGGAGCAGAACAATATTGAAACCCTGCCGTGGCCTGCTTTGTCACCAGACTTGTCACCCAGAGAACATTTGTGGGATACGTTAGACCGCCGCGTCAGACGACGTCAGCCGGTAACGTTAAACCAACTGAGGGATGTTTTGCATCAGGAGTGGACAAATATTGACCAGCAAGAGATTCAGACACTCTTCCGTTCGATGCGACGGCGGTGCATTGCAGTGAGAGACGCAAATGGTGCCCATACTCGGTATTGACGTCTGTGTTAAAACTCCATTAGACCCCTGTCCGACGAATTACGTCATCACGCAGCAGACAGGTTCGGAGGCTCATTATGCTTTATGTGCTCCTCTTTCAAACATGTTGGACTATCATCTTATGAATTTTCAAAAAATTTCTTAATAAATGTTGAAATTATAGACACAAACATCAGGTATCGTTTCTTTTTTGACTCAGTATATAAACTGAAACAGTGTTCAACAATTAAACGGATCTGTAGTCCAGTGGCAACACGCTGGACCAAAAGTGGAACAAAAGATAATAGTTATAAGAATGATATTTGTCCTCCAGTTAACCCTTATTATTAACCCTTTCATTCATAGAGATTTAGGTTAATATACTATTATATCTCCATACAAACGACCACCATTTAGCTGTCATGCAGTGGATAAGTAGTTGCAATATCTATCCCACCTCCATATATATTACTGGAACTACATTCTGGCCTTTATTATGAGCAGTGGTTTGGCTACTACAGTGTCAATGTGTGTCGTATTGGTAATGGCGTCAAGAGGTGCTTCTATGAGGGAAAGGGTTATGAATATTGGTTTGGCTACTACATTGTCAATGTATGTCATATTGGTAATGGCGTCAAGAGGTGCTTCTATGAGGGAAAGGGTTATGAATATTGGTTTGGCTACTACATTGTCAATGTGTGTCGTATTGGTAATGGCGTCAAGAGGTGCTTCTATGAGGGAAAGTATTAATGGATGTCGTATTGGTAATGGCGTCAAGAGGTGCTTCTATGAGGGAAAGGGTTAATGTATGTTGTATTGGTAATGGCGTCAAGAGGTGCTTCTATGAGGCAAAGGGTTATGAACATTGGTTTGGCTACTACATTGTCAATGTGTGTCGTATTGGTAATGGCGTCAAGATGTGCTTCTATGAGGGAAAGGATTAATGGATGTCGTATTGGTAATGTCGTCAAGAGGTGCTTCTATGAGGGAAAGGGTTAATGTATGTCGTATTGGTAATGTCGTCAAGAGGTGCTTCTATGAGGGAAAGGGTTAATGGATGTCGTATTGGTAATGGCGTCAAGAGGTGCTTCTATGAGGAAAAGGATTAATGGATGTCGTATTGGTAATGGCGTCAAGAGGTGCTTCTATGAGGGAAAGGGTTAATGTATGTCGTATTGGTAATGTCGTCAAGAGGTGCTTCTATGAGGGAAAGGGTTAATGGATGTCGTATTGGTAATGGCGTCAATAGGTGCTTTTATGAGGGAAAGGGTTAATGTATATCGTATTGGTAATGGCGTCAAGAGGTGCTTCTATGAGGGAAAGGGTTAATTGATAAAGGGACTGCTTTCCTATGAAGCCCTCGTATTTTGGAACCAAGAGATTGTTTTCCGAAATACCTGCCAATGCTATATATATATATTTTTATAAAGCACATTTATCTTAGCTCGATTTACAACATTAGTTTAACTGCACTCATGACCTCATATATGATGGAATCCATGGGGAAGGGGTAGAGAAAATAATCAATATGGATTTAAATGTATTGCTTGCTAAAGACACCACCACCGTTGTTCACAACCCAACGGCCATGCTTACTCATGGAGGCTCCGATTTTGTACTACATGTAATTTATTTTAGCTCGATTGCGAAACAAGTTCTTACAACTTATATTAATCACTCTCGAAACCTCATTCATGATGGAATCCATCGCCACGAGGGAGAGAGAAGAGGCAACATGGAATCTAAATGCCTTACGTAACGGCTCCAGCGGGGCTTGAACTCCGGACCTTTCGTACCTGGATCGAACGCGCTACGACTGCGCTATCACAACTTCCGCGGAGGCTCCGATGCAAATATTACTATCGTATAATATATAACGGCTTACCGTAGAATCGTTCTGCAAAGATCCCAACACAAATGCCGAAAAACAAGACGAGATAGAATATATGCTGACGGTTGTTCTCGATAAAATGCCTCAGTCGTTTTATCTTGGCCTTTAGAGGAGTGTAGTTTTCCCTAATGGCAATGAATCTGCGAATAAAACGAATACCAACGTTCAACAGGTCTGTAATCACGTGAAACCGCTTCAACGAGTCATCTGTGTAACCCAATACAACCCGGACTAACAAATCAACTCTATGCAACCCGGAACAACCAATCAACTATATGCAACCCGGAACAACCAATCAACTCTATACAACTCGGTACAACCAATCATCTCTATGCAACTCGGTACAACCAATCAGCTCTATACAACCCGGAACAACCAATCAACTCTATGCAACTCGGTACAACCAATCAGCTCTATACAACCCGGAACAACCAATCAACTCTATGCAACTCGGTACAACCAATCAACTCTATGCAACTCGGTACAACCAATCAGCTCTATACAACCCGGAACAACCAATCAACTCTATACAACCCGGAACAACCAATCAACTCTATACAACTCGGTACAACCAATCATCTCTATGCAACTCGGTACAATGAATCACCTCTATGCAACTCGGTACAACCAATCAACTCTATGCAACTCGGTACAACCAATCAACTCTATGCAACTCGGTACAACCAATCAACTCTATGCAACTCGGTACAACCAATCAGCTCTATGCAACTCGGTACAACCAATCAACTCTATGCAACTCGGTACAACCAATCAACTCTATGCAACTCGGTACAACCAATCAACTCTATGCAACTCGGTACAACCAATCAACTATATGCAATTCGGTACAACCAATCAACTCTATGCAACTCAGTACAACGAATCACCTCTATGCAACTCGGTTCAACCAATCAACTCTATGCAACTCGGTACAACCAATCAACTCTATGCAACTCGGTACAACCAATCAACTCCATGCAACTCGGTACAACGAATCACCTCTATGCAACTCGGTTCAACCAATCAACTCTATGCAACTCGGTACAACCAATCAACGCTGCAATTCGGTACAACGAATCACCTCTATGCAACTCGGTACAACCAATCAGCTCTATGCAACTCGGTGCAACCAATCAACTCTATGCAACTCGGTACAACGAATCACCTCTATGCAACTCGGTACAACCAATCAGCTCTATGCAACTCGATATAACGAATATTCGGTACTGTAAAACGTGGATACATCGAAACTATCATTAAATGAAGCTCACCTATTTATTGTTATACATTGTCACGTTATTGTTATACATTGTTACGTTATTGTTATACATTGTCACGTTATTGTTATACATTGTTACGTTATTGTTATACATTGTTACGTTATTGTTATACATTGTTACGTTATTGTTATACATTGTTACGTTATTGTTATACATTGTCACGTTATTGTTATACATTGTTACGTTATTGTTATACATTGTTACGTTATTGTTATACATTGTTACGTTATTGTTATACATTGTTACGTTATTGTTATACATTGTTACGTTATTGTTATACATTGTTACGTTATTGTTATACATTGTTACGTTATTGTTATACATTGTCACGTTATTGTTATACATTGTTACGTTATTGTTATACATTGTTACGTTATTGATCAGGTTATAATCAATTATTACTAGTGACCATGGTTTGTGGCATCTGGTTGCATAGAGTCCATACAGACCGATACGAACTAGTTGATAACTTCAATAACTAGTTGATACACACAATAACTAGTTGATACCTACAATAACTAGTTGATACCTACAATAACTAGTTGATACCTACAATAACTAGTTGATACCTACAATAGCTATTTGATACATACAATAACTAGTTGATACATACAATAACTAGTTGATACCTACAATAACTAGTTGATACCTACAATAACTAGTTGATAATACAATAACTAGTTAATACATACAATAACTAGTTGATACATACAGTAACTAGTTGATACCTACAATAACTAGTTGATACATACAATAACTAGTTGATACATACAATAACTAGTTGATGCATACAATAACTAGTTGATACCTACAATAACTAGTTGATACATACAATAACTATTTGATACATACAATAACTATTTAATACATACAATAACTCTTTGATACCTACCCTCTTTTGAGACCCGAGTTTGTGTCCGCGTAGCTACTGTCTGTACTGCTGATAGAGGCCTGGGATTCGCTCTTCGTGAACTTTGTAGTTTCTCCGCTATGGGTGCGTTTACGTGCTTCCGCACTACCACAAAAGAGAAAGACATGTTTAAATAATAATTTGAACTCAACAGTTGTTTTCACAATACCAAAGTTCGATTATGTTTAATGAACACTCCACAATACCAAAGTTCGATCATCTTTAATGAACAGTCCACAATACCAAAGTTCGATCATGTTTAAAGAACACTCCACAATACCAAAGTTCGACCATGTTTAAAGAACACTTCACAATACCAAAGTTCGATCATGTTTAAAGAATACTCCACAATACCAAAGTTCGATCATGTTTAAAGAACGCTTCACAATACCAAAGTTCGATCATGTTTAAAAGAACACTTCACAATACCAAAGTTCGATCATGTTTAAAGAAAACTTCGCAATACCAAACGTTCGAACATGTTTAAAGAAAACTTCACAATACCAAAGTTCGATCATGTTTAAAGAAAACTTCACAATACCAAAGTTCGATCATGTTTAAAAGAACACTTTACAATACCAAAAGTTCGAACATATTTAAAGAAAACTTCACAATACCAAAGTTCGATCATGTTTAAAGAAAACTTCACAATACCAAAGTTCGATCATGTTTAAAGAAAACTTCACAATACCAAAGTTCGATCATGTTTAAAGAACACTTCACAATACCAAAGTTCGATCATGTTTAAAGAATACTCCACAATACCAAAGTTCGATCATGTTTAAAGAACGCTTCACAATACCAAAGTTCGATCATGTTTAAAAGAACACTTCACAATACCCAAAGTTCGATCATGTTTAAAGAACACTCCACAATACCAAAGTTCGATCATGTTTAAAGAACGCTTCACAATACCAAAGTTCGATCATGTTTAAAAGAACACTTCACAATACCAAAGTTCGATCATGTTTAAAGAAAACTTCGCAATACCAAACGTTCGAACATGTTTAAAGAAAACTTCACAATACCAAAGTTCGATCATGTTTAAAAGAACACTTTACAATACCAAAAGTTCGAACATATTTAAAGAAAACTTCACAATACCAAAGTTCGATCATGTTTAAAGAAAACTTCACAATACCAAAGTTCGATCATGTTTAAAGAACACTTCACAATACCAAAGTTCGATCATGTTTAAAGAATACTCCACAATACCAAAGTTCGATCATGTTTAAAGAACGCTTCACAATACCAAAGTTCGATCATGTTTAAAAGAACACTTCACAATACCCAAAGTTCGATCATGTTTAAAGAACACTCCACAATACCAAAGTTCGATCATGTTTAAAGAACGCTTCACAATACCAAAGTTCGATCATGTTTAAAAGAACACTTCACAATACCAAAGTTCGATCATGTTTAAAGAAAACTTCGCAATACCAAACGTTCGAACATGTTTAAAGAAAACTTCACAATACCAAAGTTCGATCATGTTTAAAGAAAACTTCACAATACCAAAGTTCGATCATGTTTAAAAGAACACTTTACAATACCAAAAGTTCGAACATATTTAAAGAAAACTTCACAATACCAAAGTTCGATCATGTTTAAAGAAAACTTCACAATACCAAAGTTCGATCATGTTTAAAGAAAACTTCACAATACCAAAGTTCGATCATGTTTAAAAGAACACTTTACAATACCAAAAGTTCGAACATATTTAAAGAAAACTTCACAATACCAAAGTTCGAACATGTTTAAAGAAACATTCTCAATACAAAACGTTCGAACATGTTTAAAACACTTCACAATACCAAAAGTTTGAACATGTTTAAAGAACACTTCACAACAACAATCGTGCGAACATGTTTAAAGAACACTTAACAATACCAAAAGTTCGAACATGTTTAAAGAGCACTTCACAACAACAATCGGACGAACATGTTTAAAGAACACTTAACAATACCAAATGTTCGAACACGTTTAAAGAAATATTCGCACTTCCAAACGTTCGAACTCGTTTAAAGAACACTTCACAATCCCAAAAGTTCGAACATGTTTAAAGAAAAATTCACAATACCAAACGTTCGATCATGCTTAAAGAAAAATTCACAATACCAAAAGTTCGATCATGTTTAAAGAAAACTCTACCCAGAAATAAACCATTACAAGTAATGTGTGAACAAACATAATATTTATTCTGTAACATGAAAACTTCACTCAGACATTATAGTCTTGTTGATAGGTAATCGTATATGCATGACACAATAGGCTATGTAAGTACAGTCTACATCCGCTATGTCGAATTCCGTAGGACCGAGCAAAATACTTCGACATAACCGAAGTTTGACTTAACGAAATTCGCTATAAACGGAGCCAGTTGTAAAATGATAGTGTCTGAAACGGGACTTTGATGCGACTTCGAGAAAACCGGAGAATTCGACATAACCGACTTTACTATATCGGATATAGATTGTATATGAAAACAATATACATTTGATCAAAATGATAATACCTTCTGTAAATGCTAAGATAACACATCATTCAAATATACTATATTATAAATATAATATAATTAATAGTACATATAGTCAAACGCCATGGTAACGGTGCCTCTAACATCCATCAACATATAACTAGCTTGCCATGCATGTAGGTCATTTATATGTATACAGTCTACATCAGCTATGTCGAATCCCGTCGGACCGAACAAAATGCTTCGAGATAACCGAAATTTGATATAAACGGAGCCAGTTATATGTAACGTGATAGTGCCTGAAACGGTACTGTGATCCGACTTCGAGATAACCGTATAATTCGACATAACCGACTTTGACATAACGGATGTAGACTGTATTATATAACTGTAAACATAAACAAACATACTTGAAAACCCGTCTATTGAATGTTTACAATTTTCAGATGAATTAAAGATATATTCCTGTCAAACTGATTGCCACACTTAGGCACAACCAGGATTTACCTTCTACATTGCCACACTTAGGCACAACCAGGATTTATATTCTACACTGCCACACTTAGGCACAACCAGGATTTACATTCTACATTGCCACAATTAGGCACAACCAGGATTTACCTTCTACATTGCCACACTTAGGCACAACCAGGATTTACATTCTACATTGCCACAATTAGGCACAACCAGGATTTACATTCTACATTGCCACACTTAGGCACAACCAGGATTTACCTTCTACATTGCCACACTTAGGCACAACCAGGATTTACATTCTACATTGCCACAATTAGGCACAACCAGGATTTACATTCTACATTGCCACACTTAGGCACAACCAGGATTTGCCTTCTACGTTATATGTTATGTTATATGTTATATTTCGGGTTTTACGCCTGCATCAGCACCATTTTGGGCTATATCGCCGGCGGGCAGTTTACTTAACAACACCTTTCCTGGGCAGGCTCCAGCGGTTAACCAGTACTTGGGTGCACCAACCTCCGTAAGAAACTGCCAACTTTTTCATATAAATGAGACACGGCCTGAGCGGGGCTCGAACCCGTGACCATCAGTGATGATAGGTTACAGTGGTATACAAGTCAGCGACCTTAACCACTCGACCACGGAGGCGGACTTGCCTTCTACATTGCCACACTTAGGCACAACCAGGATTTATCTTCTACATTGCCACACATAGGCACAACCAGGATTTACCTTCTACATTGCCACACTTAGGCACAACCAGGATTTACCTTCTACATTGCCACACTTAGGCACAACCAGGATTTACATTCTACATTGTCACACTTAGGCACAACCAGGATTTACCTTCTACATTGCCACACTTAGGCACAACCAGGAGTTACCTTCTACATCGCCACAGCACAGAGGAGAAGACAACATGTAACTAATGGTATAAACAATACTACAATCCTATTAGGAAACAGTAATCAGCTGATGTTTCTCTGTGCAGTGGTGGCACGACTCTTTTGATGTGCCGAAAATCTTAATAACTTAATAATATTAACAGATGTTACGGCGTCTGTAAGTCTAGATGACCATCGCTGGTCTGTATATAAGAAACGGGAATTATTAACCAAATTAGATACACAAAGGTGACATCCAAGGAACGGATCGTTGCGTGATCTCGAAAATAAGATACAGAATTAACTGTTTCTATGATACTTAGGAGAGTAGAGACATTAAGAGAAAGATAACTTATGAAAGTTACTTGAATATTTAAAAATAAATACGAGTTATAAGATTATTCAGCCGAGATAAGGAACATATTTAGTTCTTGTGAATATAATCTATTATTGTGAGACGAAGGTTATTGAAGCGGAAACATTGATGAGATTGTATGAAGAGAGTAATTACGGATTAAAGAGATTAGAGCTTATCGGGACAATTAGCGATACGCGACTAAATTCTGACTTAAATAAATAAAATAAAAGTTGAATTAAGCAAAGATATTATGCATGAGATATAAAACAGAAATAAAGAAAATACGGAAGAAGAATATTATATATCAGAAAGACAAACCCACTGTGTTGTGTTATTATTGTGAGACCGAAGATACAAAATACCCTTAGACAACTCCCGCGAATCTATGATAGGTTAGACCCTGGCAGGAGCTCATCTGAGACACTGAGATATAAATAGAAGTGTGGGTCACGACACCCACTGAGGGCTCGTCAGCCACGAACATGTGGGGGACAACATGTTCGCCACAGATTGATTAATATAAGTTGTAAGAACTTGTTTCGCAATCGAGCTAAAATAAATTTGTATAAAGTGGAAAGAAATCCTGGGGCAAATCCTACATAGAAAACGCATGGCTGTAAAAAGTATAAATTAAATAGGACTACACGAACACAACAATGGAAATAATAAATAAATGTTAACAAAGTGCATGAAAAAACAACAATAAATGTGCACCGGTAATTCATGAAATATAGAGTTGATAACAGGTTGATATAGGTTTGATAGTAACTGATACTGTTACACAGCTCAACACCTTAAATGCCTCAGTTGAAATGTGTATGGTTAGCAACTCTTTATTAAAAATAAGAAACGACGTGTCCATGTTATTATCTCTCCGTTATAATTGACATTTTGTCACATATCTTTGTTTGTATTCAGTGTAGTACAGCCATAACATATTTTCTTATATGTTCACTTGTGTAATACAACCTGGAAGGATTCTAATTGGATGAGAGAATAATCATTATAATATGTAAATTATGCTTAAAGCGGAATTGCATCGCAAAAAGCAAATACAATGCATTTTTTCACGTATAAATGTATTTCTACTACAAATTCTTCCGAAAACATTCGAACACTAACATTGAATCAATAAACAGTGTTTTTGTGGTCTATAAACTTCAAAATTGAAAGTATGATTTCATATAACGATCATCCATGCTCCTGCATTGACTCATTGTAGTCAATACTAAACGTGAGATAATGTCGTTTTGAGATACATTTTTAACTAAGATTAGTCGACAAATAAATATGCATAGATACATATGAGATATATAAAGGTAAATGTGTACCATGAATCGTGTTATTCAGGATACACAAGTTGTATTACGCATGGATGTCGACCCTATTTACATTATTTTGTTATGTCAACAAACCGCGTATACGACGTTTGTTTATTAGTTGAAATACTCAGTTTTTGAGGCAAATATTTGGAAACAAATTATACCTATAATAGGAAAATACATTCTGTAGAAATTTGCATTTTCACTGATGTAGTGTCGCTTTAAGGTGTGCATATTTCTAGGTGAATTGGTACATAACGTTCACGATAAGACAAACGACGATTTAAAAGTCTTTACTTAATAACTATAACGCTGTTTAAAACGTAAATATAAAGCTGTTTCGGGTAATGATGTCATGACAATTTAGTGACGTCATGATAATTTGCGCTCGCGCTTGACTCCAAAATGACAGTAGCAGCGTTATTTTGTGCAGACATGATTAACACGAGCGCTATATGGTAATGTGATAAAAATGATCTTAGACTCGTGATGAATTCATACCATACTTTTATGAAACCCGTTTTTAACATTTAGATAACACATCATTTAGTGTGTCAATATATTTATCCAAACTTAGTTACTCTGCGTACCAGTTGCATAATTCGGCCGATATGGCGATATTCAGTGAACAGTGTGGGCCGTTATGTCTGGTGCGGGCCGTTATCCAATGTTGTCAAAACGTGTGACCCAAATCTACCCTGGGAACAGGCGTCGATATATATTGCCTGGTCAGTCAAATAAATATAGTTTAACACCGAGACTATGCATTGGGCCGTATTCCATGTTTGCCAGAAGTTAAAAAGTGAAAAATCGACAGACTGGAACCCAGGGTAAGCCAAATCATTTGCATGTTCATACTATGTATTGTATCGTTCTGTGCATAACATTAACTATTGATTTGCAATAAAATATGATTAAACTAAATATTCAGTGAATATTATGGAAACAATTATTTCAAAAATTCTTATGCTAACAAAATAAATATAATTCTAACACGACCCAGCTAATAACATACATACTTGTAGAGTAAAATCTACCTCGGGTTATTCTGCGATATACCTACCTTGAACTATGCTGCGCGCGCACCGTGTTTTGGCTATTCCATTTATACAATGCGTGTAAAGTTTTATGAATGAAATTCACGTGATGTTTGTAAATACTACCGTGGGAATTCGCGGAAGTGAGCTATTTTTAGAATCAGATAATGTCTTGTCCGTCTTGTTTTTCTGTTAAGTAACGTTTCAGTTACTATTCTGTACATTTGCATTTGACAAAATTAATAAAATTATTGATCAGTTACAACTTTTGTTCGTTTATGCACTAGATTGATATTTTCCATAAAAAATAACGTCATCACCCCTTACGCGGGAGGACATTTCGAAAGCCAAATGCAGCGGAGTAGCACGGCGTTTGAAGAAAATACTCCTTTGATTCTCGTCTAAAATTATTAGAAGTAAGTCGTGTTAGAATCGAAAGAAGGCCTTCGTGATATATTTCTACGCATAAGAACTCCAAACTCGGGTTATTCTGCGATATACCACGGTTGATACTTTAGGGTTTATTCTAGAGTGGTAAAAAGGGCAGGGTGGGTCAGAAAAGGGGCAGGGTGGGCCAGAAAAAGGGCAGGGTGGATTTTTAGCCGCAAGAGGGCGCGGTGGGGCCGGGCCGTCACCCCACCCCCACCGAGAAAACATCAAAACATGTATTTTATTATAAAATAATACACCAAATAGTAGCTGTAAACATTCCCATAAACCTTTTGATATCCGTAGACAACATAACCAGACACACAAACCCATATTGTTATAAACACATCCCTGTCAACAAAGATTCATACAAATTCTCTTTTTATCCAAGAACCGTCATCCAATGGAACTTGTTACCCCTTGCTGCACATGAAGCAATAACAATTGATGGCTTTAAAGCACTTATCCCCGTAAATGCCCTCCCAACCATGATCTAAAGCATTCACTCTATGTACAAAATCTTAAACAATCACTGTAGTATATTTGTCTTTGGACATTCACTTATTTGTTAATTAATCATTGTAAATATCATCATCTCAAAATTCACCAGCGACGACACATAATCCTCAATATTGAGGGAGTGCCGAAATCACCAAGAAGAAGAAGAAGATAACTACATTCTTTATTATGAGAGGCTGCTGATGCATATTTTAACAAGAGTTTTCAGACCAAACCTGATAGAAAGTTTGCTCAAATGCTAAAGTAATTTGCTGTAAAACGTTGCCCAATGGCTAAATTGAAAGCGGGTTTGAAAAGCACAATTCAGAACGAAATCAATATGATGAAGCTTGTATAAATAGTCCATTTCGGTATTTTGATGTCCATTTCGGAAATCCCAAATAATTCTGTTCGTACTGTAAATAGCCCTATGTCCCATAATTAACTGTACCTGGTTTGTTTTGATAATCACTACATTCCTCTTGTGCATATTGTTAGTGGAATGACTTTTGACTGCTTTTTTCCCGGATGACTTTCATTTTCGGATCGTTTTTTTTCTTTTTCGGCAAGCCTTTTTTCTCAACCACCCAACTGAATAATGACATCAACCACGCGTTTTGACCATAACCCTGGGCTGAGCAAGTGATGAAGGCGTTCTTTATGCGTGGTTGATACTATATTCTGATCGGCTGGTTGAGATAAAGATTTTACGTTTTTTTTCAAATTCACCAAATAGAAAACAGAGTACAGTGGTCTAAGGTGATTGTCGCTAAATGAGTTGTTTCCCTTGTCAGTCTATTTTCCTTTGAAATAACGACAACTCTTCGTCATCTTGCGCGCGCACTCGGCCCGGTTCGTTCCGATCGTAAATGAGGTAACTTTCGGGACTTTTCGGAGCGTGTAGTTCAATTGACTAACGGAAAAGGGCGGAAATGCGCGAAACCAGTTCTATTTTAAGTAACATGTCTTGCATCTACGTTTTGAATATGTCTACATTCAATGGTAATTACGTTAAAACTAATTCTCGAAATACTAGGTGTTACAATCATAGGCCCTACTTCTTCTTTTTTTTAACAGTTGCAGTCATCCAATTATCACCAATTAATCCATTGATAAATCGATTTCTTATGGTATCGGCATAATTATGCCCCCAGCTGTTGTGTACAGTATATACTAATTATTGATAAATTAAACAGATCACACGTATCGGCTAATATACGGTTGACCGTTAACCTACCTTACGATGATTGACAGCTAATTAAGCATGATCAAAGAGTCGTGGTTCTAGTTTGGGCAGCAGGGCGGAACAAATCGGGCAAAAGGGCGGGCATAAAGGGCAAAAGGGCGGGGCTAAAAAGGGGCAGGGCGCGGCGCCCTGCCATTCCGCTCTAGAGAAAACCCTAATACTTATTATTTCTTAAATAACCTGAACATAGAAAGCTATTATGATCACTCGTTACTATCACCACTCGTGATAATTGCGCTTTCAATGTTCATTCGGTGAAATATAATTCGATCATTCACTGAAACAAACAAGTATCACCGGCCTCTTATTATTTATTTTATTCTTTATGATAGTCTCAACAGTTCAGTAAAAAAGGCACACACATAAAAGTGTCGATCAATTAACGCTCAATGATCATTAAATGATTGGCAATACTCTTATATCTACTGAATTACCGATAATATGTGTACCAAATGACGTCATATAGTCATGAATCAAGGGAAGTACGTCAATACACAATTAACTCACCAAACACATACCCCCAATGTTCTCGAAAACGAAAGTAGATGGCAGTAAATGATTAAACATTAATGTAATAAGATAAACCTTTGTTAAAAATGTAGATATTAATATTTACAATTTTTTATTCAGGTGCTCAGTGCCCCCAATTTACAGACGGATCTATAGTCCAGTGGTAACACGCTGGACTGGTAATCCAGGGTCAACGGTACAGTACAACTCATTAAAACCTTCGCAGAAACCACAATGCCCAGAACTCTGATAGTTGGGCTGTAGCATTAACTAGTTAACCTCTGCCAAGTTTGCTCAAATTGTAATTCTGGTGTCATTTTTTCTCAGAAACCACAATGCACAGAGCGTTGATACATCACCTAGTGAACAAGGTGAACTAAGTCTGTTTAAATAGTTGGTTTAAACATATTTATTCATTCATCATGTACAATACATATCTATATACTGAATGAAAATGGATTTAATCGAAATCAAATGGTTATCATGTGGGCATAACTGACGGTCAGTGAATGGCAGTTTATTATTCTTTAAGTTTCTATTTAAATGAATGTAAAATGATTGCTGTTGTTATATTGCGGCTAGACAATTGCCCCGATAAACATTGTCATGTATATATTTGTAATCAATTATAAAATCGCAATATGTTGCAAATCGATTCGTACTCGAGCATGATTCGTTACCGCGATCGTTCAACCCCGTGATAATTGCCGATAACGAGGAAAATGTGTCTACTGGTATTATTTTTGATATATTATTTATCGCTGCCCCCTTGTTTGATACATTTATTTATCGTTGCCCCCTAGTTAATCGGGGCGACGCATTCAGAAGTATATTAATTAGTCATGTTATTTGTGGGGGGGGGGAATAGTGCAAGATAATTGAATAGAAGACTGTCCAATTCCAGAAGCATCCTTGGTTCTATTACAATCTTATTACATGACTTGTTATAATTAATAAGATAATTATAAGACTTGGCAATTATTATTTTATTCAGGTAAAATCAATAGTCACCAAGCAGCACTCAAGATAGTCCAGGCCAGCAAAGACTACATGAAGTCAGCAGAAACTCACTTATCAAAGTCAGAATTAGCGGTCACAGCAGCTATGAAAAACTTTATGGCCAGCAATAACCTTCCAAATGTGTTGATGTCGGAGCTCAATGATCATTGTATCGACCAGGGTTGTTCCAGTCTCCAGTCACTGAAAGTTGACCAACACACAAACTACCAGCACAGTACCAGCGTGCACGAGATGCAGCAGTGTATGGTGGAAGTAATTAACGACGATTTTCTGTGTAATTTGGGTGATTCACACTTTAGTGTAATGGTTGATGAATCTACAGACATTTCGGTTGACCAAAACATGATTATATATATCAGATTTCTGGAACAATCTCTGGGTGTGTACACCCCAACCAGTGTGCTCCTTGATGTGTGCAAGTTAAAAGACGGTGCTACAGCAGTGCAATTAAAGACAACTGTGTTAGGTTCATTAGACAAACACAAGTTGAAAGTTAAGAATTTAGTTGGAATAAGTACCGATGGAGCCGCAGTGATGACCGGAAAGAAGAGTGGGCTCGTAAAACTATTGAAAGATGAATCGCCACATTTGTTAGGTACGCACTGCATTAGCCATCGTTTGGCTCTAGCCAGTGGTCAAGCGGCAGATGGTGTGACATATTTGGTAAAATTCCAGGAGATCATCAATGCCATATACAAGTATTTTGACTATTCACCGAAGAATATGTCCCGTTTGGACAAAATCAATGTTGTGTTGGGAAAATCAAAGATGAGGTTTAAATAGGCATTCCACACACGCTGGTTAAGTTTCGAAGGTAGTGTGAAGGCTATTTGTGTTAATTATGGAGGATTACTTAGTGTGTTACAAGAAGACAAAGGGGCGAAAGCACAGGGACTATTGAAAAGTATTTCTTGTTACAAGTTTGTGTACACTGCACATTTTCTGGCTGATGTTCTGAAGCAACTGAGCATTCTTTGTTTGACTTTTCAATCCAGCTCTATCGACTACACCAGTGTTGCTACATCTTTGGAACACACTGTTGAAGAAGTTAAGAGCTTGACTGAACTGAAGCAAGGGAAGATGCTCAAGTGCTTCACTTCATCTGTTCCAGAAGATGTAGCAGAGTGTGGACAGTTTGAGTTTGAAGGTCATGTGATCAGAGATGGGACAAAGCAGAGAGAAGAGGCTGAGCACAGTTGTAATAAATTTGGGGGAAATGTATTGGACAATTTGGAAGCCAGATTTGCTGACAGTGGGGACAGCAAGGTTCTAAGAGGGTTTTGTGGAATGTTTGATCCATCTGTCTTTGTAAATGAAGGTGAAATGTTGAACAACTGTTTGGATATTGTCAGTGAACATTTGAACAATGAGGACTTGAGAGATGAACACCTGCGATTCAGAAAAGACATAATAACAAATCATTCGAAAGTGGCGAATGATATAAATAGTGTGTGTCAAATTGTTCTAAGAAAGAAACAACTGTACCCAATTGTGGCATCTGTTGCTTACAAGCTGCTGTGCATCCCAGTCTCGAGCGTAGAGTGTGAGAGGGGATTTAGCGTACAGAACCTCATCAAAACAAAACTAAGAAATAGACTAGATACACAATCTCTATACTTGTTGATGAAATTGAACATTGATGGTGGCTCTCAGAAAGATTTCAACTTCAACGCATCTTACAACAAATGGAAGAACATGAAGAGCCGAAGGATTTGTGGATATAGATAGTGTTCTAGTGTTCACGCCCCTGTATGATGCGTTGAAGTTGAAATCTTTCAGAGTCGGAGGATTTATGGATATGTAGATAGAAAGTTAGATAGAAGTAGTAAAAATAATAAACACATGATAAATATAGATCAATAGTTTAATAAAAAATTCAAAAATACAAACAATATTGTTGTTTTAAATTGTTTATTTCATTTCATATTCAGTTTATACAGATAGAAAGTCAGGACATTGTATCATTAAAGGGGTACAAAATATGCTTTAAATGATGCCGTTGCGAATGCTAAAATATAAAAAAAATCAACGGCCGGGAGGAGGGCCTCCCGGACCAACCCATAAAAATAAATATGGCCAAAAATATATATAGGCCAGTGGAAACCCTGCTGACCCCACGAAATGGGTCACATAGTTTACTTAGACTTTATGTATATAGTTTATACATGTACTATAACTCTTTTTAAAAAACGTCTTCTCAAAAACCACAATGCCTAGTTCTTTGCATGTAGCATCACCTAATGAACCTCTACTAAGATTGCTCAAATTGTCATCCTGACATTTGACCTCAAGGTATGGATTACATTAGCTTACACAGTAACATTCATTTTATATCTGTGCACGTGGCACAACTACTATGTTTGGCCCCAATGGTGAGCCTATGGTCATTATTAACTCCAATGTAGGGTCACATAGTTTACATAGACTTATACAGTACAACTCATTAAAGATCGTCTTCTCAGAAACCGCAATGCCCAGAACTTGATATGTTGCAGTGTGCATTCAACACTGTGTTAAGGGTTACCTCTATTAAGCAACATGTGTTTATAACTTTATATAGACCTTTGAGCTTTTCAACTCGGGTGAGCGATCCAGTTTCCTCATGACCCTCTTGTTCTGGTTATCTTTGCACACATGTTTGACACTGCACTGATAAAGATGGGGTTGGACTTACCAATGAAAATAGTCAAGGCTCTAGCAGATGCTTAATTTCTCGTACTTATATTATGGTATTAAAGCAACACTAGCTATCATGGTCAAGTAGCCATGCATACTATCGCTTTTAAATATTATTGACAGTATTTTGCATCGATATTGAACAATCACAACAATTATAAAACCCATGCCTGGGTCTCGTATTAGTTCACCATTAGTGATCAATACACCAAAAACAGAATGTCTCTCACACATTTCATAGCATATGTTTCTCTATGCCATCGGGTGGTGTAATTTGATACTTATGTTGAATTTCATGCAGCTAGATGTATTTTGCTATTTACAATGGTAATTAGGTACAGGTTTGCTAACCATTGAATGCAAGCGTACAATGTGCAGCTTTGGCTAGTCAATTAGAAAGAAATATAGGAGACATTGTTGAAAAGTAATTCCAAATTTAATGTATACCGCGGTATGTCAAGCCCTTATTTTTCTGCATCATCCTCGTCTAATTTACATGCACCATTACCCATTTATGTATTTTACTTGTACACCTACTTTGCGGCGCCTTTGATGCTTTGTATAAATGCATATTTTGTTAGTTAATGTAATTTCACCACTTCCACTGTGCTATGTCAACTATACATACTATTCCTTTCTTTACTAGTAGCTCCGTTATATTCCATTGTTACTAGACTAAGCTTGAACTTCTGGAACAATGAGGGACCTCGCTGGCTTTGTTCTTACAACTTTAGACTAATCGCTCTGGAGACCGCTTCCGTGGTTAAGCGGTTACGGACGCTGACTTGTATATCACTGTAATCTATCGTCACTGGTTAAAGCCCCGCTCAGGCCATGTCTGTTTATATAAAAATGTAGGCAGTTTCTTACGGAGTTTGGTGCACCACGTACTGGTTAACCGTTTGCGCCTGTCCAGGAAAGGTGTTGTTAGGTAAACCGTCCGCCGGCGTTATAGTCCAAAGGGTGCTGACGAAGGCGTAAAACCCAAACAAACAAACAAACATAATCGCTCTCGAGACATCGTTCCTGGCGATATCTATCGCCATGAGGGAGAGTGAAGGGTTAATATGGATTGAAGTGAAACCACCACTGTTGTTCTTGTTGGGCTCAAACTCTCAACCCCTTTATTACGAGGTGCACGCCGTATCCAATATACCACGGATACTCCATAAATGCCATCGGTGACACATGGAATAGAACCGTGGATTCCATGTAACACATGGAATAGAACCATGGATTCCCGGTGGGAATCTGCAATTTGCATCGTGCTATCGTCTATATTTCATACTAATGCTACATTTCCGTAGTATGAGACTGTTTGAGTATGAGTATGTTTATATGTATATAGTCAAGTTCCCGTATCACAGTATAATTGCACGAAATGTAATGGGACGCACAAAAATCCCCGTAGACAATTCTTAGCCCACTGTTATAACAGAATTGCAATTTAGTATGATAAATACAGTTAGTAAATGTATAACAAGCCACATATATCCCAGCTAACAAACTACCAAAAAGTCCCTCACCTAATAATTATATAATTAGGTGGTCCAACACATCATGAATTACATTTCCTAGTGCATTCAAGCTCGTCCAAGAGACCAAATCTATATACAGTGCACAGTTACCGATTGTGCTGTTGTGCTGTTATCGAACAGATTAGGTAGCAATAAATAAAATATTGTTAGAGTTAGCCTAAACTGTTCATAAATAGCATAGTCAGTAGGTGGGATCCCCCATATTTTCAGTAGAGTATAACATTTTCCATTGACAGCTTTCAGTTCACAGCCGTGGAACCGCCATCTAGTCAAAGCAATGCTGGACCTTCGCATTTGTGAAGTTATCATTCTTGAAAATATGAAATATGTGCATTCTATTTTAAATATTTGTTTGATTTATTATTTTGATGTTCACAGATATATGTATCTGGATAAATAAAACTGTTTCTGCACCTCCATTCAGCTGTCTCTTAATACAAGTTTGACTATACCTAAAATTCTAAACACCTCTCCCATTCTGTCCGAAACCCAGACCCATAACATCCTCAAACCATTATATATACATGTAATGCATACACCCGATTCGCCGCCTTAGTGATTTCTGATGTCAGATGTCACCAAGGTGTCGACTTGCTCCATGACTTACTTGAAGATATTCGTAACGACGGCCGACAGGCGCCGTATATTGCCAATGCTGAGATTGAAAGTGCATGTGCTTATTTCAGTTTTCATACAAGAACACAGTTCAAATATTTGGCTGTCCGATTAGCGCAGTGGTTAGCGCGCTCGCTTCTCACCAATGCATCCCGGGTTCGATCCTCGGACCGGGAAGTATATGAGATGGTACGATGGCCGCCAGATCGGACAGGTGGGTTTTCTCTGGGTACTCCGGTTTTCTCCCATACGAATGACCACATATACGCTTTCATCCGCGCAAACGAGAATGATTAATATAAGTTGTTAAACCTTGCTTCGCAATCGCTGTAAAATAAATAAAGTTTAAACTGTTATCTAAATATATATATCCAAATGCACAAACTAGCAACCCAGTTTGTATGTAGCCCATTGTATCCGGAGTAAGTATAGAAACTATCAAGTCCGACTTGACCTATGGTGTATAATTTCATTGTAAGCTTCTAAGTGTATATGCTATGTGCTTAGCTAAGACACGTTTGTATCTCAGCAAATTATACGCTGCCGTAAAACCTAATATGTATACACACACAGGGAATGCGTTCGTAGATCTAAAACGCTTACATATATATTATATCATCATATAAGAATACCAATCCGGCAACTGACGGCTTTTCAAGTTTTCAGATATTTAAAAATAGGAACACGTGCTCCTCTCCCTTATGAAAGCAATTCCATTTTAGCATACGTATATTTATAGAATGCTGTAACAGCTGTCGATTGCTCTTTTTACAATCACTAAGCCACCACTCTCAGTGGAGGATCTTCTAAACGGGCATGATACGACGTCCCTCACATCTCTCAGACATTATGTTAATTACGGCTACAATACGATTTTGTAGACGGTTACCATGTGACCTTTTGTGCCAATGACTTGTTAGTTGATTGATTTATACAGTGTTTCCCTCTGGTTTGCATGTCAATCAAATTTCAAATATGACCCCTATTGTTTAGTTGTATTAATAGAGGGCCAGACTAGGTTAATTATGTAACGTGTTTCCATTATTTACCATGTATTTGATTTGAATAGGAGATGTCGTTTGAAGATATATTGAACGTATCTACGTACGCAGAACCCGCGGAATGCCCATCTGTTCTACTAGCTCGCCCTGACCATGTGCTCCAGTCAACGCATAATATATTGTATACACAGTTTCTTACAAGCTTATATTTTAACACAATTTCTAAAAAGCGAACATATTTATTTTAAAAAACTCATTATCAAGTAATCAAAAGCTGAAATAAAATAACCTGTATATCTTACTCAATGTTATGAAATAAATAATCATTGTTTGTACAGTACCTTTTTTTTCTGTCCACAGTTGGGGTTGATATATAGCTTTTAACACCTTTCCATTCGAGACCCGCATTCCAAAGTGTGTCCATGTGCGGAGAGAGAATGGTGCAAAAGTCATCAAAGTTGATTGCATCTTGGTTTGTCAATCCGTGCTGTTGACACATGGACTCTACCAAATCTTCAATATCCGTCTTTTTCAGACTGCTGTCTGCCATTTCTAATAGAGAACTGAAACAAACAAGCCGTCTAACTGAGGCTGACCAATGACAGCATCACAAGACCCAATATTACAAACAGGTATTACGATATCCACTCTTACTAACCAACTATTTCATAGACGAGTCAGCGGTCCAGTTAACACGTTGGAATCCATGGATTGCAGGTTCAATAACACTTCTCACCAATTCAACCCAGGTTCGATCCTCGGACCGGGAAGTATGTGAGATGGTACTGTGGTGGCCATATCGGACAGGTGGGTTTTCTCCGGGTACCACGGTTTCCTCCCATACGAATAATCACATTTACGCTTTCATCCGCGCCAACGAGAGTGATTAATATATTAAGTTGTTAAAACTTGCTTCTCAATCGTTGTAAAATAAATACAATTTAAATAACACTTCTGCCCTAATAATATTAACATTCGTTCGGACATGACTATAAACTAGTCCGATATATCGGTGCAAGACACGGGCATGTAACAGAACCGGGATGCTATTAGTTTTTCTCATATAGCTAGTATTATCAGATAGTGGATTTAGTCTAGAATTGTTTCACTGCGACAATATGCAAAACATCTATTTCCCTCATATAATATCCAACCTGAACAACTTGAGTAATTCGTCTCGATCCAGTGTTCCGCTACCATCATGGTCAAACATTTTGAATAAAGTTTGTAGCTTATTCTGTCCTGAACCTGATAAAAGAAAACACATAACCCTGCAATGTTAGACAGGGTCTAGGGTCCAGTGTCCGCTACCATCATGGTCAAACATTTTGAATTGAATAGTGTCTGTAACTTATTCTGTCCTGAACTTGATAAAAGAAACCACATAACCCAGTAATGTTAGACAGGGCTCCGTTGCAATCACGGCCAACAATTCTATTAATGTTTTACGTTTGTCTTACTTTGCTCCGACACGGGTATCAAAAACATAAACAACTTAGCAAAGGTATGCTGGGTTTCATTATCACTATCATTAAACGTTTTTATTTATTGCATTATAAAGAATAATGTTCAATTTATTATGGTTTGACCTAGTTTAGTGTTTGCGTTCATACACTATATATAGTTATATTTCGGGTTTTACGCCGGCATCAGCACCATTTTTGGCTATATCGCCGGCGGGAAGTTTACCTAACAACACCTTTCCTGGGCAGGCTCCAGTGGTTAACCAATACTTGGGTGCACCAACCTTCGTAAGAAACTGCCAACGTTTTCATATAAATGAGACACGGCCTGAGCGGGGCTCGAAACCGTGACCATCAGTGATGATAGGTTACAGTGGTATACAAGTCAGCGACCTTAACCACTCGACCACGGAGGCGGACTCAGACTTTACACCATACACAATTTGCGATCTGATATAGAACAATGTTTCTACCCGGCTAGAATATTATCTTGTACATTCTTTTCATTGTCATATTGTGTAGCACGGATTTCACAAATTATAATACATTATGTACGTGGCACTAGTACCTTTAGACAACATAATAATGGCATTGAGGAATTCCCTGAATGAGATATATCCGTTATGGTCGGTATCCATGAGCGAAAACATGTTCTCCACAAACTCTGTGTTTGGTTTCATTGCCAAAGCTGAAGCAAATTCCTCCTGCAAAGTATAGTTGAGGTAATACAGATGTTAAGAGCATTGTTGAGATAATACAATTGTAAAAGTATAGTGTTGATGATACAGATGTTAAGAGCATTGTTGAGATAATACAATTGTAGAAGTATAGTGGTGATGATACAGATGTTAACAGCATTGTTGAGATACAGTCATAAAAGTTGCGAAAATACAGATGTGAAAGTTGTAGTAGAGATAATACAGTTGTGAAAATAATACAGATGTAACAAAATATTATAGAGATAATGCAGTTACTGTAGAGATAATGCAGATGTAGAAAGTGTAGTCGAACTATTGCAGATGTGGAAAGTATAATAGAGATATTGCAGATGTGGAAAGTATAGTAGAGATATTGCAGATGTGGAAGGTATTGTAGAGATAGTGCAGATGTGGAAGGTATAGTAGAGATATTGCAGATGTGGAAAGTATAGTAGAGCTATTGCAGATGTAGAAAGTATAGTAGAGATAATGCAGACGTGGAAAGTGTAGTCGAGATAATGCAGATCTGGAAAAGTATAGTCGAGATAATGCAGATGTGAAAAGCATTGTAGGAATAATACAGATGTAAAAGGTGTAATAGAGATACAGTTGAATACTGAGCTGCCTAATCATAAGTCGTGTAACTTACACTCTCCAAGCTATGCACCGTATACACGTGCTTACTGTTGCTTGCAATTTAATACGAGGTAAAGTAAAAATAACTACTTACTCGGGCAGACATGCTAAGACGTGGATATCAAAGTGTGGACTCATCATTTAGAACTTAAAGATATCGATACAATCAATACAGTTAGAAGATACATAATGCTGTTTCAAAACTAGACAGCGATAGATGAATATTCACAAATACATAGAAATAAAAGTCGTATTTTCCTGAAATCGCATCCTTTTGAAAATTTACCTATTGGTTGCTGGGCCCATGTTGTTATTTGACTGGTTAAATTCTCTACTCTATTTATTTACTGTAGTAAGTTTTGTTTTGTATTTGTTCATTTAACTGATTCATTTCTTTTCTTGTCACTTATATTTCGTATTGTCTATCTATTTACCGTAGTAAGTTCTATTTTGTGTTCATTTAACTCACTCAACTTTTTACCTTGGTAAGTTCTATTTCTAGAATATCTCTAGCTTGTCTCATTTCCACCTCCTCTTGATCTAGCGTTGGATCATAGTCCATCTGGAAAGCCTGAAATATATCGACATAACAATATAAACATGTGTATTATTTACTTTGCATAGTTGTGTGCATGGATTTATTTTCATAAATGTCAATCTTTCAAAGATACGGATGTGGTATAAAATATTTCAGCAGCAACTTCTAATTACTAACTCCCCATACGGTAAGTCGCAAACCTATGATAATCCTAAATACATTATAAATGCAAAGGGTTAAACACATTCTTCTTTGTGTAGATATAAGTAATAACACGCGATTCATTCCTTAGATATACCCCCACTCTCTTCCAAAGGGGACATACATTTATTTGTAAATCAGTACATTCTTTTGACCATGTCTCAGTCAACATAACAATGTCATTACTTTCAAAAATTGAAATGAATTTAGGACTTTTGAGTTTATTAGTACTTTTGAGTTTATTAGTACCTTTTAGTTTATTAGTACTTTTAGTAATCAGCCCCTGAGAGTTCAATACAGTAAATCGGAGCGAAGCCTTCTCATGTACCCGCAAATATATCCCACTCTCTTCCAAAGGGGACATACTATAAAAACATTATGTATTATATTAAATTCTCGACATCAATATTTTTTTTTTTAAATCCTACACATTTACAAAATTATGTTATATAGTGTTGTCTTATTTGTCTTATTAAACCCTAATGAATATCTTTACATAGGAAATACTTAATCACTGTTAGTTAATTATAAATTGTATGGCTCACCTCTGAGAAAACTGTTTTGAAAAATCTCTCCAGCAAATGGTTTCGTTTTTTCTGCGTGAATGCCATCTTTTGAATAGTGCTTAGCTTAGCTTCCTGTATGTCTATTGGCGCAGGCTGACCAGCTTGTGCCATGGAATGTTGTAGTGCGTCTAAAAACGACTGCCGCTCAGCTTCATTCTTCAGTTGCAGAACCTATATTAAAAAATGACGATGAACTACTAATATAATATTATATACAGTCTACATCCGTTATGTCGAATTCCGTCGGACTGAACAAAATACTTGGACATAACCAAAGTTTGACTTAACGAAGTTCTATATAAACGGAGCCAGTTATATGTAAAATGATAGTTTGGTCCGACATCTAACATATCGCCATGATCATTTTTTGTTTCGTTTTCAGCAAGAACATCATCTATTACGATTCTTAAACCTTCGTCTATGTATCATTTAATGTTGCTGAAGATCTGTGATTCTACCAGGGTGCTAGCCTGTGTTTCAGTCTGTCGAGTTTTCAC
Organism: Archivesica marissinica; assembly: GCA_014843695.1. NCBI lineage: Eukaryota > Metazoa > Mollusca > Bivalvia > Venerida > Vesicomyidae > Archivesica > Archivesica marissinica. The sequence continues at coordinate 9,637,478 of CM026386.1, read as the reverse complement.
TTTCTAACTTCTGGCAAGAACGTTGATATGATCAGAAACTCAATGCGACCCAATTAATAGTCTCGGTGTTAAAATATATTTATTTGACTGACCAGGCAACATATATCGACGCCTGTTCCCAGGTTACCCGGGTGCCCGTCCATGCCTGGAAGACTGCTTGACAATAATAGCTCCCGGGGTCTTTCTCCACCAATAATAGCTGGAGAGTCGCCATTCATACGTGGACGTTGTGATAGCGTAATGGGTTCGCTTCCGGTGCAAAAGGCCTGGAGTTCGAGCCCTGCTGGAGCCGTTACGAGTGTGCCCTTAGGCAAGGCATTTAAATTCCAGGTTGCCTCTTCTCTCTCCCTCGTGGCGATGGATTCCACCAGGAATGAGGTCTCGATAGTGATTAATATAAGTTATGAGAACTAGTTTCGCATTCGAGCTAATATATATTTGTATAAACCAGAGTCGCCATTTGACCAAAGCTGTTCATATGCGACTATAAACCCGAAAACAACATATTATTAACAACTAAACATAATTACCACGTCATATTCCTTTGCGACTCGAATGGCAGCTACATTCCTGTTCTTGTTAGAGCTGATGGAACAGTGCACGTGTTTCAGCTCTCTCAAATTGATTGTCCTCAGTGGCTTACCCTTCAGGTTAATGATCTCCAGTATGCATTCAGGGCGGACACGAATAACTACAAATCTAGTCTCGTTGTCTCCACACCACTCGGTACATTTAAACTGTGGCTGGGAACCTAAATATAATATCGCTATATTTAACATTATAACATGCAGTTTCACGCATTTACATTGGACCGTGTATTATTGCACAACCTCTATGCGCCCATGTCACGATTCGCATGTTTGTTTTTACAGATGTATCTGTAGTCCAGTGGTTAACACGCTGGACTGGTAATCCAGGGATCGCAGGTTCGATCCCCCGTCTGACCCTAATACAATTAACAGTCTTTCTCATGGGACTTTATTCCGAGGTTTCGTGTCGGTGCTTTACACTTTGGAATGTGTCTCTGTCTGTATCATTGCACTATCATCCAAAACTCTAAAATGACTAATCTCTTCAGGAGGCGTCGCTGATATGGGCAAACTGTAGCAGCGATAGATAAACGTCAAACACACACACGTTTGTTATGTTGGTGATATTTACTGGAAGTGTTTTGGGGTTTTTTAAATTTAGTTTATTTAACGTCCCTACCGGTTGCCCATTTGAACGACGGACAGTTTACCTAGCACCTTTCGTGTGCAGGCTCAAGCAACTAATCAGTACTTTGTGCACCAACCTCCGTTAGAAACTGTCAACAGTTTTCATATGTAGAGACACGGTCTGAGCGTGACCATCAGTGATGATATGTTACAGTGGTATACGAGTCAGCGACCTTAATCACTCGACCTATGAGGCGGACTTCCCTCCATCATGATTGTTTAAATGTGTTATATATGTGAGCTCATGGGCATTACTATTTGCCTTCTGTTCAAATAAATATTAGCGCAGTGATTAGCATGCTCGCTTCTGACCAATGCAGCGACCTTAATCACTCGACCTAGGAGGCGGATATTTCACAATTGGTGTCTGTTGAACTACATGTATTGGTGAATTATGCTATGCGAAAATAACAATATTAACAATATTAACGATATATCTATATAACTTTATGACTCTATTGATTTTACAACGATTTTTCGATATAATTTTAAATAACTTTTTTATCATTCTCGTTAGGTTGGGACGAACGCATGTACGGGCTATGTGGTTCTGCCGACACACTTCACTATTGGGGCAGGAAACGAAAATACGCGGAGAAACCCACTTGTTAGTGCTGGCGACCATCGTACAACCTCACCTATACCTTCCAATGCGGTGATTAAACACTATACTAGGTATGTAATCTATATAACGAACAAACACTATTGTCACATTTCAAGCATTTCTACAGCATGCAACACGGGGTATTGGATTGGAAGGAAGCTAAGCAACTTACACACACAGTTGTTGTACATTGAAGCTACATAACGATCGGTTTTAAGTTCAAAAGGTTTTTACAAACTACTAGTGTATGAATTATTATATAATTATAAACGTTTTAGATCTACGAACGCATTCCTGGTGGGTGCATACATATATACATATTAGGTTTTACGACAGCGTATAATGTGTTGAGATACAAATGTATCTTAACTAAGCACATAGCATATACACTTACGATGAAATTATATACCATGGGTCAAGTCGGACTTGATAGTTTCTGTACTTACTTCGGATACAATGGGTTACATCACAGGAACTTGAAATGTTATCCATAAGCCACCAACGGTCTCGTACCTCTATCCTAGGACACCCCCCTCTATTAAAAAAAGATAGAGGGGGGTGTCCTAGGATAGAGGTACGAGACCGTTGGTGGCTTATGGATAACATTTCAAGTTCCTGTGGTTACATACATAATGGGTTGCTAGTGTGTTCCTGTGGTTACATACATAATGGGTTGCTAGTGTGTTCCTGTGGTTACATACATAATGGGTTGCTAGTGTGTTCCTGTGGTTACATACATAATGGGTTGCTAGTGTGTTCCTGTGGTTACATACATAATGGGTTGCTAGTGTGTTCCTGTGGTTACATACATAATGGGTTGCTAGTGTGTTCCTGTGGTTACATACATAATGGGTTGCTAGTGTGTTCCTGTGGTTACATGCATAATGGGTTGCTAGTGTGTTCCTGTGGTTACATACATAATGGGTTGCTAGTGTGTTCCTGTGGTTACATACATAATGGGTTGCTAGTGTGTTCCTGTGGTTACATACATAATGGGTTGCTAGTGTGTTCCTGTTGTTACATGCATAATGGGTTGCTAGTGTGTTCCTGTGGTTACATGCATAATGGGTTGCTAGTGTGTTCCTGTGGTTACATGCATAATGGGTTGCTAGTGTGTTCCTGTGGTTACATGCATAATGGGTTGCTAGTGTGTTCCTGTGGTTACATGCATAATGGGTTGCTAGTGTGTTCCTGTGGTTACATTTCCTGTGCATGCATAATGGGTTGCTAGTGTGTTCCTGTGGTTACATACATAATGGGTTGCTAGTGTGTTCCTGTGGTTACATACATAATGGGTTGCTAGTGTGTTCCTGTGGTTACATACATAATGGGTTGCTAGTGTGTTCCTGTGGTTACATACATAATGGGTTGCTAGTGTGTTCCTGTGGTTACATACATAATGGGTTGCTAGTGTGTTCCTGTGTTACATACATAATGGGTTGCTAGTGTGTTCCTGTGGTTACATACATAATGGGTTGCTAGTGTGTTCCTGTGGTTACATACATAATGGGTTGCTAGTGTGTTCCTGTGGTTACATACATAATGGGTTGCTAGTGTGTTCCTGTGGTTACATACATAATGGGTTGCTAGTGTGTTCCTGTGGTTACATACATAATGGGTTGCTAGTGTGTTCCTGTGGTTACATACATAATGGGTTGCTAGTGTGTTCCTGTGGTTACATACATAATGGGTTGCTAGTGTGTTCCTGTGGTTACATACATAATGGGTTGCTAGTGTGTTCCTGTGGTTACAACAAGTGTGTTCCTGTGGTTACATACATAATGGTTGCTAGTGTGTTCCTGTGGTTCATACATAATGGGTTGCTAGTGTGTTCCTGTGGTTACATACATATGGGTTGCTAGTTGTTCCTGTGGTTACATACATAATGGGTTGCTAGTGTGTTCTGTGGTTACATACATAATGGGTTGCTAGTGTGTTCCTGTGGTTACATACATAATGGGTTGCTAGTGTGTTCCTGTGGTTACATACATAATGGGTTGCTAGTGTGTTCCTGTGGTTACATACATAATGGGTTGCTAGTGTGTTCCTGTGGTTACATGCATAATGGGTTGCTAGTGTGTTCCTGTGGTTACATGCATAATGGGTTGCTAGTGTGTTCCTGTGGTTACATGCATAATGGGTTGCTAG
>CM026386.1:9600203-9632509 GCA_014843695.1 Archivesica marissinica | reverse complement strand
ATAATGGGTTGCTAGTGTGTTCCTGTGGTTACATACATAATGGGTTGCTAGTGTGTTCCTGTGGTTACATACATAATGGGTTGCTAGTGTGTTCCTGTGGTTACATGCATAATGGGTTGCTAGTGTGTTCCTGTGGTTACATGCATAATGGGTTGCTAGTGTGTTCCTGTGGTTACATACATAATGGGTTGCTAGTGTGTTCCTGTGGTTACATACATAATGGGTTGCTAGTGTGTTCCTGTGGTTACATACATAATGGGTTGCTAGTGTGTTCCTGTGGTTACATACATAATGGGTTGCTAGTGTGTTCCTGTGGTTACATGCATAATGGGTTGCTAGTGTGTTCCTGTGGTTACATACATAATGGGTTGCTAGTGTGTTCCTGTGGTTACATACATAATGGGTTGCTAGTGTGTTCCTGTGGTTACATACATAATGGGTTGCTAGTGTGTTCCTGTGGTTACATACATAATGGGTTGCTAGTGTGTTCCTGTGGTTACATACATAATGGGTTGCTAGTGTGTTCCTGTGTTCCTGTGGTTACATACATAATGGGTTGCTAGTGGAAAACATAAAGACACAAAGTGCAGTAATTATACTTCATGTTTCACTTATTGTACTTTTTCATCAACTAAGTGTTAACTGATATATTCAAACTTCTCATAAAACTGTATCATGTATTTCACTATTTACAACGTTAGGTGAAAATTATGCTTCTTCAATCAAGACAGATAGCAAGTGCTTCAAAAACAAGTGTAAATGGAAATAAAACAATATCTCTTAATATAAAAACATATATATGAGCTTACTGCTGTCGAATGTCACATGAAAATGCTATCAGAATGTCACTAAGAGACCACACAATGAAACTTTAAAAAATGATTGGTGTGGCTGGCTGGGGAACTTTGTACAATGGGGCAATATATTGGAGTAGCTATAATCAATTGCATTTCTTAATCCCATTTTTTGTTGGTATTGTTATTTTGGTTCTAAATTCTTGCTAATTTTCTTCTTCATTTTCCTTTTACATTAAATTTAGTAATCATCAATATTAGTATTTGCACAACTCACGTATGCAGCTCACTTTGTTTGTTACAATCTAGTATTTTGGAGAGGGTGGTAACTAATGTTAAAACGAGTGGCCCAACCCATTTGCTTCAACATTTATTGACAATTCGTGTGCACAACAATTACATAGATCGTATATACTATGCATAGTTATACAAGTGTGTGCATTTGTTTTGTTCTGTACATTGTATATATAGAATAAATGCAATAAAATAGGATTAAACTAAAAATTGAGTAACATAAAAATATAAACTGAGCAAAATAAAAAGCACAGTTTGCCATTTTCACACCAAAGATAGGACGGATTGTTAGTTCCGCCATTGTCTGAAAATTATTCGTGTATGAACATTTCAATAGCGTAGCTCGTACCTTTAGAAATACAGTAAGCCGACTCGTAGCATGATATATGTAGTATATAATACTATAATACACGTACGGATGCACGACTGGTAACCCAGGGATCGCAGGGTCGATCCCCCATCGGACCATAATAAAATTAACAGTCTTTCAGATGGGACTTGAAGCCGAGGTATCGTGTCGGTAACGCGATGGAATTGTAAAGCAGGGATCGCAGATTCGATCCCCCGTCTGACCCTAATAAAATTAAGTCTTTCAGATGGGACGTTAGACGGAGGTCTCGTGTCGGTGCTTTACACCGTGCACTTAAAAAACCCAGAGGAGATTCTGGAATGGGTCTCTGTCTGTATCATTGCACTATCCTCCACATATCTAAAACAACTAATCTCTTCAGGATGCGTCGCTCATATGGGCAACCGGTAGCGACGATAAATAAACGTAAATATAATATTAATATTAATCAAAAATTCTAACACAGTTAGGCAGATATATACTACACGTTATAAACGCTATTTTGTTAAACAATACATGTACATTTAACAGTATCTATGAGATGTTGCATACAGAGTCAAACAGAGCCATACGTGTTCTTACCATTTCCATCATAACCTAGTACAGAGTCTACAATTTTAAAAGCAATAACAATCTAAAATATGTGTTTCCAAAATAAACCACCATCTAATGCATGGAGTACGAATCACTCGTACATGAAACATGGGATAACAAGTGATATAATGTCTAGTATATGTGTAACATAGTCGACGGAATATATAAATGTCCAAATACACATCCCAACTCTAACAATGAAACAACTTGTGAAGGAATCGGAAACCTTAGAATTATGACCTGGACGGTTAATGTCGCCAACGATAATGTCAAATGAAAGAGTAACTGTTAGCTGTATGTATGTCTTACAAGCAAGAAGGTAATCCGCCACATATTTAGAACATTGTTAAATGTTTTACTGATTAAAACCGGGAAATACGACAATGACATTGGAAGTGCAAGTCTTGGTGTAACAGACGACATGCCACCATTGTAGAGCTTATTGTTGTTGCCAAGTTATTCTAAATCGACATATATATGCTAGCCAAAATCGAAATATGAGTTTGGCCATTGACCACGAAATGTGGCATCGATCTTGCAGAAGAGAGACATGGGCCCGAAGTTATAAACATTTTCTTAGATCTCAAGCTCGAAATCAAGAAATCTGATTGGTTGATTGTATGATTTGCTCCTGGCTCAACCAATCAGAAGTTTGACACCGAGTCTTAGTTGTATAACCTCTTCCGCATGACTGCATTCTAATAAATACATATTGCGTGTTTTATAATAAGATGATATTTGCTTAAGTGAATTATCGAATCATAGGTCACCGAATGAACACAGCCACGAGTGATCATAATGGCTCTCTATTGTAACACAATGGGTGTGTTAGGAACACCATTCGCCGGCGATTTTCAATATAATATTGATATAGCACTCTGGTGGAAGGATATCAATATAATACTCCATTAGAATGTCATATATGCTGGGAACTTAGTTTGTGTATTGAAGAGTATTCTATACGTAAATAGAACGCATAATGAGATCCCATGTTTAATTGGAATCTGCTTCGTGTTACGAGTTGATATATATAAGTGAAATCATTTCGTGTATTGTGTAATGGCTGATTACTAGAATTGCTAGAGACAGATGCGGAGGGGTGGGGTGGTATATTCTGGATATGTATAGGATGTGTATATGGATATTATTATGTTAATAACACTAAATAGAGATCGGTAATGGTCCTACCATGGGAATAAATTGGACATATACTTATCGCTCGCGTTGACAACACTTCAATATACAAGTGCTAGGTACCACGTACGCATGCAAAGCAGTGAGAAATGAAATTTATTATTCCACTGCGGTCAACCATAGAATAACACATTTTATTTCACTGATAAAATTTCTATATTTCATTGGACACCATAAAATGGTAATTATATGTTTTAAAGTAATACCGTATAACACTATATTGTACATGACACGTGTCAACATTGTGTGACAGGTGCCTTCTGATGATGAGGAACTATTTCGTCTGTATCAAGATAAAACTGTAGCATGAATTGACGCCCCAAGGTTTTGAGTGCTATATTGCAATACAAGAACACATTATCATAACAACTTATGTCTAATGTTGTTACATAATTACCATATCATGTTTATTCATAGGCTTAGCATACGTAATTATTGCCTATCTGCTCCCTTATGTCTAATCATAGAATTACCCCCCCCCCCATTATTACTTAGCTTCTATATCTTATGTCTAATCATAGAATTACCCCCCCCCCATTATTACGTATCTCCTATCTTATGTCTAGTAATATAATTACCCCCCCCATTATTACTTATCTTCTATATCTTATGTCTAATCATAGAATTACCCCCCCCATTATTACTTATCTTCTATATCGTATGTCTAATCATTGAATTACCCCCCCCCATATTATTACATATCTTTAATCTTATGTCTAGTAATATAATTACCCCCCCCCCAATTATGACTTATCTCCTATATATTATGACTAATAATAGAATTACCCCCCCCCCCATTATTACATATCTCCTATCTTATGTCTAGTAATATAATTACCCCCCCCCCAACATTATTGCTTATCTTATATCTTATGTCTAATCATAGAATAGATCTCTATCATTTTTATATATCTACTCTGTTATGTCTAATTTTAGAACTGACCTCCGTCATCATTTCCTATTGTCTCGCTTATGTTCTTCTGTAGTATACGGACTGTCCTGTTGTATCGCCATTGTTTGTACTTGGACAACACACACACAACCAATAGACACACTGTAAAGGAGAAAACGTATGGACCATTGACGAGGAGCCGGTAAGATTGTAAATCGAGCAGTCTCAGAGTATGTTCTTTGTAAGATTGTAGATCTATGTGTTATGTAAGATTGTAGATCGAGCAGTCTCAGACTATGTGTTATGTAAGATTGTAGATCGAACAGTCTCAGACTATGTACTATGTAAGATTGTAGATCGATCAGTCTCAGACTATGCACTATGTAAGATTGTAGATCGACCAGTCTCAGACTATGTGCTATGTAAGATTGTAGATCGAGCAGTCTCAGACTATGTGCTATGTAAGAATGTAGATCGATCAGTCTCAGACTATGTACTATGTAAGATTGTAGATCGATCAGTCTCAGACTATGTACTATGTAAGATTGTAGATCGAGCAGTCTCAGACTATGTAAGATTGTAGATCGAGCAGTCTCAGACTATGTAAGATTGTAGATCGATCAGTCTCAGACTATGTACTATGTAAGATTGTAGATCGATCAGTCTCAGACTATGTAAGATTGTAGATCGATCAGTCTCAGACTATGTACTATGTAAGATTGTAGATCGATCAGTCTCAGACTATGTAAGATTGTAGATCGATCAGTCTCAGACTATGTACTATGTAAGATTGTAGATCGATCAGTCTCAGACTATGTAAGATTGTAGATCGATCAGTCTCAGACTATGTACTATGTAAGATTGTAGATCGATCAGTCTCAGACTATGTAAGATTGTAGATCGATCAGTCTCAGACTATGTACTATGTAAGATTGTAGATCGATCAGTCTCAGACTATGTAAGATTGTAGATCGATCAGTCTCAGACTATGTACTATGTAAGATTGTAGATCGATCAGTCTCAGACTATGTAAGATTGTAGATCGATCAGTCTCAGACTATGTACTATGTAAGATTGTAGATCGATCAGTCTCAGACTATGTAAGATTGTAGATCGATCAGTCTCAGACTATGTACTATGTAAGATTGTAGATCGATCAGTCTCAGACTATGTGCTATGTAAGATTGTAGATCGAGCAGTCTCAGACTATGTAAGATTGTAGATCGAGCAGTCTCAGACTATGTGCTATGTAAGATTGTAGATCGATCAGTCTCAGACTATGTAAGATTGTAGATCGAGCAGTCTCAGACTATGTAAGATTGTAGATCGAACAGTCTCAGACTATGTGCTATGTAAGATTGTAGATCGAACAGTCTCAGACTATGTACTATGTAAGATTGTAGATCGAACAGTCTCAGATCATGTACTATGTAAGATTGTAGATCGAGCAGTCTCAGACTATGTGTTATGTAAGATTGTAGATCGAGCAGTCTCAGACTATGTACTATGTAAGATTGTAGATCGACCAGTCTCAGACTATGTGATATGTAAGATTGTAGATCGACCAGTCGCAGACTATGTACTATGTAAGATTGTAGATCGACCAGTCTCAGACTATGTGATATGTAAGATTGTAGACCGAGCAATCTCAGACTATGTGCTATGTAAGATTGTAGATCGAACAGTCTCAGACTATGTACTATGTAAGATTGTAGATCGAGCAGTCTCAGACTATGTACTATGTAAGATTGTAGATCGAACAGTCTCAGACTGTGTTCTATGTAAGATTGTAGATCGATCAGTCTCAGACTATGTACTATGTAAGATTGTAGATCGAACAGTCTCAGACTATGTACTATGTAAGATTGTAGATCGAACAGTCTCAGACTGTGTTCTATGTAAGATTGTAGATCGAACAGTCTCAGACTGTGTTCTATGTAAGATTGTAGATCGAACAGTCTCAGACTATGCACTATGTAAGATTGTAGATCGAACAGTCTCAGACTGTGTTCTATGTAAGATTGTAGATCGAACAGTCTCAGACTATGTACTATGTAAGATTGTAGATCGATCAGTCTCAGACTATGTGCTATGTAAGATTGTAGATCGAGCAGTCTCAGACTATGTGTTATGTAAGATTGTAGATCGAACAGTCTCAGACTATGTACTATGTAAGATTGTAGATCGAGCAGTCTCAGACTATGTACTATGTAAGATTGTAGATCGATCAGTCTCAGACTATGTACTATGTAAGATTGTAGATCGAACAGTCTCAGACTATGTGACATGTAAGATTGTAGATCGAGCAGTCTCAGACTATGTGTTATGTAAGATTGTAGATCAAACAGTCTCAGACTATGTGACATGTAAGAATGTAGATCGAGCAGTCTCAGACTATGTGACATGTAAGAATGTAGATCGAGCAGTCTCAGACTATGTGACATGTAAGAATGTAGATCGAGCAGTCTCAGACTATGTAAGATTGTAGATCGATCAGTCGCAGACTATGTGCTATGTAAGATTGTAGATCGAGCAGTCTCAGACTATGTGACATGTAAGAATGTAGATCGAGCAGTCTCAGACTATGTGCTATGTAAGATTGTAGATCGAACAGTCTCAGACTATGTGACATGTAAGAATGTAGATCGAGCAGTCTCAGACTATGTGACATGTAAGAATGTAGATCGAGCAGTCTCAGACTATGTAAGATTGTAGATCCATCAGTCTCAGACTATGTACTATGTAAGATTGTAGATCGATCAGTCTCAGACTATGTACTATGTAAGATTGTAGATCGATCAGTCTCAGACTATGTAAGATTGTAGACCGAGCAGTCTCAGACTATGTAAGATTGTAGACCGAGCAGTCTCAGACTATGTAAGATTGTAAACCGAGCAGTCTCAGACTATGTAAGATTGTAGATCGATCAGTCTCATACTATGTAAGATTGTAGATCGATCAGTCTCAGACTATGTAAGATTGTAGATCAAGCAGTCTCAGACTATGTACTATGTAAGATTGTAGATCGAGCAGTCTCAGACTATGTTCTATGTAAGATTGTAGACCGAGCAGTCTCAGACTATGTTCTATGTAAGATTGTAGATCGAACAGTCTCAGACTATGTACTATGTAAGATTGTAGATCGATCAGTCTCAGACTATGTAAGATTGTAGATCGATCAGTCTCAGACTATGTACTATGTAAGATTGTAGATCGATCAGTCTCAGACTATGTAAGATTGTAGATCGATCAGTCTCAGACTATGTACTATGTAAGATTGTAGATCGATCAGTCTCAGCCTATGTGCTATGTAAGATTGTAGATCGAGCAGTCTCAGACTATGTAAGATTGTAGATCGAGCAGTCTCAGACTATGTGCTATGTAAGATTGTAGATCGATCAGTCTCAGACTATGTACTATGTAAGATTGTAGATCGAACAGTCTCAGACTATGTACTATGTAAGATTATAGACCGAGCAGTCTCAGACTATGTTCTATGTAAGATTGTAGATCGAGCAGTCTCAGACTATGTACTATGTAAGATTATAGACCGAGCAGTCTCAGACTATGTTCTATGTAAGATTGTAGATCGAGCAGTCTCAGACTATGTAAGATTGTAGATCGAGCAGTCTCAGACTATGTACTATGTAAGATTGTAGATCGATCAGTCTCAGACTATGTACTATGTAAGATTGTAGATCGATCAGTCTCAGACTATGTAAGATTGTAGATCGATCAGTCTCAGACTATGTACTATGTAAGATTGTAGATCGATCAGTCTCAGACTATGTAAGATTGTAGATCGATCAGTCTCAGACTATGTACTATGTAAGATTGTAGATCGATCAGTCTCAGCCTATGTGCTATGTAAGATTGTAGATCGAGCAGTCTCAGACTATGTAAGATTGTAGATCGAGCAGTCTCAGACTATGTGCTATGTAAGATTGTAGATCGATCAGTCTCAGACTATGTACTATGTAAGATTGTAGATCGAACAGTCTCAGACTATGTACTATGTAAGATTATAGACCGAGCAGTCTCAGACTATGTTCTATGTAAGATTGTAGATCGAGCAGTCTCAGACTATGTACTATGTAAGATTATAGACCGAGCAGTCTCAGACTATGTTCTATGTAAGATTGTAGATCGAGCAGTCTCAGACTATGTAAGATTGTAGATCGAGCATTCTCAGACTATGTACTATGTAAGATTGTAGATCGATCAGTCTCAGACTATGTACTATGTAAGATTGTAGATCGATCAGTCTCAGACTATGTACTATGTAAGATTGTAGATCGATCAGTCTCAGACTATGTGCCATGTAAGAATGTAGATCGATCAGTCTCAGACTATGTAAGATTGTAGATCGAGCAGTCTCAGACTATGTAAGATTGTAGATCGAGCAGTCTCAGACTATGTAAGATTGTAGATTGAGCAGTCGTAGACTATGTTCTATGTAAGATTGTTGATCGAGTAGTCTCAGACTATGTGCTATGTAAGATTGTAGATCGAGCAGTCTCAGACTATGTAAGATTGTAGATTGAGCAGTCGTAGACTATGTTCTATGTAAGATTGTAGATCGAGCAGTCTCAGACCATGTACTATGTAAGATTGTAGATCGATCGGTCTCAGACTATGTATTATGTAAGATTTTAGATCGAACAGTCTCAGACTATGTACTATGTAAGATTGTAGATCGAACAGTCTCAGACTATGTACTATGTAAGATTGTAGATCGAGCAGTCTCAGACTATGTGTTATGTAAGATTGTAGATCGAACAGTCTCAGACTATGTACTATGTAAGATTGTAGATCGAGCAGTCTCAGACCATGTATTATGTAAGATTGTAGATCGAGCAGTCTCAGACTATGTACTATGTAAGATTGTAGATTGAGCAGTCTCAGACTATGTTCTATGTAAGATTGTAGATCGAGCAGTCTCAGACTATGTACTATGTAAGATTGTAGATCGATCAGTCTCAGACTATGTACTATGTAAGATTGTAGATCGACCAGTCTCAGACTATGCACTATGTAAGAGTGTAGATCGACCAGTCTCAGACTATGCACTATGTAAGATTGTAGATCGACCAGTCTCAGACTATGTGACATGTATGAATGTAGATCGAGCAGTATTAGACTATGTTCTATGTAAGAATGTAGATCGAGTAGTCTCAGACCATAGAGCATGAAAGCATGTATGTCCGTCCAGCTTCATGAACATGCAGTATATGAGAGTGTTAATCGATTTGCTTTAGACTCTGTACTCGACAATGATCTCAAACACCAAGCAATATTGTCATAGTGTTTGTATTACTAGCAGAGTTGAACTTAACCCTTTCAACACCACAGACCTCTAAATTGGCTTACAAAAAAGTGTAGATCCAGATGAGCCGGCTCGTGATGAGCCGTCTCATCAGGATCTGCACGTTTTGCAAGTAGTATTACTAATTTTAGACAAAATTACCCATGTTGATAAATGAACTGGTCCGAATGTAATTTTCTTATTCATTTATTGGTCTAAGAATATCATGGACCAGTCCATGTCAGTTACGTGGTGTTGAATGGGTTAATAGCCAAATTTGTTTTATCTTAGCGCAGTAATAATGAACATGAAGTACTTACAAAATGGTACAAGCCCGAAGGATACCCATACAATAGTAAAAGATGCCTCGCTGCCGGCGAAATAATCAAAGCCTTTATGTGGCACACACGGTTCCAGGACATTCTCAGGTAAATATTTCGCTTCTTGGCATTTACCGCCATCTGAAATGAAATCGTAAAATTGTGAAAACAATAAATGCCACTTTGCGATGATAAGTCTGCAAGTTCTTGCCAATAACACATTTAACTTGACTTGAAGGGGAAGGAGTATGTGTTGAAATCAGATAATTACCGGAAAAGGTGAACACGTTATTTTGTATGTTCATGACATCAAGTCTCGTAGCGTTGGAGATGATCTCGTGCAATTTCAGAGCTCGAATCTGGTTGATTTCTGAATCTGTAAACTGTCTGAAAAATAAACTTGAGAATATAGCATGCTTAGTAAGCAACTCAATGGTAGATAGTTACGGTGGAGGACAAAACACAGATGTCGCTGTAGCCAGAATATCAGCTTCTGCAGATATGTCACGGGGGTGCTTATTCATGTTTGGACATGTCCGATTTATGGACCACAAGCAGCGCGTATGATTCTTCACCTTTGGATTTGTCCTATAGTCTTTTCACAGAAACACAATGACAGTTATGCCGGAGGTAGAAACGTAGTTTATATATATCTGTATGCTAATAGAGGTGCTCAGAAGAAACACTCCATTCGTGAAATGGTAGTCTTCGTCCCAGACAATAAGGCTAAAGCAAACATTAAGGAGTCGAGTCAATCTAAGTTATAATGTTCATTGGTTCCTACGGGGATGTAATGGTTAAACATATTAACAATGTGGAACGGCTGCGAGGTACGCTGAACATCCAAAACGGTTGCTGAACCAGGTAATATCGGCGAGAATGACCTATGCAATGCCGGTGAGGATGGTCCTGGTAATACCGGCGAGGATGGCCCAGGTAATACAGGCGACGGTGACACAGGTAATACCGGCGAGGATGACCCAGGTAATATCGGCGAGGATGGCCCAGGTAATACCGGCGAGGATGGCCCAGGTAATACCGGCGACGATGACCCAGGTAATACAGGCGAGGATGGCCCAGGTAATACAGGCGACGCTGACCCAGGTAATACAGGCGACGATGACACAGGTAATACCGGCGAGGATGGCCCAGGTAATGCCGGCTAGGATGGCCCAGGTAATACAGGCGACGATGGCCCAGGTAATACAGGCGACGCTGACCCAGGTAATGCAGGCGAGGATGGCCCAGGTAATGCCGGCTAGGATGACACAGGTAATACAGGCGACGATGGCCCAGGTAATACCGGCGAGGATGGCCCAGGTAATACCGGCGAGGATGGCCCAGGTAATGCCGGCGAGGATGACACAGGTAATACCGGCGAGGATGACCCAGGTAATACAGGCGAGGATGGCCCAGGTAATAACGGCGAGGATGACCCAGGTAATGCCGGCTAGGATGACACAGGTAATACAGGCTAGGATGGCCCAGGTAATGCCGGCTAGGATGACACAGGTAATACAGGCGACGATGGCCCAGGTAATACAGGCGACGCTGACCCAGGTAATGCAGGCGAGGATGACCCAGGTAATGCAGGCGAGGATGACACAGGTAATACAGGCGACGATGGCCCAGGTAATACCGGCGACGATGACCCAGGTAATGCAGGCGAGGATGGCCCAGGTAATGCCGGCTAGGATGACACAGGTAATACAGGCGACGATGGCCCAGGTAATACCGGCGACGATGACCCAGGTAATGCAAGCGAGGATGGCCCAGGTAATGCCGGCTAGGATGACACAGGTAATGCCGGCTAGGATGGCCCAGGTAATGCCGGCTAGGATGACACAGGTAATGCCGGCTAGGATGGCCCAGGTAATGCCGGCTAGGATGGCCAGGTAATGCCGGCTAGGATGGCCCAGGTAATGCCGGCTAGGATGACACAGGTAATACAGGCGACGATGGCCCAGGTAATACAGGCGACGATGAACCAGGTAATACCGTCGAGGATGGCCCAGGTAATACCGGCGAGGATGGCCCAGGTAATAATGGCGAGGATGACCCAGGTAATGCCGGCTAGGATGACACAGGTAATACAGGCTAGGATGGCCCAGGTAATGCCGGCTAGGATGACACAGGTAATACAGGCGACGATGGCCCAGGTAATACAGGCGACGCTGACCCAGGTAATGCAGGCGAGGATGACCCAGGTAATGCAGGCGAGGATGACACAGGTAATACAGGCGACGATGGCCCAGGTAATACCGGCGACGATGACCCAGGTAATGCAGGCGAGGATGGCCCAGGTAATGCCGGCTAGGATGACACAGGTAATACAGGCGACGATGGCCCAGGTAATACCGGCGACGATGACCCAGGTAATGCAAGCAAGGATGGCCCAGGTAATGCCGGCTAGGATGACACAGGTAATGCCGACTAGGATGGCCCAGGTAATGCCGGCTAGGATGACACAGGTAATGCCGGCTAGGATGGCCCAGGTAATGCCGGCTAGGATGGCCCAGGTAATGCCGGCTAGGATGGCCCAGGTAATGCCGGCTAGGATGACACAGGTAATACAGGCGACGATGGCCCAGGTAATACAGGCGACGCTGACCCAGGTAATACCGGCGACGATGACACATGTAATACAGGCGAGGATGACACAGGTAATACAGACGACGATGACACATGTAATACCGGCGAGGATGGCCCAGGTAATGCAGGCGACGCTGACCCAGGTAATGCAGGCGATGATGGCCCAGGTAATGCAGGCGACGCTGACCCAGGTAATGCAGGCGATGATGGCCCAGGTAATGCCGGTTAGGATGACACAGGTAATACAGGCGACGATGGCCCAGGTAATACCGGCGACGATGGCCCAGGTAATGCAGGCGACGCTGACCCAGGTAATGCAGGCGAGGATGGCCCAGGTAATGCAGGCGACGCTGACCCAGGTAATGCAGGCGAGGATGGCCCAGGTAATACCGGCGAGGATGACACAGGTAATACCGGCGAGGATGGCCCAGGTAATACAGGCGAGGATGATCCAGGTAATACAGGCGAGGATGACACAGGTAATACCGGCGAGGATGACACAGGTAATACAGGCGAGGATGATCCAGGTAATGCCGGCTAGGATGGCCCAGGTAATACCGGCGAGAATGACACAGGTAATACCGGCGAGGATGACACAGGTAATACAGGCGACGATGACACATGTAATACCGGCGAGGATGGCCCAGGTAATACAGGGGAGGATGATCCAGGTAATGCCGGCTAGGATGGCCCAGGTAATACCGGCGAGGATGGCCCAGGTAATACAGGCGAGGGTGATCCAGAAAGCAGCGGTTAGCTCGTGTTGTAGTCTTTAAAGGAATAAATATCACGGTGTGGTAGATGTTGCAAGAACGTTCATTGAATTCCTAGGAATCAACGTCGGCAGGACAACATGTGCGGTCTCTTTCTACAATAGTGTGCATCGTAAACTGATGTTTATAGTGATCGAGTGTAGTTACAATAAATAGATAGTATCCAAACATCATGTCGAAGTATTCATACTAGGAATGGTAGCAAATATTCGCTCGAACGTCCGAATATCCGAATACTATTCCAGTATTTGAATATTCAGGGAACTATTTTATTTATTATATTGTCATCATAAATGCCACCCGCTCAGTCACACGTTTGAAAATGCTTGACTAGCTCTGAGAATAAGAAAACTGCTAGGTGTAATCTATGCAAATTCGATTTAACATATTCGGGTACAATATCAATCTGAATAATCATTTGAAGAAGATGATGTTTACGCGTAAAACAGAAATAAGGTTAGTTTGGCAATGTTTATATGATTTTTTTGAGTGATTTTGAGTTTTTGCTAGAATTCTACAAAATATTCGAATACCTTCCCGACCGAATATTTGAATAGTGTGTACACTATTCGTTGCCATCCCTAAAATGTCATACATACCGATTTTGCATGTTTTCAAACCAGAACCGATCTCCGTCTCGAATTCTGGTGAACTGATCAATAATAATTGCTCGGAATAATTCCCCTGGTCCGGCTGGTGTTGTCTCGAACATTCCTCCAACAAACACATCAATATCGTCCAAACTGTTATATACACTGCTAAGCTTATGGAGTAGCTGCAATGTGAAGATATATGTTGTAACTTGGAAGCTCTCACGTAGGTATTTACATATATTGGACATGGTAATATATTACCGCTTCTTCAATTTACGAAACTGTGACATTCCAAGCGGCGTCATTCACATTTGACAACTTTTTAAATTGTTCAACTTATTCCCCATTTGTGTGTATCTCCTCTGGGCATTGGTTCCTAGGTTGAATATTCTTCCAATAACCCGACTAATCACTACCCATACAATGTGATATAATTAATCTATCAAAATTGCTTCTAAATGTCCGTTTTTTACATCAAATTTGTTTACTACCTCTGTCAGACATGCCCTTGTGTGTTTGTTTGTTTTTATGAATTTAAAGTCGCTTATATGGCGAATCTCCAGCTAGTTTAGTATTGGTGGAGGAAGACTCGAGTATTTGAGGTATGGACGGCGGGCACCGGGGTAGAATTACCGACCTTGTACAAGCCAGCTTCCTCACACAACCGTTAGGCTGTCCGATTAGCGCAGTGGTTAACGGCTCGCTTCTCACCGATGCAACCCGGTTTCGATCCTCGGACCAGGGAAGTATGTGAGATGGTACGGTGGTCGCCATATCGGACAGGTGGGTTTTCTCCGAGTACTCCGGTTTCCTCCCACACGAATGACCACATTTACGCTTTCATCGGCGCCAACGAAAGTTATTAATATAAGTTGTTAGAACTTGCTTCGCAATCGTTGTAAAATAAATAAAGTTAAAAAAAAGAGTAAAATAAATAAAGTTTATGTGTATATTTGCTCCCCTTAAATAGAAGACACATTATATGTATACATTCCTAGAATTCCTAGGTGTTGCTCCGTGGTGATTAGCACTTGTGTTTGTGGTGACCTCTATTACGCATCCAATATCTATTAACCCTTTCCTTCATATAGATTTAGGTTACTATACTATTATATCTCCATACAAACGACAGCCATTTAACCCTTTCCTTCATAGAGATTTAGGTTACTATACTATTATATCTCCATAGAAACGACAGCCATTTAGCTATCATGCAATGGATAAGTACTCGCCATATATATCCCACCACCATATATATTACTGGGACTACACAAGATTCTGGCCTTAGTTATGAACATTGGTTTGGCTACTACATTGTCAATGTATGTTGTATTGATAATGGCGTCAAGAGGTGATTCTATGAGGGAAGGGTTAATGTATGTGTCCTCACATGATCTAATGCATATGTATGTACTATAAATATGGGGAGAGAGATTCGTTACATTAGAACACTATAAATATGGGGAGAGAGATTCGTTACATTAGAACACTATAAATATGGGAAGAGAGATTCGTTACATTAGAACACTATAAATATGGGAAGAGAGATTCGTTACATTAGAACACTATAAATATGGGAAGAGAGATTCGTTACATTAGAACACTATAAATATGGGGACAGAGATTCGTTACATTAGAACACTATAAATATGGGGGGGATTCGTTACATTAGAACACTATAAATATGGGGGGGATTCGTTACATTAGAACACTATAAATATGGGGAGAGAGATTCGTTACATTAGAACACTATAAATATGGGGAGAGAGATTCGTTACATTAGAACACTATAAATATGGGAAGAGAGATTCGTTACATTAGAACACTATAAATATGGGAAGAGAGATTCGTTACATTAGAACACTATAAATATGGGAAGAGAGATTCGTTACATTAGAACACTATAAATATGGGAAGAGAGATTCGTTACATTAGAACACTATAAATACGGGAAGAGAGATTCGTTACATTAGAACACTATAAATATGGGAAGAGAGATTCGTTACATTAGAACACTATAAATATGGGGGGAGATTCGTTACATTAGAACACTATAAATATGGGGAGAGAGATTCGTTACATTAGAACACTATAAATATGGGGAGAGAGATTCGTTACATTAGAACACTATAAATATGGGAAGAGAGATTCGTTACATTAGAACACTATAAATATGGGGAGAGAGATTCGTTACATTAGAACACTATAAATATGGGGAGAGAGATTGGTTACATTAGAACACTATAAATATGGGGAGAGAGATTGGTTACATTAGAACACTATAAATATGGGGAGAGAGATTGGTTACATTAGAACATTATAAATATGGGGAGAGATATATGTTACATTAGAACACTATAATATGGGGGGAGAGATAGGTTACATTAGAACACTATAAATATGGGGAGAGAGATTGGTTACATTAGAACACTATAAATATGGGGAGAGAGATTGGTTACATTAGAACACTATAAATATGGGGAGAGAGATTGGTTACATTAGAACACTATAAATATGGGGAGAGAGATTGGTTACATTAGAACACTATAAATATGGGGGGAGATTGGTTACATTAGAACACTATAAATATGGGGGGAGATTGGTTACATTAGAACACTATAAATATGGGGATAGAGATTGGTTACATTAGAACACTATAAATATGGGGAGAGAGATTGGTTACATTAGAACACTATAAATATGGGGAGAGAGATTGGTTACATTAGAACACTATACATATGGGGAGAGAGATTGGTTACATTAGAACACTATAAATATGGGGAGAGAGATTGGTTACATTAGAACACTATACATATGGGGAGAGAGATTGGTTACATTAGAACACTATAAATATGGGAGAGAGATTGGTTACATTAGAACACTATAAATATGGGGAGAGAGATTCGTTACATTAGAACACTATACATATGGGGAGAGAGATTCGTTACATTAGAACACTATACATATGGGGAGAGAGATTCGTTACATTAGAACACTATACATATGGGGAGAGAGATTCGTTACATTAGAACACTATAAATATGGGGAGAGAGATTGGTTACATTAGAACACTATAAATATGGGGAGAGAGATTGGTTACATTAGAACACTATAAATATGGGGAGAGAGATTGGTTACATTAGAACATATTATAACAGTAATTCGCATAATATCAATTATTTGTCCTTCTTTTTGTCTGGTAAGCATGGAGTGGGGAGAGCTAATCTTTGGGGTTGGGGTGTATGCACTATCTCTTAGTATTAATTCTTAAGCTCATATTCAAGTCATAAACTAACTGTACGTTTTTCCATTTCTTTGTGTCATTTTTTCCTTTCGCATATGATATAATAATTAACAAATATTAACCACGAAACTAAATTTGATGCGTTCCTTTTCTGCATCAGATCATACAATACAGAAATTGTTCATCCAACATTGTTTATTTAGTTAGAAGTGACGGGGAGGGCTGTAAATAATGTTGTTATAACTTGTAGCCCAACCCATTTGCTTTTTTCCCCTTGACAAAACAAATGTAACGTATACTGCAATCATATAATTACATATTAATCTCTGATTTGTTCTTAGAATTGTATGTATATATGTAATGTATTGTATGGAAAAAAAATGCAATAAAATATTATTAACAGATATTATAAAAGTATCGTGGCAATTCAGATTTAATATTTATATTTACTTGAGGATTTGTTTGGTTCAGCCATGGGTTTATGTCCTCCCACTTGGTGATTCGTTCCAAGCCGATCTGCTCCCTAACTGTGTTGTAGTCTGGTAGGCCATAGTCTCGTCCCCTCATTATTGTTTGAGATATAAGGTCATTGCGTGAGAAGTGGAGCGGCCCATAATATTTACCTAGAAAGGTTTATTCAGATACATTACAGAAACTGTATATGTGACAGTGACTTATAGGCCCGTTGGGCAGGGTGTTAAATTATTGTACTATACTTTTATGTGTACATGTAATTGATGACACAGGTTACTATTATAAAATATTTACTTACCAACATGATTGCTTTGCTGTGCTTTACTTTTGAGGCCCCTAATGGGCAATCTCCTTTATTTCCAAAGCATACGTACACAGCAGTATGCAACATACATATCAAACATAATAATGTCTCTCTAATGGTCTTGTTTATACGTTTGAAAAATAGAATGAAAATGTTCAGCTAGTTTTTAAATGCTAGTTGCACCAAACAATGTACATGTATTTATGCTCAAGAATTTTGTTTGAGAGTTTGTTTACCTCGCGATAGAGAGAGATGGAGAGGAGAGTAGTGGAGAAGGAGAGGAGACGATGGGAGAGGAAAGGAGGAGAGGAGGAGGAGAGGAGAGGAGAAGGAGAGGAGAGGATGGGAGAGGAGAGGAGAGGAGGAGAGAGAGGGGGCCAGTATTTGATTTAAAGTACCATTCATTTGCATTTAAGCATCTATATTTGTGGAAACATAAATGGTAGCGTATTAATGTTTTATTTCCGCTATTCTAATAGTCACATTTGTAACTTCTATAACATTTTCTTAGACCATATAACGAAGACTATGCTGATATAATGCGAGTATATGAGAACTTTGTTATTCCATGATGCAAAAAGACAAAGGTTCGGGTATTACTGTGTAAATCCTCTACCACGTGCACATCTTCCGCCTCCGCCATTTGTGTCGCCAAACCCATCAGCGTTTCCTCTACTTCGTCTTCCCGTTCCATTAGGATATCCTGAATTTATATGTACAACTATTTCGAATATCCAATCGTTCATTTCTACGAGTAGACTTCACGTTCTTTTAAAATATATAGCTTCTTAGTACTCTTATAATAAATCAGCTATATAATTAGTTAATAAAATGACACCGAAATTAAAGCAACGGCTGTAAACAGGATTGTGAAAATGCCATACAAGTGATCTCCAGTATTGCAAAGCCGAACGCCCTCGTACTGTCCGTAACCTACCTGTGATCTCCAGTATTGCAAAGCCGAACGCCCTCGTACTGTCCGTAACCTACCTGTGATCTCCAGTATTGCAAAGCCGAACGCCCTCGTACTGTCCGTAACCTACATGCGACCTCCAGTATTGCAAAAGCCGAACGCCCTCGTACTGTCCGTAACCTACCTGTGATCTCCAGTATTGCAAAGCCGAACGCCCTCGTACTGTCCGTAACCTACATGCGATCTCCAGTATTGTAAAGCCGAACGCCCTCGTACGGTCCGTAACCTACATGCCATCTTCAGTACGTATTGCAAAGCCGAACGCCCTCGTACTGTCCGTAACCTACCTGCGATATCCAGTATTGCAAAGCCGAACGCCCTCGTACTGTCCGAAACCTACCTGCGATCTACAGTATTGCAAAGCCGAACGCCCTCGTACTGTCCGTAATCTACAAGTGATCTCCAGTACGTATTGCACAGCCGAACGCCCTCGTACTGTCCGTAACCTACCTGCGACCTCCAGTACGTATTGCAAAGCCGAACGCCCTCGTACTGTCCGTAACCTACCTGCGAACTCCAGTACGTATTGCAAAGCCGAACGCCCTCGTACTGTCCGTAACCTACCTGCGACCTCCAGTACGTATTGCAAAGCCGAACGCCCTCGTACTGTCCGTAACCTACATGCAATCTCCAGTACGTATTGCAAAGCCGAACGCCCTCGTACTGTCCGTAACCTATCTGCGAACTCCAGTATTGCAAAGCCGAACGCCCTCGTACTGTCCGTAACCTACCTGCGATCTCCAGTATTGCAAAGCCGAACGCCCTCGTACTGTCCGTAACCTACCTGCGCTCTCCAGTATTGCAAAGCCGAACGCCCTCGTACTGTCCGTAACCTACCTGCGATCTCCAGTATTGCAAAGCCGAACGCCCTCGTACTGTCCGTAACCTACCTGCGCTCTCCAGTACGTATTGCAAAGCCGAATGCCCTCGTACTGTCCTTTCACAGCGTTATCACATCTTGTATTCCTGTAAATACATTTTATGTTAAAGTTTAAACTAGCGCAGTGGTTAGCGCGCTAGCTTCTCACCAATGCAACCCGGGTTCGATCCTCAGACCGGGAAGTATGTGAGATGGTACGGTGATCGCCAGATCGGACATGTGGATTTTCTCCGGGTACTCCGGTTTCCTCCTCACGAATGGCCACATTTACGCTTTCATCCGCGCCAACGAGAGTGATTAATATAAGTTGTTAGAACTTGCATCGCAATCGTTGAACAATATATAAAGTTTAAATAACAATTGTGACCCTTCTTCCCCTTTAAAACCTCTGCCTGAAACGTAGACCCTTTGTTCGGTGTGTGGGTTTAAAGTCGCATCAACAGCTGCTGACCACAAAGAAAATATAGCATATTTTGCATTTAAAATGTTTTTAGTCAAGATTTGCAACTTACACTGTGCTGGAACAGGTAAAAGATCACCATTGGAATAGTGTAAACTGTAAGACACACCTTTTATCGCAACGAACGCTGCCTAACACTGCTAATGCGCATGCCCGTAACGTCGAGTGCGCATGTCAGCTGCATATCATTAGTTGGAAACCTTCATACAAACTTGTATACAATCAGGGCACATACGTTCATCGAAGGAAATGCAATAGCGATGTAAATATTGTAAATTGAAAAGTATTTGTGCGATGCGGACGCTGCTGGGACATAGGGCTTTACATTAAAATACCATGCTAATATACAGACTGGTATATCCACCCCTCTATGTCTTGTACAAGACAATATATTGACATGAATTCAACTATACAACAGCAATGCCATAGCTTGGACATGATATATGTGTATGACCCCCATATGATAGGGGGTCGGGGTATCGCAGCTGCTTTTAAACTTTTAACCTAACTTTTAGCTACTCATACTTTTAACTTCTTTGCGGTTTTTGACGCGCAGCATGTCTACGTCCCCGCGAGGGGTTCGACATTAGAGGCAGATAGAGATAGATAGATAGACAGACAGACAGACAGACAGACAGACAGACAGACAGACAGACAGACAGACAGACAGACAGACAGACAGACAGACAGACAGACAGACAGACAGACAGACAGACCACCAAACAACACCACAACGACAAACAACACAACACAACAAACAACAGACAGACAGACAGACAGACACAGACAGACAGACAGACAACAGACAGACAGACAGACAGACAGACAGACAGACAGACAGACAGACAGACAGACAGACAGACAGACAGACAGACAGACAGACAGACAGACAGACAGACAGACAGACAGACAGACAGACAGACAGACAGACAGACAGACAGACAGACAGACAGACAGACAGACAGACAGACAGATAGATAGATAGATAGATAGATAGATAGATAGATAGATAGATAGATAGATAGATAGATAGATGTGGGAGTCAATATCGCCGTAACTACATTCCGAGGCATTCTAAGGCATGTATTAACGAGAAATATTTGCATTGCTATTGCATTTCCTTTGATTAACTATACCTATAAGAAGCTATGCCATTGAACAGTAGCATTTTCAGCATGATCTGTACTTTGGAAGTATTCCAGTTTTAATTTCTGTGTGGTTTAGAATATACTGACGCCCGTAATGTGTCCGGATATTGTGAAACATACTGTAGGTGACGTCATACCTTTGGTATATTCCAGCAGGTATCAGTGTTAAAATATATCTAATAGCGGCGGCATCAAAGATGGACGTGACGTCAGGATAAATGTCAGACTTGTAACCTACAATTGAATAAGTTAAATACAAGATCCCCTATATATATATAACATCTTCTAAAGTGAATTTATGAACAGAACAGAACACAGATTACAAACATGACATTTTGTAATAACATGTGATGAAATAATCACTTCAAAATAAGGTACATGGAAATATGTTATGGTAAACCTGTGGAATTGAGATTATCATGTGTGTGTTTTACGTTTATTTATCGTCGCTACCGGTTGCCCATATGAGCGACGCCTTCTGAAGAGATTAGTTATTTTAGATTGTGGAGGATAGTGCATGATACAGACAGAGACCAATTCCAGAATCTCCTCTGGTTCGTTTACGTGCACGGTGTAAAGCACCGACACTAGACCTCGGTTTAACGTCCCATCTGAAAGACTGTTAATTTTATTATGGTCAGATCGAACCTGCGATCCCTGGATTACCAGTCCAGCGTGTTACCACTGGACTACAGCTCCATCTGTATGAGATTATCAATCAAATGAAAGGTGTATTTGTGGTAAGGGGGAAGGTGGTTGTCTACCTAATGTTGGTTGAAATCACTATGCTTAGTGCATGTATAAATTTAAAGTCAACGCAATACTTATTGGCGTTACGGTGATAAATAAAATCGGTCAAGCGATACGTGAAATAATTACATGTAGAGCGTGGTTGTTTCAGCTAGGCTATTTTGATTTATGTTTAGCCATTGATGTTGTAATGGTGTAATGTAACTAGTTACTAAACAAGACCAATCCGAGATAGTAGCAAACCTCCGTCACGCTGCTAAACCTCCGTCACGCTGCTAAATATCCGTCACGCTGCTAAATATCCGTCACGCTGCTAATTCTCCATAGTTTCCCTATCTCATAATGGTGAAAAATAATTTTAGGAAGGATCACCTCAAAAATATATTGGGTTCGTCCTTGACTATGATCGTACGTGTGTAACTATGATCGTACGTGTGTAACTATGATCGTACGTGTGTAACTATGATCGTACGTGTGTAACTATGATCGTACGTGTGTAACTATGATCGTACGTGTGTAACTATGATCGTACGTGTGTAACTATGATCGTACGTGTGTAACTATGATCGTACCTGTGTAACTTGGCAAACTTTCGCCGAGAAGTTGCGGCAACCATTCGTACATGATGATGCTCTATGTAAACAAAAAACATAATGTTTTATGACAGAAATGTATCATCCGTTATCAATAGAATAGTTCAAAACAGCAACACCAAACTAGTTTTATTTCGACATTTTTTTTTTTGGAAAATAGTGCAAGATGGAGGACGATACAGAAGAGGCTCCAATTTCAGAAACTTCCCTGGTCCTTGTATATGTCCGGTGTATAGCAACGATACATGTAGGATCTTACATGAGCTGTATATGTCCGGTGTATAGCAACGATATATGTAGGATCTTACATGAGTTGTATATGTCCGGTGTATAGCTGTAGGATCTTACATGAGTTGTATATGTCCGGTGTATAGCTGTAGGATCTTACATGAGTTGTATATGTCCGGTGTATAGCTGTAGGATCTTACATGAGTTGTATATGTCCGGTGTATAGCAACGATACATGTAGGATCTTACATGAGTTGTATATGTCCGGTGTATAGCTGTAGGATCTTACATGAGTTGTATATGTCCGGTGTATAGCTGTAGGATCTTACATGAGTTGTATATGTCCGGTGTATAGCTGTAGGATCTTACATGAGTTGTATATGTCCGGTGTATAGCAACGATACATGTAGGATCTTACATGAGTTGTATATGTCCGGTGTATAAAACGATACATGTAGGATCTTACATGAGATGTATATGTCCGGTGTATAGCAACGATACATGTAGGATCTTACATGAGTTGTATATGTCCGGTGTATAGCAACGATACATGTAGGATCTTACATGAGTTGTATATGTCCGGTGTATAGCAACGATACATGTAGGATCTTACATGAGTTGTATATGTCCGGTGTATAGCAACGATACATGTAGGATCTTACATGAGTTGTATATGTCCGGTGTATAGCAACGATACATGTAGGATCTTACATGAGTTGTATATATCCGGTGTATAGCTGTAGGATCTTACATGAGTTGTATATGTCCGGTGTATAGCAACGATACATGTAGGATCTTACATGAGTTGTATATGTCCGGTGCATAGCAACGATACATGTAGGATCTTACATGAGTTGTATATATCCGGTGTATAGCTGTAGGATCTTACATGAGTTGTATATGTCCGGTGTATAACAACGATACATGTAGGATCTTACATGAGTTGTATATGTCCGGTGTATAACAACGATACATGTAGGATCTTACATGAGTTGTATATGTCCTGTGTATAGCAACGATACATGTAGGATCTTACATGAGTTGTATATGTCCGGTGTATAGCAACGATACATGTAGTATCTTACATGAGCTGTATATGTCCGGTGCATAGCAATGATACATGTAGGATCTTACATGAGTTGTATATGTCCGGTGTATAGCAACGATACATGTAGGATCTTACATGAGTTGTATATGTCCGGTGTATAGCAACGATACATGTAGGATCTTACATGAGTTGTATATGTCCGGTGCATAGCTGTAGGATCTTACATGAGTTGTATATGTCCGGTGTATAGCAATGATACATGTAGGATCTTACACGAGTTGTATATGTCCGGTGTATAGCAACGATACATGTAGGATCTTACATGAGCTGTATATGTCCGGTGTATAGCAACGATACATGTAGGATCTTACATGAGTTGTATATGTCCGGTGTATAGCAACGATGCATGTAGGATCTTACATGAGTTGTATATGTCCGGTGTATAACAACGATGCATGTAGGATCTTACATGAGTTGTATATGTCCTGTGTATAGCAACGATACATGTAGGATCTTACACGAGTTGTATATGTCCGGTGTATAGCAACGATACATGTAGGATCTTACATGAGCTGTATATGTCCGGTGTATAGCAGCGATGCATGTAGGATCTTACATGAGTTGTATATGTCCGGTGTATAGCAACGATACATGTAGGATCTTACATGAGTTGTATATGTCCGGTGTATAGCAACGATACATGTAGGATCTTACATGAGTTGTATATATCCGGTGTATAGCTGTAGGATCTTACATGAGATGTATATGTCCGGTGTATAGCAACGATACATGTAGGATCTTACATGAGTTGTATATGTCCGGTGTATAGCAACGATACATGTAGGATCTTACATGAGTTGTATATGTCCGGTGTATAGCTGTAGGATCTTACATGAGTTGTATATGTCTGGTGTATAGCTGTAGGATCTTACATGAGTTGTATATGTCCAGTGTATAGCAACGATACATGTAGGATCTTACATGAGTTGTATATGTCCGGTGTATAGCAATGATACATGTAGGATCTTACATGAGTTGTATATGTCCGGTGTATAGCAACGATACATGTAGGATCTTACATGAGTTGTATATGTCCGGTGTATAGCAACGATACATGTAGGATCTTACATGAGTTGTATATGTCCGGTGTATAGCAACGATACATGTAGGATCTTACATGAGTTGTATATGTCCAGTGCATAGCTGTAGGATCTTACATGAGTTGTATATGTCCTGTGTATAGTTGTAGGATCTTACATGAGTTGTATATGTCCGGTGTATAGCTGTAGGATCTTACATGAGTTGTATATGTCCGGTGTATAGCAACGATACATGTATGATCTTACATGAGATGTATATGTCCGGTGTATAGCAACAATAAATGTAGGATCTTACATGAGTTGTATATGTCCGGTGTATAGCTGTAGGATCTTACATGAGTTGTATATGTCCGGTGTATAGCAACGATACATGTAGGATCTTACATGAGTTGTATATGTCCGGTGTATAGCAACGATACATGTAGGATCTTACATGAGTTGTATATGTCCGGTGTATAGCAACGATACATGTAGGATCTTACATGAGTTGTATATATCCGGTGTATAGCTGTAGGATCTTACATGAGTTGTATATGTCCGGTGTATAACAACGATACATGTATGATCTTACATGAGTTGTATATGTCCGGTGTATAGCAACGATACATGTAGGATCTTACATGAGTTGTATATGTCCGGTGTATAGCTGTAGGATCTTACATGAGTTGTATATGTCCGGTGTATAGCAACGATACATGTAGGATCTTACATGAGTTGTATATGTCCGGTGTATAGCAACGATACATGTAGGATCTTACATGAGTTGTATATGTCCGGTGTATAGCAACGATACATGTAGGATCTTACATGAGTTGTATATGTCCGGTGTATAGCTGTAGGATCTTACATGAGTTGTATATGTCTGTTGTATAGCAACGATACATGTAGGATCTTACATGAGTTGTATATGTCTGGTGCATAGCTGTAGGATCTTACATGAGTTGTATATGTCCTGTGTATAGCTGTAGGATCTTACATGAGTTGTATATGTCCGGTGTATAGCAACGATACATGTATGATCTTACATGAGATGTATATGTCCGGTGTATAGCAACGATACATGTAGGATCTTACATGAGTTGTATATGTCTGGTGTATAGCAACGATACATGTAGGATCTTACATGAGTTGTATATGTCTGGTGCATAGCTGTAGGATCTTACATGAGTTGTATATATTTCCGGTGTATAGCTGTAGGATCTTACATGAGTTGTATATGTCGGGTGTATAGCTGTAGGATCTTACATGAGTTGTATATGTCCGGTGTATAGCAACGATACATGTAGGATCTTACATGAGTTGTATATGTCCGGTGTATAACAACGATGCATGTAGGATCTTACATGAGTTGTATATGTCCGGTGTATAACAACGATGCATGTAGGATCTTACATGAGTTGTATATGTCCTGTGTATAGCAACGATACATGTAGGATCTTACACGAGTTGTATATGTCCGGTGTATAGCAACGATACATGTAGGATCTTACATGAGTTGTATATGTCCGGTGTATAGCAACGATACATGTAGGATCTTACATGAGTTGTATATGTCCGGTGTATAGCAACGATACATGTAGGATCTTACATGAGTTGTATATGTCCGGTGTATAGCAACGATACATGTAGGATCTTACATGAGTTGTATATGTCCGGTGTATAGCTGTAGGATCTTACATGAGTTGTATATGTCCGGTGTATAGCAACGATACATGTAGGATCTTACATGAGTTGTATATGTCTGGTGCATAGCTGTAGGATCTTACATGAGTTGTATATGTCCGGTGTATAGCTGTAGGATCTTACATGAGTTGTATATGTCCGGTGTATAGCAACGATACATGTATGATCTTACATGAGATGTATATGTCCGGTGTATAGCAACGATACATGTAGGATCTTACATGAGTTGTATATGTCCGGTGCATAGCTGTAGGATCTTACATGAGTTGTATATATTTCCGGTGTATAGCTGTAGGATCTTACATGAGTTGTATATGTCCGGTGTATAGCTGTAGGATCTTACATGAGTTGTATATGTCCGGTGTATAGCAACGATACATGTAGGATCTTACATGAGTTGTATATGTCCGGTGTATAGCAACGATACATGTAGGATCTTACATGAGTTGTATATGTCCGGTGTATAGCAACGATACATGTAGGATCTTACATGAGTTGTATATGTCCGGTGTATAGCAACGATACATGTAGGATCTTACATGAGTTGTATATGTCCGGTGTATAGCAACGATACATGTAGGATCTTACATGAGTTGTATATGTCCGGTGTATAGCAACGATACATGTAGGATCTTACATGAGTTGTATATGTCCGGTGTATAGCTGTAGGATCTTACATGAGTTGTATATGTCCGGTGTATAGCAACGATACATGTAGGATCTTACATGAGTTGTATATGTCCGGTGTATAGCAACGATACATGTAGGATCTTACATGAGTTGTATATGTCCGGTGTATAGCAACGATACATGTAGGATCTTACATGAGTTGTATATGTCCGGTGTATAGCAACGATACATGTAGGATCTTACATGAGTTGTATATGTCCGGTGTATAGCAACGATACATGTAGGATCTTACATGAGTTGTATATGTCCGGTGTATAGCAACGATACATGTAGGATCTTACATGAGTTGTATATGTCCGGTGTATAGCAACGATACATGTAGGATCTTACATGAGTTGTATATGTCCGGTGTATAGCAACGATACATGTAGGATCTTACATGAGTTGTATATGTCCGGTGTATAGCTGTAGGATCTTACATGAGTTGTATATGTCCGGTGTATAGCAACGATACATGTAGGATCTTACATGAGTTGTATATGTCTGGTGCATAGCTGTAGGATCTTACATGAGTTGTATATGTCCTGTGTATAGCTGTAGGATCTTACATGAGTTGTATATGTCCGGTGTATAGCTGTAGGATCTTACATGAGTTGTATATGTCCGGTGTATAGCAACGATACATGTAGGATCTTACATGAGATGTATATGTCCGGTGTATAGCAACGATACATGTAGGATCTTACATGAGTTGTATATGTCCGGTGCATAGCTGTAGGATCTTACATGAGTTGTATATATTTCCGGTGTATAGCTGTAGGATCTTACATGAGTTGTATATGTCCGGTGTATAGCTGTAGGATCTTACATGAGTTGTATATGTCCGGTGTATAGCAACGATACATGTAGGATCTTACATGAGTTGTATATGTCCGGTGTATAACAACGATGCATGTAGGATCTTACATGAGTTGTATATGTCCTGTGTATAGCAATGATACATGTAGGATCTTACATGAGTTGTATATGTCCGGTGTATAGCAACGATACATGTAGGATCTTACATGAGTTGTATATGTCCGGTGTATAGCAACGATACATGTAGGATCTTACATGAGTTGTATATGTCCGGTGTATAGCTGTAGGATCTTACATGAGTTGTATATGTCCGGTGTATAGCAACGATACATGTAGGATCTTACATGAGTTGTATATGTCCGGTGTATAGCTGTAGGATCTTACATGAGTTGTATATGTCCGGTGTATAGCAACGATACATGTAGGATCTTACATGAGTTGTATATGTCCGGTGTATAGCTGTAGGATCTTACATGAGTTGTATATGTCCGGTGTATAGCTGTAGGATCTTACATGAGTTGTATATGTCCGGTGTATAGCAACGATACATGTAGGATCTTACATGAGTTGTATATGTCCGGTGTATAGCAACGATACATGTAGGATCTTACATGAGTTGTATATGTCCGGTGTATAGCTGTAGGATCTTACATGAGTTGTATATGTCCGGTGTATAGCTGTAGGATCTTACATGAGTTGTATATGTCCGGTGTATAGCTGTAGGATCTTACATGAGTTGTATATGTCCGGTGTATAGCTGTAGGATCTTACATGAGTTGTATATGTCCGGTGTATAGCAACGATACATGTAGGATCTTACATGAGTTGTATATGTCCGGTGTATAGCTGTAGGATCTTACATGAGTTGTATATGTCCGGTGTATAGCAACGATACATGTAGGATCTTACATGAGTTGTATATGTCCGGTGTATAGCAACGATACATGTAGGATCTTACATGAGTTGTATATGTCCGGTGTATAGCAACGATACATGTAGGATCTTACATGAGTTGTATATGTCCGGTGTATAGCAACGATACATGTAGGATCTTACATGAGTTGTATATGTCCGGTGTATAGCAACGATACATGTAGGATCTTACATGAGCTGTATATGTCCGGTGTATAGCAACGATACATGTAGGATCTTACATGAGTTGTATATGTCCGGTGTATAGCTGTAGGATCTTACATGAGTTGTATATGTCCGGTGTATAGCAACGATACATGTAGGATCTTACATGAGTTGTATATGTCCGGTGCATAGCTGTAGGATCTTACATGAGTTGTATATGTCCTGTGTATAGCTGTAGGATCTTACATGAGTTGTATATGTCCGGTGTATAGCTGTAGGATCTTACATGAGTTGTATATGTCCGGTGTATAGCAACGATACATGTATGATCTTACATGAGATGTATATGTCCGGTGTATAGCAACGATACATGTAGGATCTTACATGAGTTGTATATGTCCGGTGCATAGCTGTAGGATCTTACATGAGTTGTATATATTCGGTGTATAGCTGTAGGATCTTACATGAGTTGTATATGTCCGGTGTATAGCTGTAGGATCTTACATGAGTTGTATATGTCCGGTGTATAGCAACGATACATGTAGGATCTTACATGAGTTGTATATGTCCGGTGTATAGCAACGATACATGTAGGATCTTACATGAGTTGTATATGTCCGGTGTATAGCAACGATACATGTAGGATCTTACATGAGTTGTATATGTCCGGTGTATAGCAACGATACATGTAGGATCTTACATGAGTTGTATATGTCCGGTGTATAGCAACGATACATGTAGGATCTTACATGAGTTGTATATGTCCGGTGTATAGCAACGATACATGTAGGATCTTACATGAGTTGTATATGTCCGGTGTATAGCAACGATACATGTAGGATCTTACATGAGTTGTATATGTCCGGTGTATAGCAACGATACATGTAGGATCTTACATGAGTTGTATATTCCGGTGTATAGCTGTAGGATCTTACATGAGTTGTATATGTCCGGTGTATAGCAACGATACATGTAGGATCTTACATGAGTTGTATATGTCCGGTGTATAGCAACGATACATGTAGGATCTTACATGAGTTGTATATGTCCGGTGTATAGCAACGATACATGTAGGATCTTACATGAGTTGTATATGTCCGGTGTATAGCAACGATACATGTAGGATCTTACATGAGTTGTATATGTCCGGTGTATAGCAACGATACATGTAGGATCTTACATGAGTTGTATATGTCCGGTGTATAGCAACGATACATGTAGGATCTTACATGAGTTGTATATGTCCGGTGTATAGCAACGATACATGTAGGATCTTACATGAGTTGTATATGTCCGGTGTATAGCAACGATACATGTAGGATCTTACATGAGTTGTATATGTCCGGTGTATAGCAACGATACATGTAGGATCTTACATGAGTTGTATATGTCCGGTGTATAGCTGTAGGATCTTACATGAGTTGTATATGTCCGGTGTATAGCAACGATACATGTAGGATCTTACATGAGTTGTATATGTCCGGTGCATAGCTGTAGGATCTTACATGAGTTGTATATGTCCGGTGTATAGCTGTAGGATCTTACATGAGTTGTATATGTCCGGTGTATAGCTGTAGGATCTTACATGAGTTGTATATGTCCGGTGTATAGCAACGATACATGTAGGATCTTACATGAGTTGTATATGTCCGGTGTATAGCAACGATACATGTAGGATCTTACATGAGTTGTATATGTCCGGTGTATAGCTGTAGGATCTTACATGAGTTGTATATGTCCGGTGTATAGCAACGATACATGTAGGATCTTACATGAGTTGTATATGTCCGGTGTATAGCAAAACATGTAGGATCTTACATGAGTTGTATATGTCCGGTGTATAGCAACGATACATGTAGGATCTTACATGAGTTGTATATGTCCGGTGTATAGCAACGATACATGTAGGATCTTACATGAGTTGTATATGTCCGGTGTATAGCTGTAGGATCTTACATGAGTTGTATATGTCCGGTGTATAGCAACGATACATGTAGGATCTTACATGAGTTGTATATGTCTGGTGCATAGCTGTAGGATCTTACATGAGTTGTATATGTCCTGTGTATAGCTGTAGGATCTTACATGAGTTGTATATGTCCGGTGTATAGCTGTAGGATCTTACATGAGTTGTATATGTCCGGTGTATAGCAACGATACATGTAGGATCTTACATGAGTTGTATATGTCCGGTGTATAGCAACGATACATGTAGGATCTTACATGAGTTGTATATGTCCGGTGTATAGCAACGATACATGTAGGATCTTACATGAGTTGTATATGTCCGGTGTATAGCAACATACATGTAGGATCTTACATGAGTTGTATATGTCCGGTGTATAGCTGTAGGATCTTACATGAGTTGTATATGTCCGGTGTATAGCAACGATACATGTAGGATCTTACATGAGTTGTATATGTCCGGTGTATAGCAACGATACATGTAGGATCTTACATGAGTTGTATATGTCCGGTGTATAGCAACGATACATGTAGGATCTTACATGAGTTGTATATGTCCGGTGTATAGCAACGATACATGTAGGATCTTACATGAGTTGTATATGTCCGGTGTATAGCAACGATACATGTAGGATCTTACATGAGTTGTATATGTCCGGTGTATAGCAACGATACATGTAGGATCTTACATGAGCTGTATATGTCCGGTGTATAGCAACGATACATGTAGGATCTTACATGAGTTGTATATGTCCGGTGTATAGCTGTAGGATCTTACATGAGTTGTATATGTCCGGTGTATAGCAACGATACATGTAGATCTTACATGAGTTGTATATGTCCGGTGTATAACAAACATGTAGGATCTTACATGAGTTGTATATGTCCGGTGTATAGCTGTAGGATCTTACATGAGTTGTATATGTCCGGTGTATAGCAACGATACATGTAGGATCTTACATGAGCTGTATATGTCCGGTGTATAACAACGATACATGTAGGATCTTACATGAGTTGTATATGTCCGGTGTATAGCAACGATACATGTAGGATCTTACATGAGTTGTATATGTCCGGTGCATAGCTGTAGGATCTTACATGAGTTGATATATTTCCTGTGTATAGCTGTAGGATCTTACATGAGTTGTATATGTCCGGTGTATAGCTGTAGGATCTTACATGAGTTGTATA
>CM026386.1:9536690-9599203 GCA_014843695.1 Archivesica marissinica | reverse complement strand
TACATGAGCTGTATATGTCCGTTGTATAGCAACGATACATGTAGGATCTTACATGAGCTGTATATGTCCGGTGTATAGCAACGATACATGTAGGATCTTACATGAGTTGTATATGTCCGGTGTATAGCAACGATACATGTAGGATCTTACATGAGTTGTATATGTCCGGTGTATAGCAACGATACATGTAGGATCTTACATGAGTTGTATATGTCCGGTGCATAGCTGTAGGATCTTACATGAGTTGTATATGTCCTGTGTATTGTAGGATCTTACATGAGTTGTATATATCCGTGTATAGCTGTAGGATCTTACATGAGTTGTATATGTCCGGTGTATAGCAACGATACATGTATGATCTTACATGAGATGTATATGTCCGGTGCATAGCAACGATACATGTAGGATCTTACATGAGTTGTATATGTCCGGTGTATAGCAACGATACATGTAGGATCTTACATGAGTTGTATATGTCCGGTGTATAGCTGTAGGATCTTACATGAGTTGTATATGTCCGGTGTATAGCAACGATACATGTAGGATCTTACATGAGTTGTATATGTCCGGTGTATAGCAACGATACATGTAGGATCTTACATGAGTTGTATATGTCCGGTGTATAGCAACGATACATGTAGGATCTTACATGAGTTGTATATGTCCGGTGTATAGCTGTAGGATCTTACATGAGTTGTATATGTCCGGTGTATAGCTGTAGGATCTTACATGAGTTGTATATGTCCGGTGTATAGCAACGATACATGTAGGATCTTACATGAGTTGTATATGTCCGGTGTATAGCTGTAGGATCTTACATGAGTTGTATATGTCCGGTGCATAGCTGTAGGATCTTACATGAGTTGTATATGTCCGGTGTATAGCTGTAGGATCTTACATGAGTTGTATATGTCCGGTGTATAGCAACGATACATGTAGATCTTACATGAGTGTATATGTCCGGTGTATAGCAACGATACATGTAGGATCTTACATGAGTTGTATATGTCCGGTGTATAGCAACGATACATGTAGGATCTTACATGAGTTGTATATGTCTGGTGCATAGCTGTAGGATCTTACATGAGTTGTATATATTTCCGGTGTATAGCTGTAGGATCTTACATGAGTTGTATATGTCCGGTGTATAGCTGTAGGATCTTACATGAGTTGTATATGTCCGGTGTATAGCAACGATACATGTAGGATCTTACATGAGTTGTATATGTCCGGTGTATAGCAACGATACATGTAGGATCTTACATGAGTTGTATATGTCCGGTGTATAGCAACGATACATGTAGGATCTTACATGAGTTGTATATGTCCGGTGTATAGCAACGATACATGTAGGATCTTACATGAGCTGTATATGTCCGGTGTATAGCAACGATACATGTAGGATCTTACATGAGTTGTATATGTCCGGTGTATAGCTGTAGGATCTTACATGAGTTGTATATGTCCGGTGTATAGCAACGATACATGTAGGATCTTACATGAGTTGTATATGTCCGGTGTATAGCTGTAGGATCTTACATGAGTTGTATATGTCCGGTGTATAGCAACGATACATGTAGGATCTTACATGAGTTGTATATGTCCGGTGTATAGCAACGATACATGTAGGATCTTACATGAGTTGTATATGTCCGGTGTATAGCAACGATACATGTAGGATCTTACATGAGTTGTATATGTCCGGTGCATAGCTGTAGGATCTTACATGAGTTGATATATTTCCGGTGTATAGCTGTAGGATCTTACATGAGTTGTATATGTCCGGTGTATAGCTGTAGGATCTTACATGAGTTGTATATGTCCGGTGTATACAAGATGCATGTAGGATCTTACATGAGTTGTATATGTCCGGTGTATAGCAACGATACATGTAGGATCTTACATGAGTTGTATATGTCCGGTGTATAGCAACGATACATGTAGGATCTTACATGAGTTGTATATGTCCGGTGTATAGCAACGATACAACACATGTATATCCGGTGTAGCTGTAGGATCTTACATGAGTTGTATATGTCCGGTGTATAGCAACGATACATGTAGGATCTTACATGAGTTGTATATGTCCGGTGCATAGCTGTAGGATCTTACATGAGTTGTATATGTCCGGTGTATAGCTGTAGGATCTTACATGAGTTGTATATGTCCGGTGTATAGCTGTAGGATCTTACATGAGTTGTATATGTCCGGTGTATAGCAACGATACATGTATGATCTTACATGAGATGTATATGTCCGGTGTATAGCAACGATACATGTAGGATCTTACATGAGTTGTATATGTCCGGTGTATAGCAACATACATGTAGGATCTTACATGAGTTGTATATGTCCGGTGTATAGCTGTAGGATCTTACATGAGTTGTATATGTCCGGTGTATAGCAACGATACATGTAGGATCTTACATGAGTTGTATATGTCCGGTGTATAGCAACGATACATGTAGGATCTTACATGAGTTGTATATGTCCGGTGTATAGCAACGATACATGTAGGATCTTACATGAGTTGTATATGTCCGGTGTATAGCTGTAGGATCTTACATGAGTTGTATATGTCCGGTGTATAGCAACGATACATGTAGGATCTTACATGAGTTGTATATGTCCGGTGTATAGCAACGATACATGTAGGATCTTACATGAGTTGTATATGTCCGGTGTATAGCAACGATACATGTAGGATCTTACATGAGTTGTATATGTCCGGTGTATAGCAACGATACATGTAGGATCTTACATGAGTTGTATATGTCCGGTGTATAGCAACGATACATGTAGGATCTTACATGAGTTGTATATGTCCGGTGTATAGCTGTAGGATCTTACATGAGTTGTATATGTCCGGTGTATAGCTGTAGGATCTTACATGAGTTGTATATGTCCGGTGTATAGCTGTAGGATCTTACATGAGTTGTATATGTCCGGTGTATAGCAACATACATGTAGGATCTTACATGAGTTGTATATGTCCGGTGTATAGCAACGATACATGTAGGATCTTACATGAGTTGTATATGTCCGGTGTATAGCAACGATACATGTAGGATCTTACATGAGTTGTATATGTCCGGTGTATAGCAACGATACATGTAGGATCTTACATGAGTTGTATATGTCCGGTGTATAGCTGTAGGATCTTACATGAGTTGTATATGTCCGGTGTATAGCAACGATACATGTAGGATCTTACATGAGTTGTATATGTCCGGTGTATAGCTGTAGGATCTTACATGAGTTGTATATGTCCGGTGTATAGCTGTAGGATCTTACATGAGTTGTATATGTCCGGTGTATAGCTGTAGGATCTTACATGAGTTGTATATGTCCGGTTAGCAACGATACATGTAGGATCTTACATGAGTTGTATATGTCCGGTGTATAGCTGTAGGATCTTACATGAGTTGTATATGTCCGGTGTATAGCAACGATACATGTAGGATCTTACATGAGTTGTATATGTCCGGTGTATAGCAACGATACATGTAGGATCTTACATGAGTTGTATATGTCCGGTGCATAGCTGTAGGATCTTACATGAGTTGTATATGTCCGTGTATAGCTGTAGGATCTTACATGAGTTGTATATGTCCGGTGTATAGCTGTAGGACTACAAAAATGTAGTCTACTGAGTGTATATGTCCGGTGTATAGCTGTAGGATCTTACATGAGTTGTATATGTCCGGTGTATAGCAACGATACATGTAGGATCTTACATGAGATGTATATGTCCGGTGTATAGCAACGATACATGTAGGATCTTACATGAGTTGTATATGTCCGGTGTATAGCAACGATACATGTAGGATCTTACATGAGTTGTATATGTCCGGTGTATAGCTGTAGGATCTTACATGAGTTGTATATGTCCGGTGTATAGCAACGATACATGTAGGATCTTACATGAGTTGTATATGTCCGGTGTATAGCAACGATACATGTAGGATCTTACATGAGTTGTATATGTCCGGTGTATAGCAACGATACATGTAGGATCTTACATGAGTTGTATATGTCCGGTGTATAGCTGTAGGATCTTACATGAGTTGTATATGTCCGGTGTATAGCAACGATACATGTAGGATCTTACATGAGTTGTATATGTCCGGTGTATAGCAACGATACATGTAGGATCTTACATGAGTTGTATATGTCCGGTGTATACATGTAGGATCTTACAGAGTTGTATATGTCCGGTGTATAGCAACGATACATGTAGGATCTTACATGAGCTGTATATGTCCGGTGTATAGCAACGATACATGTAGGATCTTACATGAGTTGTATATGTCCGGTGTATAGCAACGATACATGTAGGATCTTACATGAGCTGTATATGTCCGGTGTATAGCAACGATACATGTAGGATCTTACATGAGTTGTATATGTCCGGTGTATAACAACGATGCATGTAGGATCTTACATGAGTTGTATATGTCCTGTGTATAGCTGTAGGATCTTACATGAGTTGTATATGTCCGGTGTATAGCAACAATACATGTAGGATCTTACATGAGATGTATATGTCCGGTGTATAGCAACGATACATGTATGATCTTACATGAGATGTATATGTCCGGTGTATAGCAACGATACATGTAGGATCTTACATGAGTCGTATATGTCTGGTGTATAGCAACGATACATGTAGGATCTTACATGAGTTGTATATGTCTGGTGCATAGCTGTAGGATCTTACATGAGTTGTATATATTTCCGGTTTATAGCTGTAGGATCTTACATGAGTTGTATATGTCGGGTGTATAGCTGTAGTATCTTACATGAGTTGTATATGTCCGGTGTATAGCAACGATACATGTAGTATCTTACATCAGTTGTATATGTCCGGTGTATAGCAACGATACATGTAGGATCTTACATGAGTTGTATATGTCCGGTGTA
Organism: Archivesica marissinica; assembly: GCA_014843695.1. NCBI lineage: Eukaryota > Metazoa > Mollusca > Bivalvia > Venerida > Vesicomyidae > Archivesica > Archivesica marissinica. Next base: position 9,594,280 of record CM026386.1, on the reverse strand, counting down.
TAGCAACGATGCATGTAGGATCTTACATGAGTTGTATATGTCCGGTGCATAGCTGTAGGATCTTACATGAGTTGTATATGTCCGGTGTATAGCAACGATACATGTAGTATCTTACATGAGTTGTATATGTCCGGTGTATAGCAACGATACATGTAGGATCTTACGTGAGCTGTATATGTCCGGTGTATAGCTGTAGGATCTTACATGAGTTGTATATGTCCGGTGTATAGCAACGATACATGTATGATCTTACATGAGATGTATATGTCTAGTGTATAGCAACGATACATGTTGGATCTTACATGAGTTGTATATGTCCGGTGTATAACAACGATACATGTAGGATCTTACATGAGTTGTATATGTCCGGTGTATAGCTGTAGGATCTTACATGAGTTGTATATGTCCGGTGTATAGCAACAATACATGTAGGATCTTACATGAGTTGTATATATCCGGTGTATAGCAACGATACATGTAGGATCTTACATGAGTTGTATATGTCCGGTGTATAGCAACGATACATGTAGGATCTTACATGAGTTGTATATATCCGGTGTATAGCTGTAGGATCTTACATGAGTTGTATATGTCCGGTGTATAACAACGATACATGTAGGATCTTACATGAGTTGTATATGTCCGGTGTATAGCAACGATACATGTAGGATCTTACATGAGTTGTATATGTCCGGTGTATAGCAACGATACATGTAGGATCTTACATGAGTTGTATATGTCCGGTGTATAGCAACGATACATGTAGGATCTTACATGAGTTGTATATGTCCGGTGTATAGCAACGATACATGTAGGATCTTACATGAGTTGTATATGTCCGGTGTATAGCAACGATACATGTAGGATCTTACATGAGTTGTATATGTCCGGTGTATAGCTGTAGGATCTTACATGAGTTGTATATGTCTGTTGTATAGCAACGATACATGTAGGATCTTACATGAGTTGTATATGTCCGGTGTATAGCAACGATACATGTAGGATCTTACATGAGTTGTATATGTCCGGTGTATAGCTGTAGGATCTTACATGAGTTGTATATGTCCGGTGTATAGCAACGATACATGTAGGATCTTACATGAGTTGTATATGTCCGGTGTATAGCAACGATACATGTAGGATCTTACATGAGTTGTATATGTCCGGTGTATAGCAACGATACATGTAGGATCTTACATGAGTTGTATATGTCCGGTGTATAACAACGATACACGTAGGATCTTACATGAGTTGTATATGTCCTGTGTATAGCAACGATACATGTAGGATCTTACACGAGTTGTATATGTCTGGTGTATAGCAACAATACATGTAGGATCTTACATGAGCTGTATATGTCCGGTGTATAGCAACGATACATGTAGGATCTTACATGAGTTGTATATGTCCGGTGTATAGCAACGATACATGTAGTATCTTACATGAGTTGTATATGTCCGGTGTATAGCAACGATACATGTAGGTTCTTACATGAGCTGTATATGTCCGGTGTATAGCAACGATACATGTAGGATCTTACATGAGTTGTATATGTCCGGTGTATAGCTGTAGGATCTTACATGAGTTGTATATATCCGGTGTATAGCTGTAGGATCTTACATGAGTTGTATATGTCCGGTGTATAGCAACGATACATGTAGGTTCTTACATGAGCTGTATATGTCCGGTGTATAGCAACGATACATGTAGGATCTTACATGAGTTGTATATGTCCGGTGTATAGCTGTAGGATCTTACATGAGTTGTATATATCCGGTGTATAGCTGTAGGATCTTACATGAGTTGTATATGTCCGGTGTATAGCAACGATACATGTAGGATCTTACATGAGCTGTATATGTCCGGTGTATAGCAACGATACATGTAGGATCTTACATGAGTTGTATATGTCCGGTGTATAGCTGTAGGATCTTACATGAGTTGTATATGTCCGGTGTATAGCAACGATACATGTAGGATCTTACATGAGTTGTATATGTCCGGTGTATAGCAACGATACATGTAGGATCTTACATGAGTTGTATATGTCCGGTGTATAGCTGTAGGATCTTACATGAGTTGTATATGTCCGGTGTATAGCAACGATACATGTAGGATCTTACATGAGTTGTATATGTCCGGTGTATAGCTGTAGGATCTTACATGAGTTGTATATGTCCGGTGTATAGCAACGATACATGTAGGATCTTACATGAGTTGTATATGTCCGGTGTATAGCAACGATACATGTAGGATCTTACATGAGTTGTATATGTCCGGTGTATAGCAATGATACATGTAGGATCTTACATGAGTTGTATATGTCCGGTGTATAGCAACGATACATGTAGGATCTTACATGAGTTGTATATGTCCGGTGTATAGCAACGATACATGTAGGATCTTACATGAGTTGTATATGTCCGGTGTATAGCAACGATACATGTAGGATCTTACATGAGTTGTATATGTCCGGTGTATAACAACGATACATGTAGGATCTTACATGAGTTGTATATGTCCTGTGTATAGCAACGATACATGTAGGATCTTACATGAGTTGTATATGTCCGGTGTATAGCAACGATACATGTAGGATCTTACATGAGTTGTATATGTCCGGTGTATAGCAACGATACATGTAGGATCTTACATGAGTTGTATATGTCCGGTGTATAGCAACGATACATGTAGGATCTTACATGAGTTGTATATGTCCGGTGTATAGCAACGATACATGTAGGATCTTACATGAGTTGTATATGTCCGGTGTATAGCAACGATACATGTAGGATCTTACATGAGTTGTATATGTCCGGTGTATAGCAACGATACATGTAGGATCTTACATGAGTTGTATATGTCCGGTGCATAGCTGTAGGATCTTACATGAGTTGTATATATTTCCGGTGTATAGCTGTAGGATCTTACATGAGTTGTATATGTCCGGTGTATAGCTGTAGGATCTTACATGAGTTGTATATGTCCGGTGTATAGCAACGATACATGTAGGATCTTACATGAGTTGTATATGTCCGGTGTATAGCAACGATACATGTAGGATCTTACATGAGTTGTATATGTCCGGTGTATAACAACGATACATGTAGGATCTTACATGAGTTGTATATGTCCGGTGTATAGCAACGATACATGTAGGATCTTACATGAGTTGTATATGTCCGGTGTATAGCAACGATACATGTAGGATCTTACATGAGCTGTATATGTCCGGTGTATAGCAACGATACATGTAGGATCTTACATGAGTTGTATATGTCCGGTGTATAGCAACGATACATGTAGTATCTTACATGAGTTGTATATGTCCGGTGTATAGCAACGATACATGTAGGATCTTACATGAGCTGTATATGTCCGGTGTATAGCAATGATACATGTAGGATCTTACATGAGTTGTATATGTCCGGTGTATAGCTGTAGGATCTTACATGAGTTGTATATATCCGGTGTATAGCAACGATACATGTAGGATCTTACATGAGTTGTATATGTCCGGTGTATAGCAACGATACATGTAGGATCTTACATGAGTTGTATATGTCCGGTGTATAGCTGTAGGATCTTACATGAGTTGTATATGTCCGGTGTATAGCTGTAGGATCTTACATGAGTTGTATATTCCGGTGTATAGCAACGATACATGTAGGATCTTACATGAGTTGTATATGTCCGGTGTATAGCAACGATACATGTAGGATCTTACATGAGATGTATATGTCCGGTGTATAGCAACGATACATGTAGGATCTTACATGAGTTGTATATGTCCGGTGTATAGCAACGATACATGTAGGATCTTACATGAGTTGTATATGTCCGGTGCATAGCTGTAGGATCTTACATGAGTTGTATATATTTCCGGTGTATAGCTGTAGGATCTTACATGAGTTGTATATGTCCGGTGTATAGCTGTAGGATCTTACATGAGTTGTATATGTCCGGTGTATAGCAACGATGCATGTAGGATCTTACATGAGTTGTATATGTCCGGTGTATAGCAACGATACATGTAGGATCTTACATGAGTTGTATATGTCCGGTGTATAGCAACGATACATGTAGGATCTTACATGAGTTGTATATGTCCGGTGTATAGCAACGATACATGTAGGATCTTACATGAGTTGTATATGTCCGGTGTATAACAACGATACATGTAGGATCTTACATGAGTTGTATATGTCCTGTGTATAGCAACGATACATGTAGGATCTTACACGAGTTGTATATGTCCGGTGTATAGCAACAATACATGTAGGATCTTACATGAGTTGTATATGTCCGGTGTATAGCAACGATGCATGTAGGATCTTACATGAGTTGTATATGTCCGGTGTATAGCAATGATACATGTAGGATCTTACATGAGTTGTATATGTCCGGTGTATAGCAACGATACATGTAGGTTCTTACATGAGCTGTATATGTCCGGTGTATAGCAACGATACATGTAGGATCTTACATGAGTTGTATATGTCCGGTGTATAGCTGTAAGATCTTACATGAGTTGTATATAGCCGGTGTATAGCAACGATACATGTAGGATCTTACATGAGTTGTATATGTCTGGTGCATAGCTGTAGGATCTTACATGAGTTGTATATGTCCGGTGTATAGCTGTAGGATCTTACATGAGTTGTATATATCCGGTGTATAGCTGTAGGATCTTACATGAGTTGTATATGTCCGGTGTATAACAACGATACATGTAGGATCTTACATGAGTTGTATATGTCCGGTGTATAGCAACGATACATGTAGGATCTTACATGAGTTGTATATGTCCGGTGTATAGCAACGATACATGTAGGATCTTACATGAGTTGTATATGTCCGGTGTATAGCAACGATACATGTAGGATCTTACATGAGTTGTATATGTCCGGTGTATAGCAACGATACATGTAGGATCTTACATGAGTTGTATATGTCCGGTGTATAGCAACGATACATGTAGGATCTTACATGAGTTGTATATGTCCGGTGTATAGCAACGATACATGTAGGATCTTACATGAGTTGTATATGTCCGGTGTATAGCAACGATACATGTAGGATCTTACATGAGTTGTATATGTCCGGTGTATAGCAACGATACATGTAGGATCTTACATGAGTTGTATATGTCCTGTGTATAGCAACGATACATGTAGGCTCTTACACGAGTTGTATATGTCCGGTGTATAGCAACGATACATGTAGGATCTTACATGAGTTGTATATGTCCGGTGTATAGCAACGATACATGTAGTATCCTACATGAGCTGTATATGTCCGGTGTATAGCAACGATACATGTATGATCTTACATGAGCTGTATATGTCCGGTGTATAGCTGTAGGATCTTACATGAGTTGTATATGTCCGGTGTATAGCAACGATACATGTATGATCTTACATGAGTTGTATATGTCCGGTGTATAACAATGATACATGTAGGATCTTACATGAGTTGTATATATCCGGTGTATAGCTGTAGGATCTTACATGAGTTGTATATGTCCGGTGTATAACAACGATACATGTAGGATCTTACATGAGCTGTATATGTCCAGTGTATAACAACGATACATGTAGGATCTTACATGAGTTGTATATGTCCGGTGTATAGCAACGATACATGTAGGATCTTACATGAGTTGTTTATGTCCGGTGCATAGCTGTAGGATCTTACATGAGTTGTATATATTTCCGGTGTATAGCTGTAGGATCTTACATGAGTTGTATATGTCCGGTGTATAGCTGTAGGATCTTACATGAGTTGTATATTTCCGGTGTATAGCAACGATACATGTAGGATCTTACATGAGTTGTATATGTCCGGTGTATAACAACGATACATGTAGTATCTTACATGAGTTGTATATGTCCTGTGCATAGCAACGATACATGTAGGATCTTACATGAGCTGTATATGTCCGGTGTATAGCAACGCTACATGTAGGATCTTACCTGAGCTGTATATGTCCGGTGTATAGCTGTAGGATCTTACATGAGTTGTATATGTCCGGTGTATAGCAACGCTACATGTAGGATCTTACATGAGTTGTATATGTCCGGTGTATAGCAACGATACATGTAGGATCTTACATGAGTTGTATATGTCCGGTGTATAGCTGTAGGATCTTACATGAGTTGTATATGTCCGGTGTATAGCAACGATACATGTAGGATCTTACATGAGTTGTATATGTCCGGTGCATAGCTGTAGTATCTTACATGAGTTTTATATGTCCGGTGTATAGCTGTAGGATCTTACATGAGTTGTATATGTCCGGTGTATAGCAACGATACATGTAGGATCTTACATGAGATGTATATGTCCAGTGTATAGCAACGATACATGTAGGATCTTACATGAGATGTATATGTCCGGTGTATAGCAACGATACATGTAGGATCTTACATGAGTTGTATATGTCCAGTGTATAGCAACGATACATGTATGATCTTACATGAGATGTATATGTCCGGTGTATAGCAACGATACATGTAGGATCTTACATGAGTTGTATATGTCCGGTGTATAGCAACGATACATGTAGGATCTTACATGAGTTGTATATGTCCGGTGTATAGCAACGATACATGTAGGATCTTACATGAGTTGTATATGTCCGGTGTATAACAACGATGCATGTAGAATCTTACATGAGTTGTATATGTCCGGTGTATAGCAACAATACATGTAGGATCTTACATGAGTTGTATATGTCCGGTGTATAGCTGTAGGATCTTATATGAGTTGTATATGTCCGGTGTATAGCAACGATACATGTAGGATCTTACATGAGTTGTATATGTCCGGTGCATAGCTGTAGGATCTTACATGAGTTGTATATGTCCGGTGTATAGCTGTAGGATCTTACATGAGTTGTATATGTCCGGTTTATAGCTGTAGGATCTTACATGAGTTGTATATGTCCGGTGTATAGCAACGATACATGTATGATCTTACATGAGATGTATATGTCCGGTGCATAGCAACGATACATGTAAGATCTTACATGAGTTGTATATGTCCGGTGTATAACAACGATACATGTAGGATCTTACATGAGTTGTATATGTCTGGTGTATAGCAACGATACATGTAGGATCTTACATGAGTTGTATATGTCCGGTGTATAACAACGATACATGTAGGATCTTACATGAGTTGTATATGTCCGGTGTATAGCACCGATACATGTAGGATCTTACATGAGTTGTATATGTCAGGTGTATAGCAACGATACATGTAGGATCTTACATGAGCTGTATATGTCAGGTGTATAGCAACGATACATGTAGGATCTTACATAAGTTGTATATGTCCGGTGTATAGCAACGATATATGTAGGATCTTACACGAGTTGTATATGTCCGGTGTATAACAACGATACATGTAGGATCTTACATGAGTTGTATATATCCGGTGTATAGCTGTAGGATCTTACATGAGTTGTATATGTCCGGTGTATAGCAACGATACATGTAGGATCTTACATGAGCTATATATGTCCGGTGTATAGCAACGATACATGTAGGATCTTACATGAGTTGTATATGTCCGGTGTATAGCAACGATACATGTAGGATCTTACATGAGCTGTATATGTCCGGTGTATAGCAACGATACATGTAGGATCTTACATGAGTTGTATATGTCCGGTGCATAGCTGTAGGATCTTACATGAGTTGTATATATCCGGTGTATAGCAACGATACATGTAGGATCTTACATGAGCTATATATGTCCGGTGTATAGCAACGATACATGTAGGATCTTACATGAATTGTATATGTCCGGTGTATAGCAACGATACATGTAGGATCTTACATGAGCTGTATATGTCCGGTGTATAGCAACGATACATGTAGGATCTTACATGAGTTGTATATGTCCGGTGTATAGCAACGATACATGTAGGATCTTACATGAGCTATATATGTCCGGTGTATAGCAACGATACATGTAGGATCTTACATGAGTTGTATATGTCCGGTGTATAGCAACGATACATGTAGGATCTTACATGAGTTGTATATGTCCGGTGCATAGCAACGATACATGTAGGATCTTACATGAGCTGTATTTGTCCGGTGTACCAGATTGCAATGACACTAGATTACAATGACACTATATTGCAATGACACTAGATTGCAATGACACTAGATTGCAATGAAACTAGATTACAATGACACTAGATTGCAATGAAACTAGATTACAATGACACTAGATTGCAATGAAACTAGATTACAATGACACTAGATTGCAATGAAACTAGATTACAATGACACTAGATTGCATTGACACTAGATTGCAATGACACTATATTGCAATGACACTATATTGCAATGACACTATATTGCAATGACACTAGATTGTATTGACACTAGATTGCATTGACACTATATTGCATATAATTGCTATGCATGCTGAGTGGCGTCGACTCATGTGTCATTCACGATCAATACAGAGTGTCTTGTTATAACATATTCGTCAAATCTATTCATACAATGATGACCTGATAATGACTATAATTGGTATAGGTGTACCACCTTTGAACTGATACTATGAACTATAAAAATGATTTATCACTGAATTTTATATTATTACGTTTATATAAATTCACATGTGACATGATGTTCAATTATAGTCCGCCTCCGTCGTCGAGTGGTTAAAGCGACACTACATCGCAAAAGGACACCCACCCACATGACCGTTTTACGTACAAATAGCATTGCTTCTACATATTCTAACAGAACAGACAGATCTGTAGTCCAGTGGTAACACGCTGGACTGGTAACCCAGGGATCGCAGGTTCGATCCCCCGTCTGACCCTAATACAATTAACAGTCTTTCAGATGGGACGTTAAACCGAGGTCTCGCACGGTGCACAGGTCCCGCAAGGGGTTTAACATTAATGGAACATACATGTATACATACATTCAGTCTACTGTTATATATATGTAAATCGTTAATTTCGTGTTCACGTGTAAATATTATCAAATAAATAATGGTTAAACTAATATATTTTCAAATATCACCTACTTGAAGGGAAGCGATTAACCACTGTCTGGCACGTGAGAACGTCTCGTCAAAGCCGTGCTGTGCATCTTTGTCCAGTTTGTCCACGAGGTAATTATGCCACCGGAAGAACAATACGCTTAACGATAGCAGTGCCGGATTCTCCTGCACATGTTTGTCCCCAAGCTCTGAAATATAATTTATTCTTTACACTGTACTCAACTTCGTTTTTTTATAGAAGTTTCATGAATTAAGCGTAAAGTAAAGTAACTAATACGAGTAAAATTACAAATAAAATGTGAACTACTTTCTGTTGCGTTTACTATTAATTTATAACCGACCGCATAACGCACTTCATTGATTGTGACTGACCACAAGTACACGTGGAACTGTTGCAATATAGTGACTGTATATACTCCTTACTCCAAAACTCTCGTTGGTCATGCAACTTGTGTTCCACTGGATCAGGAATAGCCACGAATTGCAGTCCTTCCTTATTTTTCTGTGGATATTTAGACCATGCATCTCCGGTTTCGAGTTTTGGGGATCTGTTCCCTTGTAAATAAAGCGCCCGGATCAAATTGTTTCCATACACGAAGCTACCATCGATATAGCTCGTTGCTTTATTCACCTGAAGCAAACAATAAGGAGGTGTACATTACGTGGACTACAATCTTGTCTAATGCATATATTGCAATACGTTCAAAGCACGTGAGAGTAAGCGTGAGTCTCGCTCCTCGCGGGATACTGCCCCATGCAATCGACTAGGCTGCCTCCATGGTCGAGTGATTGTGATCGCTGGCTTACACGTATACCGCTGTAATCTATCATCACTGGTGGCCACGGGGATTCGAGCCTCGCTCAGACAGTGTCTCTTTATATGAAAATGTTGGCAGTTCCTTACGGAGGTGGTGCACCAAGTACTGACTAAGAGCTGGAGCCTGTCCAGGAAAGGTGTTGTTAGGTAAACTGACCGTCGCTCATATGGGCAACAGGTAGCGACGATAAATAAACTTAATAAATAAATTAAAAAAATTCAATAGACTGCCACTAATTGATAGCTAATGATATTGGAGAATGTATGCATTGTTCACTAATATGACTATGCATTTAATATCCAAGGGGAAAGCAATACAATAAATTACTGAAATATACATAATAGGAGGACTATGACTACATCCCCGCGAGTGGTTTGTCATCTAAGGAAGACAGATAGATATAATGATGACCACGATTATGACTTTCTTGTAGACGTTAAAAGATTCTTTGCAGAAACCATGAAACGTGTTCCACTGATGACATCGTGAAAGGAAGAATTCGTAGATATATGTACCTGTTTGCGTGGAGTATTCGTGTATATATGTACCTGTTTGCGTGGAGTATTCGTGTATATAGGTACCTGTTTGCGTGGAGTATTCGTGGATATAGGTACCTGTTTGCGTGGAGTATTCGTGGATATATGTACCTGTTTGTGGGAGTATTCGTGGATATAGGTACCTGTTTGCGTGGAGTATTCATGGATATATGTACCTGTTTGCGTCGAGTATTCGTGGATATAGGTACCTGTTTGCGTGGAGTATTCATGGATATATGTACCTGTTTGCGTCGAGTATTCGTGGATATAGGTACCTGTTTGCGTGGAGTATTCGTGGATATAGGTACCTGTTTGCGTCGAGTATTCGTGGATATAGGTACCTGTTTGTGTGGAGTATTCGTGGATATAGGTACCTGTTTGCATGGAGTATTCGTGGATATAGGTACCTGTTTGCGTGGAGTATTCGTGGATATAGGTACCTGTTTGCGTGGAGTATTCGTGGATATAGGTACCTGTTTGCGTGGAGTATTCGTGGATATAGGTACCTGTTTGCGTGGAGTATTCATGGATAAAGGTACCTATTTGCGTGGAGTATTCGTGGAAATAGGTACCTGTTTGCGTGGAGTATTTGTGGAAATAGGTACCTGTTTGCGTGGAGTATTCGTGGATATAGGTACCTGTTTGCGTGGAGTATTCGTGGATAAAGGTACCTGTTTGCGTGGAGTATTCGTGGATATAGGTACCTGTTTGCGTGGAGTATTCGTGGATATAGGTACCTGTTTGCGTGGAGTATTCGGAGACTGCCCTGTACGTTTATCGTAAGCTATTCGTTCGTACGGTAGATGTTGTGTGCCAGTGCAAGCTGTGTCAAACTGCGGGTCACACTTTGGTACCGGTATCTTCAACAGTTCCACGGGGCATGTGGTATCGTCCGTGTCGATTAGTTCTAGTGTTACTAATTGGCCTGTTAGGATAAATGATTATTGAACATTTTGAGGAATGGTATACAACTGTAGCACAGTCAAACGTCATAATCTCCCCTAAACGTTAACGTCATAAACTCCCCTAAACGTTAACGTCATAAACTCCCCTAAACATTAACGTCATAATCTCCCTAAACGTTAACGTCATAAACTCCCCTAAACGTTAACGTCATAAACTCCCCTAAACGTTAACGTCATAAACTCCCCTAAACATTAATGTCATAATCTCCCCTAAACGTTAACGTCATAAACTCCCCTAAACGTTAACGTCATAAACTCCCCTAAACATTAACGTCATAATCTCCCTAAACGTTAACGTCATAAACTCCCCTAAACGTTAACGTCATAAACTCCCCTAAACGTTAACGTCATAATCTCCCTAAACATTAACGTCATAAACTCCCCTAAACGTTAACGTCATAAACTCCCCTAAACGTTAACGTCATAAACTCCCCTAAACATTAACGTCATAATCTCCCTAAACGTTAACGTCATAAACTCCCCTAAACATTAACGTCATAATCTCCCTAAACGTTAACGTCATAAACTCCCCTAAACGTTAACCTCATAAACTCCCCTAAACGTTAACGTCATAAACTCCCCATAATTTTAACGTCATAAACTCCCCTTAAAGTTAACGTCATAAACTCCCCTAAACGTTAAGTATAATAAACTCCCTTATCCGTCATAACCTTCCATAAACGTTAAACGTCATTAACTCCACTAAACGTTAACGTCATAAACTCACCTAAACGTTAACGTCATAAACTCCCCTAAACGTTAAGTATAATAAACTCCCTTAAACGTCAATACCTTCCCTAAACGTTAAACGTCATAAACTCCCATAAACGTTAACATCATAAACTCCCATAAACGTTAACGTCATAAACTCCCCTAAACGTCATAAACTTCCCTAAACGTTAACGTCATAACCTTCCCTAAACGTTAAACGTCATAACCTTCCCTAAACGTTAAACGTCATTAAATCCCCTAAACGTCATAAACTCCCTAAACGTTTAACGTCATTAACTCCACTAAACGTTTAACGTCATAACCTTCCCTAAACGTTAAAAGTCATTAACTCCCTTAAACGTCATTAAATCCCCTAAACGTTTAACGTCATTAAGGCCCCTAAACGTCATAAGACCGCTATACATACAACATTAACTAGTGCACACTAGCTGTTAAAATAACAGTCAAATATATAATGACCCAATTCTAATGAATTTCCATGACATTTTCTTAGAGTTTTCAGTAATAAATTAGAAAAATACATTAATAATGAATTATCGTCTGCTACAATTATTTGGAACTATTTTTACCCTTTATTTTACCCAGCATGCAACAAGTTACAGCACTGTTTTACATAAATGTGCTACACATGCATCAGCTTATTACAGATCCAGATTGTTGTCTTATAATCCTATTTATTAGAGCTTTTTTTTTATTTCCACAAAAATACAATATTTAAAGTAGGTTACAAATTACCCCCATGATCAAATATGGCATAATACTATAGAATATTGTTGAAGACTTACCCACAAGTGAAATACTACAATATACGCCTTGAACTAGTCAACACGATTTCTCAACTCAGTCAAATATCTCTAAATGTTATCCTATTTTGTGATATTACCATGACGCCTGGACATAATAAAATAATAGTCTTAGCTGTCCATAGATTCATAGAAAAGTCTAAACGTTTCTAACAATATGTATGTAAACAGGGACTGACGCGCTTGCATGGCTATACCTAGCCTGGGTTTCAGTCTGTCGATTTTTCACTTTTTAACTTCTGGCAAAATGACATCGTTGATATGATCAGAAACTCAATACGGCCCAATTAATAGTATCGCTGTTAAAATATATGTATCTGACTGACCAGGCAAACTATATCGACGCCTGTGCCCAGGCTAGGTGATACCCCATGAAAACTGTATGACATTTGTGTTATTTCGTCGCTTTCTACCCCCTCCCACCCCATGAACACTGTATGACATGTGTGTTATTTCGTCGCCTTCTACCCCCTCCCACCCCATGAAAATTGTATGACATGTGTGTTATTTCGTCGCCTTCTACCCCCTTCATATTCCCGTTTATCTAGCTATGATTTCATACACTTATTATATATTTTGGTCTTACTACAAAATACGTTTACGTCTTAGTCGCCTATAGTGCACACATTTATATATGTAATGGAGATAATCTCAATAAGCTTTACGCTTTCGATTAAATCCATTATCATTCTGTATACAATAGATATGTACCGGGGTACTGTATATTATGAATGAAAGAATATGTTTAAACAAAGTGAAGAGGTTACTGTAAACATGCTACTAGCAACGTATTGCCCTTATATGGAACTATTTAATAAATAACAATGACAGATACATAAACACAGAGGATGCCTCAGCAATCTGGAGAAAATAGTGCGGATAAACATGCAACGACGGACGGACGGACGGACGTATAACTCGCATGTCAGCGTGGGTAATTAATTGGGGGCGCATGTGTATTCGATCTCAAATTATTAATGGGGAATGTCGCATATGTTACAGACTGTGTCACATGTTGTGTAGGCTGTTGTTTTTGTATTATTTCTTTTGATACCATTGAAAAACATAACTACGAATTGTGACTTACTGAAAAATGCAAACATGGCCGTGAGATTTCTTGCATTCGGCGTAAACGTCTCATTGTCTCCCTTTTTAAACAGTTCATGACTAACAAGTCTGGGGCTAGGTCGTCCTCTACCAGATATTTTATATGTGTAGTCCGCATAGTCAGTCGTAATGTTCTGCTGCAATGCTTTTCCTGAAAATTGAATTATTTTGTGCATAAATAAAATTAAATGGAGAATGTAGCTAAACATTAAATTATTTTGTGCATAAATAAAATGAAATGGAGAATGTAGCTAAACATTAAATTATTTTGTGCATAAATGAAATGAAATGGAGAATGTAGCTAAACATTAAATTATTTTGTGCATAAATAAAATGAAATGGAGAATGTAGCTAAACATTAAATTATTTTGTGCATAAATAAAATGAAATGGAGAATGTAGCTAAACATTAAATTATTTTGTGCATAAATAAAATGAAATGGAGAATGTAGCTAAAAATTAAATTATTTTGTGCATAAATAAAATGAAATGGAGAATGTAGCTAAAAATTAAATTATTTTGTGCATAAATAAATTGAAATGGAAAATGTAGCTAAAAATTAAATTATTATGTGCATAAATAAAATGAAATGGAGAATGTAGCTAAACATTAAATTATTTTGTGCATAAATAAAATGAAATGGAGAATGTAGCTAAACATTAAATTATTTTGTGCATAAATAAAATGAAATGGAGAATGTACTAAACATTAAATTATTTTGTGCATAAATAAAATGAAATGGAGAATGTAGCTAAACATTAAATTATTTTGTGCGTAAATAAAATGAAATGGAGAATGTAGCTAAACATTAAATTATTTTGTGCATAAATAAAATGAAATGGAGAATGTAGCTAAACATTAAATTATTTTGTGCATAAATAAAATGAAATGGAGAATGTAGCTAAACATTAAATTATTTTGTGCATAAATAAAATGAAATGGAGAATGTAGCTAAACATTAATTATTTGTGCATAATAAAATGAAATGGGAATGTAGCTAACATTAATTATTTTGTGCATAAATAAATTGAAATGGAAAATGTAGCTAAAAATTAAATTATTATGTGCATAAATAAAATGAAATGGAGAATGTAGCTAAACATTAAATTATTTTGTGCATAAATAAAATGAAATGGAGAATGTAGCTAAACATTAAATTATTTTGTGCATAAATAAAATGAAATGGAGAATGTATAAACATTAAATTATTTTGTGCATAAATAAAATGAAATGGAGAATGTAGCTAAACATTAAATTATTTTGTGCATAAATAAAATGAAATGGAGAATGTAGCTAAACATTAAATTATTTTGTGCATAAATAAAATGAAATGGAGAATGTAGCTAAACATTAAATTATTTTGTGCATAAATAAAATGAAATGGAGAATGTAGCTAAACATTAAATTATTTTGTGCATAAATAAAATGAAATGGAGAATGTAGCTAAACATTAAATTATTTTGTGCATAAATAAAATGAAATGGAGAATGTAGCTAAACATTAAATTATTTTGTGCATAAATAAAATGAAATGGAGAATGTAGCTAACAATTAAATTATATTGTGCATAAATAAAATGAAATGGAGAATGTAGCTAACAATTAAATTATATTGTGCATAAATAAAATGAAATGGAGAATGTAGCTAACAATTAAATTATATTGTGCATAAATAAAATGAAATGGAGAATGTAGCTAAAAATTAAATTATATTGTGCATAAATAAAATGGAGAATAGTAACCGTATGACATGGTGAAATTCCGTATTTATTTCAATGTAGATTTATGAACGGCTTGCACTATAAGATTCGAAAACAATACAAAAGATCGCATCCAGATAACCTAGTATATGTTTTCAACTCAAAACACAATGTGTCCAGTCATTTGTTTCGCTTTGACAACATATTTGTCCAAATAAATGCAAGTGGATCCGAATAATACGCTGGTTTATTTTATACAAATTTATTTTAGCTTGATTGCGAAACACGTTCTTACAACATATACTAATCACTCTCGAGACCCCATTCCTGGTGGAATTCATCGCCACGAGGGAGAGAGAAGAGGCAAGGTGGAATTAAAATGCATTGCCTATGGGCACACTCGTAAAAGCTCCAGCGGGGACCGAACTCCGAGCCTTTCTCACCTGAAGCGAAAGCTCTACCGCTGCGCCATCACGACTTCCAAGCTGGTTTAAACAAACGTCTTGGACCAGGTGACACTGACTGGAGTATAGTCGTACTTACCTGCACTGCCAAGACTGTGATCAATCAAGTTATTATAGTGTCCGTCAAACCGTTGTTGTGAGAACCCGGATACTAAAATGGAAGAAAAGAAATGTTTAGTGTGTGTGTTGTGGGTGTGTGGGTGTGTGGGTATGTGGGTGTGTGGGGGTTGGGTGGTGTGTGGGTGTGTGTGGGGGGTGTGTGGGTGTGTTGGGGTGTGGGTGGGGGTGTGTGGGTGGGGGTGCGTGCGTGCGCGCGGTCTCGTGTCGAGACTCTGACTCTGGAATGGGTCTCTGTCTGTATCATTGCACTATTCTCCAAAAATCTAAAATGACTAATCTCTTCAGGGGGCGTCGTTCATATGGGCAACCGGTTTTTTAAAATTTTATATACTTTATTTATTTTACAATGATTGCGAAGCAAGTTTTAACAACTTATATTAATCACTCTCGTTGGCTCGGATGAAAGCGTAAATGTGGTCATTCATGTGGGAGGAAACCGGAGTACCCTGAGAAAACCCACCTGTCCGATCTGGCGACCATCGTACCATCTCACATACCTCCCTGTCCGAGATTCGAACCCGGGTCGCATTGGTGAGAAGCGAGCGCGCTAACCACTGCGCTAATCGGACAGCCTAAATCGGGCAACCGGTAGCGACGATAAATAAACGTAAAACACACCCAGTATTCAAATGACGATTAGTATCATTTCATAAGGCTGTATACATCAAAGGCACATAATTAAACTATGTCTTCTTCGTTGCTTAATGTGTGGTATGCAGTAATATCTTCTTTATTATTCCCTGGATGCATACGGACTGTTTGCCAAGGATGCAATATTAATACGAACAAAGCGTTACTTTACGCAATATTAATACTTAATGTGGTGTATATAAATTTATTTTAGCTAGATTGCGAACCAAGTTCTTACAATTTATATTAATCACTCTCCGCGACATCATTCCTGGTGTAATACATCGTAACGAGGGAAAGAGACTGTCTGTTATACGTCTATTTATCGTCGCTACCGGTTGCCCATATGAGCGACGCCTCCTGAAGAGATTCAGATTAGTCCTTTTAGATGTTTGGAGGATAGTGCAATGATACAGACAGAGACCCATTCCAGAGTCTTCTTTTACGTGCACGGTGTAAAGCACCGATACGAGACCTTGGTTTAAAGTCCCACCTGAAAGACTGTTAATTGTATTAGGGTCAGACGGGGAATCGAACCTGCGATCCCTGGATTACCAGTCCAGCGTGTTAACCACTGGACTACATATCCATCTGTAAAGAGGGAAAGAGAAGAGACAATGTGGAATTTAAATGCCTTTGCCCAAGGGCACAAATCGTAACGGCTACAGGTCGGTTCGAACTCCGGACCTTTCGCACCTGAAGCGAACGCGCTTAATGTTAATTTGGGGCATGTTTATAGACCATATACAAGCATGTATTGGCATTGTAGTAGTGTTCTTACCTCTTCCTATTGCTGAACATGTCAACGTTAACAGCATTAGCACCCGCATCATCATACTCAGTTAAGTTAACTGAAAAGTAGAGCACACTATTTAAAGCGACACAACATCAACTTTATACAGAATGTAATTTCCTATTATAAGTATTTAAACTAATAAGCAAGCGTCGTATACGCGGTTTGTTGACATAACAAAATAATGTAAACAGGGTCGACACCATGCGTAATACAACCTGTGTTTTCCGAATAACGAGATTTATGGTACAGATTTACTATTATATCTCACATTTGTGCCTATGCATATTTATTTGTAGAATAATCTTTGTTAAATTTATTATCTCTAAGCAACAGTATCAAGCGTTTAGCATTGTCTACAATGACAAAGAAATGTCAATTCAGGAGCGTGGATGACCGGTATATGAAATTCTACATTCACCTTTGAAAGTTTGTAGACCACAAACACTGTTTATGTATTCAATAGTTGTGTTCGAATGTATTCGGAAGAATTTGTAGTAGCAATGCATTTATACGTGAACAATGCATTTATTTGGCTTTTTGCGATGATGTGTTGTCGCTTTAACAATTGTTCTCCGTTTCATCGAGGTGTGAAACGTATATTGCTCCAATTTGCATAAAATACGAATGTAAGATTATATGTAAAAACTGACATTTCATACCTCAACAAATTGTCCTTTTTTTTATTCGTCACACCATAGAAAAAGTAGTCCGTTATGTATATTAATGAGAATAGAATACTGTTGCATTTTCAGTGGGTTGTGAGCGGCGACGATCACGTGGTCAATCAGAATCGCTATATTGCAAGAAGTTGCAATTATTTACAATATCCACACATATCTCTCACCCTTATTGTGCCGAATGACTCAGCATAGTTACCGCGTCCGTTTCTACTATAAGTGTTCCACGTTGCTTAAAGCGCACTACATCAGTGAAAACGCAAATTTCTACAGAATATATTTTCCTATTATATGGTATAATTTTTGTCCAAATATTTGCTAACTGAGTATTTCAACTAATAAACAATCGTCGTAAACGCGGTTTGTTGACATAACAAAATAATGTTGACATCCGTGCGTACTACAACTAGTGTATCCTGAATAGCACGATTTATGGTACATATTTACCGCTATATATCACATGTGTGCTTATGCATATATATTTGTAGACTAATATTAATTTAATATTAAATTATCTCTAAACAGCTTATCTCGCGTTTAGTATTGACTCCGATGACAAATAAATATCAATTCAGGCGAATGTACGACTGTTATATATGAAATCCTCATTTCAATTACGAAACACAATTTTGAAAGTTTGTAGACCACAACAACACTGTTTATTGATTCAATGTTAGTGTTCGAATGTATTCGGAAGAATGTAGTTGCAATGCATTTATACGTGAAAACTGAATTTTATTTGCTTTTTGCGATGTAATGTCGATTTAACCATACACCTAGTTAACACTTCCTTTTCTACTATCAGGGTACGAACTTGTCTAACACTAGATCTAGTTGCCTATATGTTTCTACTACCATGCTACTTGTCTAACTTGGATGTCCGATTAGCGTAGTGGTTAACGCACTCGCTTCTCACCTATGCAACCCGGGTTCGATCCTCGGACCGGGAAGTATGTGAGATGGTACGGTGGTCGCCAGATCGGACAGGTGAGTTTTCTCCGGGTACTCTGGTTTCCTCCCACACTAATGACCACGTATACGCTTTCATCCGCGCCAACGAGAGTGGTTAATATAAGTTGTTAAAACTTGCTTCGCAATCGTTGTAAAATAAATAAAGTTCAAACTAAACTCATTATAATTCATAACGTACGAGTTACCGTATTGTCCCTACAGGTTTATGTCCGTTCAACGTTATATATATATATATATATATAACTTGTCCTCGTGTGACTAACAAAACACGTAATTCATAACATACGAGTTATGATATTGTCCCTACAGGTTTATGTCCGCTCGACGTTATATATATATACACCTTTCCTCGTGTGACTAACGAAACACGTAATTCATAACATACGAGTTACGATATTGTCCCTACAGGTTTATGTCCGCTCGACGTTATATATATATATACACATTTCCTCGTGTGACTAACGAAACACGTAATTCATAACATACGAGTTACGATATTGTCCCTACAGGTTTATGTCCGCTTGACGTTATATATATACAACTTTCCTCGTGTGACTAACGAAACACGTAATTCATAACATACGAGTTACGATATTGTCCCTACAGGTTTATGTCCGCTTGACGTTATATATATACAACTTTCCTCGTGTGACTAACGAAACACGTAATTCATAACATACGAGTTACGATATTGTCCCTACAGGTTTATGTCCGCTTGACGTTATATATATACAACTTTCCTCGTGTGACTAACGAAACACGTAATTCATAACATACGAGTTACGATATTGTCCCTACAGGTTTATGTCCGCTTGACGTTATATATATACAACTTTCCTCGTGTGACTAACGAAACACGTAATTCATAACATACGAGTTACGATATTGTCCCTACAGGTTTATGTCCGCTTGACGTTATATATATACAACTTTCCTCGTGTGACTAACGAAACACGTAATTCATAACATACGAGTTACGATATTGTCCCTACAGGTTTATGTCCGCTTGACGTTATATATATACAACTTTCCTCGTGTGACTAACGAAACACGTCCTCAGACGTTATCACACAGATGATTGCAACACATACACTAATCCACGCGACTTACCCAAACATCCTGATTATATTAAAGAAAGGCAACAGTGCAGTATACTGGATATCAGCGGGGAAATGCACACGTGACCTACACGCGGCTTCACAACTAATTCCCTAATATTACTACATGTCACAATTTATCATCCATGTTCTCAAATTTTCAAATCGTGATAATAATGTATATCCTTTTCCCTAGTATGTAACTTTGAATTAAATACTAAGTGCTGGTTGTTTGTATATTGTTACAGGAGTATCCGTATCCTGTTGGGGAAAGGGGCAAGTAAACAAGCACACAACAACAACAACATTTATTGCATTAAGACATCAGCTGATGCTTATAGCATACCGATAAAATACATATACATGTATTGTGAAAAAGTGAAAACATGAAAACATGGTTTATAATGGAGTAGTTTCGGAGAAGCGCGTACGTATGAACTTTGAAAAGGATAATTTGAAAGCAAATAAATGAATGATATATGAGTATTTCTCATGCTAGCTCATTCATATGTATGAAAAATCTAACTTTATGAAAAATGTCGTCTGTAGGTCGTTGTGTAATTTCATTCATGAGCCTCAATGAATAAATTATTTTTTGCACGAGATTTTAGAGGAAAGTAGTACTATCAGTTAAATACTACCAGTAGTATATTGGTCGTTATCTTTAGATCGCCTTATACTTCAATGAAGTAGAAAAATGTTCGCACGAGTTTTTTGATTTACCTGGTACTATCAATTACTACGTCGCGGTTAACGGATGTGCTCGTTTATTGAATGATTGATTGTATTTTGGATATTTAGTGTACTAAATATAAAATATCTATATATTATAGTGTTGCAATACATTGGTTTAATGAATGACATACATGACATTTTAATGTATTTATAAGTAGTGTAGTTTCCATTCAGCACTTTAGACAAACCTTTCTTAAGCAGCCGGCCCAGGGAATCACAGACAGTTACATACGAAACTGCTTAATATAGGTAAAATGTATAACATATATTGGGAATATCCAAACTGGCTTATTAATACGGATTGGCTGCTTAAAAGAGGTGAACGCTAACATCGGTTTAATTGTATATAATATTGTACAATTTTGTCCTGCATTTCACAAGATAAAGACACATATATTAACGATTATACTGATCTCTATGTTGTTAAATAACTGTTGTGTGATATATGAATGCATATGTCCATTATCTAGCTGTAATTAGTTTCCTGTCCGTATAATACTTGCATAATATATAAATTTTGCTGTATTTTCTATTACATGTTTAGAGTAATAGACTGTAACCAAAACAGAAAATGTGCACTTGCCTTAGAGGTAAAATTCCATATGTCCTTTATGAAAAAATATAGGCAAATTTTGTATTCCGTAAAGAAAGAATATTTAGTAATTAACGTTACTGTTTTGACAATGTTTTAATTGTGTACTGTTGTGTGTTATCTAATGTTGTTGTTAAAACGTGTGGCCCAAACCATTTATATTGTCATGCTATGTATTGTATCTTTATGTGTATGGCTATATTGTATACACCATTGATTTGCAATAAAATATGTGTAAATAAAATTATTTTTATTAATTTATTATTTTTCTAAAAGGACATAAAGAATTTTACCTCTAAGGTAAGTAAGTGCACAGCTTCGTTTCGGTGTCAGTATATATCGCAATGCTTAATCATATCAGTATCGGACGGACGGACGGACGGACGGTACAAATATGTGTCCAGAGGGGGCTTACGGCTAAAATAGAATACAAATTAGCCCGCAGGAAGCAGACAAAGGCAGGCGTTGACGTAATTGGTATGTATTCTATTTATTAGGGCTTTCAATATACCTACAGCACGCGGCTACATCGTGCACGATGCATGCTGACTATTAGCGATGTACCCAGCCAAACACTACATTAATATATTTATTAGCACATTTGTTTATATTGTCAACCAAATACGACTAGTATCTCTACACGAGCCATTAAATACAATAACGAGAGTCATAATAACGTCGCATTATCTTCTTTTCCAGTACCTTCAGACGAACATAAAGAATTCATTATCAAACCTTGACCTAACCTACACGCAGGACTGTATATGAGTGTTCCCAGCAGACAAAGCATATATTCAGTATAACAAATCACGGAAGCTGAACGGTTCCTGATGAATATTTATACCACTGGATGTGCTTATTATTAGTATTCCTTCACATAAAGCGACACTACAGGAATTTATGTTTAAAGCGCCACTACATCAGTGAAAAACACAAATTTATACAGAATGTAATTTCCTATTATATGGTATAATTTCTTTCCAAATATTTGCCTCAAAAACTGAGTATTTCAACTAATAAACAAGCGTCGTATACGCGGTTTGTTGACGTAACAAAATAATGTAAGCAGGGTCAACATACATGTACATGCGTAATGCAACCTGTGTATCCCGAATAACCAGATTTATGGTACAGAATTACCTATTACATATATCTCACACTTTATTATTTTTTTTAAACTAATACGATTTAAAATATCTCTAATCTACAGTAGCACGCACTTGGTATAGACTCCAATAATAAATACACATCAATTCAGGGGAGTAGCTGACCGTTATATGAAATCCTACTTTCACTTGTGAGAGTTTGTATACCACAAAGGGCACTGTATGTATAGACATTTTGTGTTCGAATTATTTCCGACGGATTTGTAGTAGTAATGCTATTTATACGTAAATTGGGGCCTTTTGCAATGTAATGTCGCTTTAACAATTTAAACACTATGAATATACGCATTTACAAGATATATTCTTGTATTATAGACATAGACGTAGTTTATTAAATTCCAGTTAGGCCTTCACGCCCATGAGGACATACATACATATTATATACAGTTAGCGAACAGTGCAAACATAATGCATACATTATATACATAGACATAGTTTATTAAATTCCAGTTAGGCCTTCAAGCCCATGAGGACATATATACATATTATATACAGTTAGCGAACAGTGCAAACATAATGCATACATTATATACAAATCAATGTGAGCTCCCACAATCATAGCCATGTATATTTATATATATGTGTAAATAAATGTAGTATTAATCTGATATGTGTCTTATAATTAAAGCAAAACAGTTCTTTATTTCTAACACGGTATAAGGTCAACAACTATCTTCCTCTAATGTCGAACCCCTCGCTGGGATGTAGACATGTTGCGCGTCAAAATCCGCAACGAAGTTAAAAGTATGAGTAGTTAAAAGTATAATTTTAACAAAGTAATGAAAAATAAGTTGTGGTAAAAGTTTAAAAGCAGCTGGGCAGAACAACTAGGGACTGGCATGATCAATATGGCAAACTGCCGTATTGAATTGCTCTATGGTAGGGAGATGGACAATGTCAGGAGGGAGATGGTTCCAATGGTATATTGTTCTTGGAAAAAAGGAAAACTTGTAGTAGTCTGTAGTTGCTGTAATTAACCTATAGCTTAAGGAATGGCAATGGCGAGCAGGGCGGGAGAGGGGCACTAGGTAATTTTCAATGGGGATAGCAACAAGATCATTATGAATTTTATACATAAGGGATAACCTATTGTCAATACGCCGTCTGCGTAGATTAAGCGAATGTAGCATGTCTGTAACATAATTATATATAATATCCCAAAAAAGAACTGTCATATACGACACATTTTTACTATATCAAACATGACTGAACAATATAATATGTTATTAAAACGGTTTAGTCCAAAAATACTATAATATGTTATTAAAACGGTTTAGTCTATGAACAATATAATATGTTATTAAAACGGTTTGTTCTATGCACAATATAATATGTTATTAAAACGGTTTAGTCTATGAACAATATAATATGTTATTAAAACGGTTTAGTCTATGAACAATATAATATGTTATTAAAACGGTTTAGTCTATGAACAATATAATATGTTATTAAAACGGTTTGTTCTATGCACAATATAATATGTTATTAAAACGGTTTAGTCTATGAACAATATAATATGTTATTAAACCGGTTTAGTATATGAACAATATAATATGTTATTAAAACGGTTTGTTCTATGCACAATATAATGTGTTATTAAAACGGTTTAGTCTATTTCCACTGCTTCACACCATACACACCTACATGATATATATAAAATCTCAGCAAAACTCTTCTGTGCAACCTAATCTTTTATTATTTATCCGATACTAAATATTTAATTATATTTTAATAATATTCCAGATTATACGATGTAAACAAATCCTCTTTACGGGGGAATGTCTCAGTTGAGCGCTGTCTGCTGTGTGTATGTTTTACGTTTATTTATCGTCGCTACCGGTTGCCCATATGAGCGACGTCTCTTGAAGAGATAAGTTATTTTAAATGTTGGAGGATAGTGCAATGATACAGACAGAAACTCATTCCAGAGTCTCATCCGGTTCTTTTACGTGCACGGTGTAAAGCATCAACACAAGACCTCGGTTTAACGTCCCATCTGAAAGACTGTTAAATTGATTAGGGTCAGACGGGGGATCGAACCTGCGTTCCCTGGATTACCAGTCCAGCGTGTTACCACTAGACTACAGATCCGTCTGTACTCTACTCGGCTGCTGTCGGTCGAACGTCGTTGCTATTTATAGTCCGTAAATGTGTTTTACGTTTATTTATCGTCGCTACCGGTTGTCCATATGAGCGACGCCTCCTGAAGAGATTAGTTATTTTAGATGTTGGAGGATAGTGCATGATACAGACAGAGACCAATTCCAGAATCGTATCTGGTTCTTTTACGTGCACGGTGTAAAGCACCGACAAGAGACCTCGGTTTAACGTCCCATCTGAAAAACTTAATTTTATTATGGTCAGACGGGGGATCGAACCTGTCCGTAAAACAAAGAACTTCCATATTTATATGGAAGCATAAACAGTTTTTACCTAAATCCGTTTATTCACCGAAAGGATCCCAAAGACCGATAATAAATTTATATATGAACATTGGAACCATTAATTAATATTAAAACACTGTCGTGACGTCATACCTTTGTACTTTCAGTCCATTATTATTAATGTTGAACTTGTGTCAAAAGACCAGACTATTATATAGCGAGTCTTACCGTGAATAAGCAAACAATCCTCTACCCCGTAGACCGCCCCGAGCATCCGTGTTGTGCAAACAAATTAACTTTAATTTGAATTATATCCTACCAATTTCGTTCTGTAAATATTTAATATCGCATATTTATATTTATGTTCAGGTACATTAATATTGTCAGTTAAATGCCAAAAAAATAGTGCATGAATAGCAACTGCTTTCAATGGAAAATGTCACAGTTATCATGGGCAGGCCGAATGAAACTTGTATGCTATATTGTTCTCTGATAATCAAGGACACTGTGCATTGCATCTTTTGTGGCATGTCCTTAAATAGTGTGCGTGTTTGTTTATTATAGTGTCACTCCTATAAGTGCCAGTCATTTCTGACTTATGAGACACCTCTTCAGTACTTCCTGAATCCTATACGTGTATGCCAGGCGCAAGGCTGGTAGACAATCAGTAACCATTATTTAACTAGCTAGCGGCTCAACAACAGGCCATATCAGGACGAACCCCTGGCGAGATTGGAACCTTCGACCCCCGGTCCGTAGGCGGACGCCTTAACCATTAGGCCATGGAGACGATGACGGTCCTTATATGGGAAGAGAAATGAGTCCTCTTTCAATTATTGTTAAGTTACATCGTAGTTACGGATACGGATACGTAGTTACGGATTGAGGAACTCAACCATGCCCACATGTATACGCTTTGTGTCTGGACAAATCGTTTCGCGTTCAAAACTAAAAAATATTTTTTAAACATTAAGAGAAAACTATAGGCTTGACACAATACATACATGTTGGGTCATTCCAGGCAAGTTGTTGTTGACCCCCCCCCCCCCGTCTTTAGCAGGGCTATACTGTGTGTGTGTGTTTTACGTATAATCGATATGTCGATCATGCTATTGGTGAATTTTTCAACATTTAAAAACAATCAATGTATGGTCATATTACCAACACAAATATTTAATTTACATAAACAACAACCACATATCAAAGTCAGAAATTACATAAACAACAACCACATATCAAAGTCAGAAATTACATAGACAACAACCACATATCAAAGTCAGAAATTACATAAACAACAATATGTCAAGGTCAGAAATTACATAAACAACAACATATCAAGGTCAGAAATATACATAAACAACACTATGTCAAGGTCAGAAATATACATAAACAACATTATGTCAAGGTCAGAAATATACATAAACAACAATATGTCAAGGTCAGAAATATACATAAACAACAATATGTCAAGGTCAGATATATACATAAACAACACTATGTCAAGGTCAGATATATACATAAACAACACTATGTCAAGGTCAGATATATACATAAACAACACTATGTCAAGGTCAGATATATACATAAACAACACTATGTCAAGGTCAGATATATACATAAACAACACTATGTCAAGGTCAGATATATACATAAACAACACTATGTCAAGGTCAGATATATACATAAACAACACTATGTCAAGGTCAGATATATACATAAACAACACTATGTCAAGGTCAGACATACATAAACAACACTATGTCAAGGTCAGATATATACATAAACAACAATATGTCAAGGTCAGATATATACATAAACAACACTATGTCAAGGTCAGATATATACATAAACAACACTATGTCAAGGTCAGATATATACATAAACAACACTATGTCAAGGTCAGACATACATAAACAACACTATGTCAAGGTCAGATATATACATAAACAACAATATGTCAAGGTCAGATATATACATAAACAACACTATGTCAAGGTCAGATATATACATAAACAACACTATGTCAAGGTCAGAAATATACATAAACAACACTATGTCAAGGTCAGATATATACATAAACAACACTATGTCAAGGTCAGATATATACATAAACAACACTATGTCAAGGTCAGATATATACATAAACAACACTATGTCAAGGTCAGATATATACATAAACAACAATATGTCAAGGTCAGATATATACATAAACAACACTATGTCAAGGTCACATATATACATAAACAACACTATGTCAAGGTCACATATATACATAAACAACACTATGTCAAAGTCACATATATACATATACAACACTATGTCAAGGTCACATATATACATAAACAACACTATGTCAAAGTCACATATATACATATACAACACTATGTCAAGGTCACATATATACATAAACAACAATATGTCAAGGTCAGATATATACATAAACAACAATATGTCAAGGTCGTGTGTAACATGATGCTGTGTAATTATAATCAAAGTGTTTCAATTAATAAATTTAGTTGTTTCATCCACTGTACTCGACGATATCAAGGAGGTTTTGCGATGATAAAACCGATTCACGATCTGACATGGCGTGGTGGCTCATGAACTGTTGCATGACAACAGTTTTTTTTACTGTGCTCGAGGTTATAAACTTTTCCCAAATCTCAAATTCAATCTCAACCTTCTGATTTGTTGAACTGAGTGCAATATTGCAGAATCAACCAATCATCTCATTTGAGCTTGAATTTGAGTTTTGAGAACAGTTTTATAACCTCGTAGCCAGTAATGATTTTTATAATATATACTGGCTCTAGGAAGTCATATGTGGCTAACAATATGAAGTATATGTAGGTACAAAAGGAGGTATTCGTATGAAGAGTGATGTGACCGTTTGTATTACCTTCCATAGCCAACGTACGGTTTTCGCCAATAAGAGACACCGGTCAGTTACTGCCCCTGAATACTCCCTAAAAGTAGGTAGGTCCTATTAAGTGTTTTCCTCTGTTTTTACCGTTGTTTCATTTGCACAACATGCTAACAAATTTATTCCACTATCGCTTCTCCAGAGTATTAAATTAATATATCTCGACAGATCTCCTACAGTATATGCAATGGGTACTTATTTGTAAAGGAATGTTATCAGTTAATTAACACGATTTGGATAAAATCACATTTATCATACCGCAACATCTGGTTAGGGCACAACAGTAAAAACCAAGGATTCTAACTAAAAGGACCTATTCCCATGTTGGAATAAATTAAGACTTTATCTGCCAAGGGAGGTAATAGAAAATTAGAGATGCTCCCAAGTTACTTTTTTAATTTATACACATTTTTTTTTGTATTTTGATGGCGAATGGCTTTTAATTTAATTTTAATATTTTTGTAGATGGCCCACTACTAACAAATTTGTATCTCTTATGAATGCTAACAGCGATAGAGTTATTAACAGTACAGCTACTAAATGTGTATATCATGCTTTCAAACTTAGAGCACAAATAGCGTAATATATATTACTATGAAGTTTCATCCCATGCAGCATTATTTGATTATGACTAGTATATAATGAGTTCTTCCTTGCTAATGCTAGTTATACTTGCAGCATTATTTGATTATGACTGGTATATAATGAGTTCTTCCTTGCTAATGCTAGTTACCCATGCAGCATTATTTGATTATGACTGGTATATAATGAGTTCTTCCTTGCTAATGCTAGTTACCCATGCAGCATTATTTGATTATGACTAGTATATAATGAGTTCTTCCTTGCTAATGCTATTTATACTTGCAGCATTATTTGATTATGACTGGTATATAATGAGTTCTTCCTTGCTAATGCTAGTTACCCATGCAGCATTATTTGATTATGACTGGTATATAATGAGTTCTTCCTTGCTAATGCTAGTTACCCATGCAGCATTATTTGATTATGACTGGTATATAATGAGTTCTTCCTTGCTAATGCTAGTTACCCATGCAGCATTATTTGATTATGACTGGTATATAATGAGTTCTTCCTTGCTAATGCTAGTTACCCATGCAGCATTATTTGATTATGACTGGTATATAATGAGTTCTTCCTTGCTAATGCTAGTTACCCATGCAGCATTATTTGATTATGACTGGTATATAATGAGTTCTTCCTTGCTAATGCTAGTTACCCATGCAGCATTATTTGATTATGACTAGTATATAATGAGTTCTTCCTTGCTAATGCTAGTTATACTTGCAGCATTATTTGATTATGACTGGTATATAATGAGTTCTTCCTTGCTAATGCTAGTTACCCATGCAGCATTATTTGATTATGACTGGTATATAATGAGTTCTTCCTTGCTAATGCTAGTTACCCATGCAGCATTATTTGATTATGACTGGTATATAACGAGTTCTTCCTTGCTAATGCTAGTTATACTTGCGTATATAATGAGTTCTTCCTTGCTAATGCTAGTTATACTTGCGTATATAATGAGTTCTTCCTTGCTAATGCTAGTTATACTTGCGAATTTATGTTTCACCATATTGATTGATGTTTAAGGCTATAAACATGCAAATGTTTTATGCAAATAAACTTTATGTTATGCTATGTTTTAATAACTGAGTTGTCTTGCCCAAATATAAATAGCGTCAAGGATGAAACATTCATCAGGAATGAGGTATCGAGAGATGTGCAAAATATATGAAAAACAAACATTATGTGCACGAAATTATAAATAATCATATATAAATAGTAATGTATTATATAAATACATTAATCTATTTAATATACAACATCATTGATTTACCATGTACTATATATATTTGTCTTATGCATATCATCTGCTATCATTTTCGCGCCTAAAATATCAAATCTATTTTTGCGCGGGAATGACTATTTATCGGGACTGATTGCACAAGTGGCCAGTTGTGTAATTGTAAATGGCCGAATCTTTTGATGTGCGGAAAATCTTAATAATATTAGGTAACGTATCAGATGTTACGGCGTCTTCAAGTCTAGATGACCATCGACGGTCTATATATAAGAAACGGAAATTATTAACCAAATCAGACGGATATGTAGTCCAGTGGTAACAGGCTGGACTGGTAATCCAGGGATCGCAGGTTCGATCCCCCGTCAGACCCTAATCAAATTAACAGTCTTTCAGATGGGATGTTAAACCGAGGTCTCGTGTCGGTGCTTTACACCGTGCACGTAAAAGAACCAGAGGAGATTCTGGAATGGGTCTCTGTCTGTATCATGCACTATCCTCCAAAATCTAAAATAACTAATCTCTTCAGGAGGCGTCGCTCATATGGGCAACCGGTAGCGACGATAAATAAACGTAAAACACAACCAAATCAGATACACAAAGGTGACATCCAAGGAACGGATCGTTGCGTGATCTCGAATATAAGATACAGAATTAACTGTTTCTATGATAATTAGAAGAGTATAGACATTAAGAGAAAGATAACTTATAAAAGTTACTTGAGTATTTAAAAATAAATACGAGTTATAAGATTATTCAGTCGAGATAAGGAACATATTTAGTTAGTGAATATAATCTATTATTGTGAGACGAACGTTATTGAAGCGGAAACATTGATGAGATTGTATGAAGAGAGTAATTACGGATTAAAGAGATTAGAGCTTATCAGGACAATTAGCGATAAGCGACTAAATTCTGACTTAAATAAATGAAATAAAAGTTGAATTAAGCAGAGCTATATGCATGAGATATAAAACAGAAAATACGGAAGAATAATATTATATATAAGAAAGACAAAACCACTGTGTTGTGTTATTATTGTGAGACCGAATATACAAATACCCGTAGACAGCTCCAGCGAATCTATGATAGGTTAGACCCTGGCAGGAGCTCAACTGAGACATTGAGGTATATAGAAATGTGAGTCACGAACATTTGGAGACAACGCGTCCACCACACTGTACATTTGATATTGTATGCATATGATAATTGGCCTTGGTAAATTCTGCTTAATGGCAATCTATATATAGAGTACACGAAAGTCACCCAGACAAGGTGACTTCCGTGTACTAAATGTGTGTATCATGACTGGGTTTCAGAATGAGATATATTTTCGTAAATGCCCATATATGGGATACAGTCTTTCAGTTATTTGAGGACGTCTCCTCAAATACATGTTTAAACCATTATCCGATAGCCATTAGCGGACAAACCTTACCAAAAAACACCCCCGCATCAACATTTCACACCGTCATCGGAACGGATATTAATCACAGGCGAATATAGCGAGTCATCGATCTTGTTTCATTGGGGTTCGACCCCCCCCCCCCGTCTGACTCTAATAAAATTAACAGTCTTTCAGATGGGACGTTAAACCAAGGTCTCGTGTCGGTGCTTTACACCGTGCACGTAAAAGAACCAGAGGAGACTCTGGAATGGGTCTCTGTATCACTGCACTATCCTCCAAACATCTAAAATGACTAATCTCTTCAGGAGGCGTCGCTCATATGGGCAACCTGGTAGCGACGATAAATAAACGTAAAACACACACTGTATAGCCTGATTCGGGTTCCTGTTATAAATGTATGGACCAGCCCACATACACAATACACACTAATTGTTTGTGCCTTATGATCTTATAGTAGTAATATAAAATTACTATATAGTGTGTCTTTTGTCTGTTGACAAGCCAAACACAGAATACTAAAATAACACACACAGTATATACACGGGACATGTACAACCAGGTAATATAACAGGGATCGCAGGTTCGATCCCCCGTAGGACCCTAATAAAATTAACAGTCTTTCAGATGGGACGTTAAACCGAGGTCTCGTGTCGGTGCTTTACACCGTGCACGTAAAAGAACCAGAGGAGACTCTGGAATGGGTCTCTGTCTGTATCATTGCACTATCCTCCAAACATCTAAAATGACTAATCTCTTCAGGAGGCGTCGCTCATATGGAACCTGGTAGCGACGAAAATAACGTAAAACACAACTGTATAGCCTGATCGGTTCCGTTAAAGTAGGACCAGCCCCATACACATACACCTATTGTTTTGCCTTAGATCTTAAGTAGTAATAAAATTACTATATAGTTGTCTTTGTCTGTTGACAAGCCAACACAGAATACTAAAATAAACACCAGTATATCCGGACTTACAACCAGTAATATAACAGGTCGCAGGTTCGATCCCCGTAGACCCTAAAAATTAACAGTCTTTCAGATGGGACGTTAAACCGAGGTCTCGTGTCGGGCTTTACACCGTGCACGTAAAGAACCAGAGGAGACTCTGGAATGGTCTCTGTCTGTATCATTGCACTATCCTCCAAAATCTAAAATGACGAATCTCTTCAGGAGGCGTCGCTCATATGGGCACCCGGTGGCGACGATAAATAAACGTAAAACACACATACGTTTCATTGGGTGGGAAGTTGAGCTTCTTTGGCAGAGCAATTCAGTCCGGTAGACCTTTTCACCGCATGTTCTATAATGCCATGAAATGTTTATAAATGCGGCACGGCACCACTTGTTACGAGTTTCAAAAGATTTACGGAGGATTTCGTTTGATTGTGAAATTCTTGCAAACATTTAATGATCATATGATGTCTCGTCATGCATTTCTCTGATTCCTCACCGTCATATATATATATATATATATCGCAATATACCGTGATATATCGCAATATACCGTGATACATCGTAATATACCATGATATATCGCAATATACCATGATATATCGCAATATACCATGATATATCGCAATATACCATGCTATATATCGCAATATACCGTGCTATATATCGCAATATACCGTGATATTTATAGCAATATACTGTGATATATCGCAATATACCATGATATATCGCAATATACCATGTTATATCGCAATATACCGTGATATATCGCAATATACCGTGATACATCGTAATATACCATGATATATCGCAATATACCATGATATATCGCAATATACCATGATATATCGCAATATACCATGCTATATATCGCAATATACCGTGCTATATATCGCAATATACCGTGATATTTATAGCAATATACTGTGATATATCGCAATATACCATGATATATCGCAATATACCCTGATATATCGTAATATACCGTGATACATCGCAATATACCCTGATATATCGTAATATACCATGATACATCGCAATATACCCTGATATATCGCAATATACCATGTTATATCGCAATATACCGTGATACATCGCAATATACCATGATATATCGCAATATACCGTGATACATCGCAATATACCCTAATATATCGTAATATACCATGATATATCGCAATATACCATGCTATATATCGCAATATACCGTGCTATATATCGCAATATACCGTGATATTTATAGCAATATACTGTGATATTCATCGCAATATATCGTGATATTTATAGCATTATACCGCGATATATCGCAATATACCCTGATATATCGTAATATACCGTGATACATCGCAATATACCCTGATATATCGTAATATACCGTGATACATCGCAATATACCGTGATATATCATAATATACCGTGATACATCGCAATATATCGTAATATACCGTGATACATCGCAATATACCCTGATATATCGTAATATACCATGATACATCGCAATATACCCTGATATATCGCAATATACCATGTTATATCGCAATATACCGTGATACATCGCAATATACCATGATATATCGCAATATACCGTGATACATCGCAATATACCCTGATATATCGTAATATACCATGATATATCGCAATATACCATGCTATATATCGCAATATACCGTGCTATATATCGCAATATACCGTGATATTTATAGCAATATACTGTGATATTCATCGCAATATATCGTGATATTTATAGCATTATACCGCGATATATCGCAATATACCCTGATATATCGTAATATACCGTGATACATCGCAATATACCCTGATATATCGTAATATACCGTGATACATCGCAATATACCCTGATATATCGTAATATACCGTGATACATCGTAATATACCATGATATATCACAATGTACCATGCTATATATCGTAATATACCATGCTATATATCGCAATATACCGTGATATTTATAGCAATATACTGTGATATTCATCGCAATATATCGTGATATTTATAGCATTATACCGCGATATATCGCAATATACCGTGATATTTATCGCAATATACCGTGATATATATAACAATGTACCGTGATATATATATCGCAATGTACCATGATATATCGCAAAATACCGTAATGTATCGCAATGTACCGTGGTATATCGCAATATACCGTGATATATCGCAATATACCGTGATATATATCGCAATTTACCATGATAGTTTTCTGGTCATAACTTCAGAATTAAAAATATGTTCCTAGTACAAAATGTTTAATATCTCTGCTTCAATGCGATTGGTCAATCTTGCCCTGTTAGCTCTCCATCAGTGCTTCAAATTGTCAATATATCACGAATCGCGATTTTCATAATTTTGTCAGAGTATTTTTATTTTATATTTTATTATTTATTTATTTATCCAACCCACATACCTGTAGAAATTATGCTAACAAACGCATCAGCGGATAATGTGCTTTCACTATACCTGTCAGACCTGTGTTAGTGGTCACCTCCATTAAGCAGCCAACCTGTATTAAGCTCGTCACTACATTATACAATATCACATACCCGCCAAACCTTTGCTAGTGGTCACCTCCATTAAGCAGCCAACCTGTTTTAAGCAGCCAGTTTCCAGATTCCCAATATGTTGCTTTATTATACATTTGTCATCTATTAAGCAGCCACCTGTGCTAAACAGCCACTTTTTTATTCCCTTGTCTGGCTGCTTAACGAACGTTTGACTGTATATCTCAATTTAATGATTTAAAGTAACAGCAGCTATTATGTGGTGACAGTGTACATGTTTCCCTGTATTCCAGTGTAAATATGATCCAGTAAATGTTTAA
Organism: Archivesica marissinica; assembly: GCA_014843695.1. Taxonomy (NCBI): domain Eukaryota; kingdom Metazoa; phylum Mollusca; class Bivalvia; order Venerida; family Vesicomyidae; genus Archivesica; species Archivesica marissinica. The sequence continues at coordinate 9,559,000 of CM026386.1, read as the reverse complement.
AATAATTAGTTTAGTTTATACAAATTTATTTTAGCTCGATTGCGAAACAAGTTCTTACAACAATACAGCATCGCACTCAAAACCTAATGCCTCATGAAATACATCGTCATGAGGGATAGAGAAGAGACATGTTGAGTATTTATAAGTGCCTTGCCTGGATCACACACGTGACGGCTACAGCTGTGCACGAACTCCGGGACTGTCGCACCGAAACGAACGCGCGCTACCACTGCGCTATCATGACTTCATAATCTACCTTAGTTAGCCTGGGTTCCAGTTTGTCGATTTTTCACTTTTTAACTTCTGGCAAAATGAAAACCTGGGGAAACTTGATTTCCGATCGTAGCGCCATCTACTTACACCCTAATTTATGAGGGTGTAGATTTGAAGAACGACAACTCTTCTCTACAAGATACTATCGCTAAATATAGAAACGGAATTATTTCGGAAATCGCCGAACAGGCATGATTATGCGCGATCATTTCCGAATATACACGAATGCTCCGTAGCCTCATTTACATTGCAAACATATAATTTCCCGTTTCTGTGTTATATCGAGTCTTAAATCATGAGTAAATATAACAAAACAGACGCACATTGTAATTTTTAAAACTATTTAGTTTTATCAACATTATAGTGCCTCGCTTTCGATTCAAGTACGTCATTAATTTAGTCACGTGCTAATAGGCCTATTAATAGGATTAATGCTAGTCAATAAATACACGGAAAACCCGCCGAGTTTCCCCAGGCGTTGGTATTATCAGACGCTCAATACGGCCCAATTAATAGTATCAGTGTTAACATATATTTATTTGACTGACCAGGCAAAATACATCGACGCCTGTTCCCAGGCTATATCTTAGTATCTATCTAGGCTATCAAAATTAGTATCATTCCGAGAATGTTTAGATTATAGTTGTATGCAAACTATTTATCCATATCTGCACTCAAATCCGGGACTGTTTCGTTTTAGTAATATGACTGTCCAAGTACCTGTACTAATACAGTTTTACACAAGTCTACGTGCGCGTGCGTGTGTTTTAAGTTTATTTATCGTCGCTACCGGTTGCCCATATGAGCGACGCCTCCTGAAGAGATTAGTTATTTTAGATTTTGGAGGATAGTGCATGATACAGACAGAGACCCATTCCAGAGTCTCCTCTGGTTCTTTTACGTGCAAGGTGTACAGCACCGACACGAGACCTCGGTTTAACGTCCCATCTGGAAGACTGTTAATTTTATTAGAGTCAGACGGGGGATCGAACCTGCGATCCCTGGATTACTAGTCCAGCGTGTTACCACTGGACTACAGATCCGTGTGTGCGAACTATTGGTGCATATAAAGATGATCACATGACTGTGAGTGCGTGTTTAGTCATGTGATAGCATTCGATTGGTCGTCAGTTCTACGCTTGGCTTGGATCGTTTCGCAAGCAATTTTGCTATTCAAATTCGAATTGTTTCGGGAATGAGATCTATAAACGGGTTTCCAATATTGATTTAATAGTTCTGTCGCAAGTCTTTTGTCCCATTGTAAACAGAGTTTGAGTTTTGTATGTGGTTTAGTTAAGACTTGATGTGTCCCACAGTTTACACATACAACTAGATAAGCTTTTTATTTCGTTGCTCAAAATATATGGTTTTAGTTGACATGTGTGGCTTAGCCCATCGCCATCCCTGCATGTATACAGGTACACATATAGTGTTAATTTAATATTCAATTAATACTTAAGGACACACGTTTTGCACGGGTATTTTATTATATCAGCAATAACAAGGTAGTATCACATTAAATATGACGTAATGGTACGGTGGTCGCCAGATCGGACAGGTGGGTTTTCTCCGGGTACTCTGGTCCCCCCCCCCCCCCCACACACACACGAATGACCACATTTACGCTTTCATCCGCGCCAACGAAAGTGATTAATATAAGTTGTTAATACTTGCTTCACAATCGTTGTAAAATAAATAAAGCTTAATCTTATATTACGTAATCTAAATTCATCCGCGTCAACGAAAATGAATAAGTTGTTAAAACTTGCTTCGCAATCGTTGTAAAATAAATAAAGCTTCAACTTATATTACGTAATCTAAATTCATCCACGTCAACGAAAATGTATAAGTTGTTAAAACTTGCTTCGCAATCGTTGTAAAATAAATAAAGCTTCAACTCCACTGTACATTATATAATACCTCGTCATTGTACATTATATAATACCTCGTCACTGTACATTATATAATACCTCGCCACTGTACATTATATAATACCTCGTCATTGTACATTATATAATACCTCGTCATTGTACATTATATAATACATCGTCATTATACATTATATAATACCTCGTCATTGTACATTATATAATACCTCGCCACTGTACTTTATATAATATCTCGCCACTGTACATTATATAATACCTCGTCATTATATATTATATAATACCTCGCCACTGTACATTATATAATATCTCGCCACTGTACATTATATAATACCTCGTCATTATACATTATATAATATCTCGCCACTGTACATTATATAATACCTCGCCACTGTACATTATATAATACCTCGTCATTATATATTATATAATACCTCGCCACTGTACATTATATAATATCTCGCCACTGTACATTATATAATACCTCGTCATTATACATTATATAATACCTCGCCACTGTACATTATATAATACCTCGCCACTGTACATTATATAATACCTCGTCATTGTACATTATATAATACCTCGCCACTGTACATTATATAATACCTCGTCACTGTACATTATATAATACCTCGCCACTGTACATTATATAATACCTCGCCACTGTACATTATATAATACCTCGCCACTGTACATTATATAATACCTCGTCATTGTACATTATATAATACCTCGCCACTGTACATTATATAATACCTCGTCACTGTACATTATATAATACCTCGCCACTGTACATTATATAATACCTCGCCACTGTACATTATATAATACCTCGCCACTGTACATTATATAATACCTCCCACTGTTATTGATGTACATTAATGAGACTAAATATATACAAACTAATATAAACCGCATTTGTTGAAAAACTGAGTTAATAACGTTATATTAAATATCAGATTACTTACCGGTGATGTAGGTCTATGTTTGGTGTATTCGCTGCGTTTATCTCATTAATTGAAACTATCAAATAATTTTAAATAATGATATAATTTCCACAACAGTAATACAATTCACGTCATTTAACCAAGGACTCATGTTTCGTAAGGCGAGCTGTATGAGTTGGGATTATAGACTCATTTCACAGATTATACAGTTTGATAAATGTTAAATATTTGTGACTCCCTTATTGGCTATGTCTCTAACTGTACGATTTAATATATCTCACATCAATACAGTTGTCGATAAAAGTGGGTAATGAGATATACGTATGTTGAGGTATAGTACCGAATGCAGTTCAAACGGATACTGGTAGAGGTACCGGGCGCCGGGCAAACATATTGCGATACGAATTATGGTGCACCTGTCTAATGGAATATGATACAAGCTTACGTGACGTCACATATTTCAGGATTCTATATTTAGCCAGGAAGAGGTTGTGTAACATTTATTAGACAACTTAAGGAGCAGCTACTGGTTGGTTGGACTTTGTTACCAAGAAAAAAAAACCCGATTATATTTAGGTAAAAACACCTGTAATCAGCGCGGTTGTATCCTGGATGGTGAGCCACTGAAAGATTAGCCTACTTCACGTAAGTGTTAAACAATTTTATATGCGTACATTATGAAATGAGACAATGAATAGAACAATAATTGTTTAATATTAATTAGATTATCTCACACAGCCATGTGGGTAATAAGTTTACATGTATGCGGTGGCGAGTATCACTAAGAACTACTTGCATATATTGCCAGAATGTTGGTGGATGGATGTGTAGTCCAGTGGTAACACGCTGGACTGGTAATCCAGGGATTGCAGGTTCGATCCCCCGTCTGACCCTAATAAACAGAATGTTTCATATGAGACTTGAAACCGAGGTCTCGTGTCGGTGCTGTACACTGTGCACGTAAAAGAACCAGAGAAGACTCTGGAATGGGTCTCTATCTGTATCATTACACTATCCTCCAAATATCTAAAATGACAACTCATTACAAAGAATACTAGTAACGAGTCATCTTCCCGAAAACGCCCTTCCTGCTGGCTACATGTGTGTTTTACGTTTATTTATCGTCGCTACCGGTTGTCCATATGAGCGACGCCTCCTGAAGAGATCAGTCATTTTAGATTTTTGGAGGATAGTGCAATGATACAGACAGAGACCCATTCCAGAATCTCCTCTGGTTCTATTGCATGCACGGTGTAAAGCACCGACACGAGACCTCGGTTTAACGTCCAACCTGAAAGACTGTTAATTTTATTAGGGTCAGGCGGGGGAACGAACCTTTTCCTCTACTAGCCAATTCCATATATCATCATATTCCATAACATATTATATATACATTTAGTTTCTCTATTTTTCAGCTTTAACACTGTTATATAATTCCAATATACAGTTTTCATTTTCTTTTAATTGCTTGTATTTTGTATATATGTTGAAGGCCTCATGATATATTAACTTTTGTCAAATGAGTTCTTTCTTAAATTAAAGTCTTTATTATTATTATTATTAGTAGTAGTAGTAGTAGTAGTAGTAGTAGTAGTGGTAGTAGTGGTGGTGGTGGTGGTAGTAGTGGTGGTGGTGGTGGTGGTGGTGGTGGTAGTGTAGTATAGTGGTGGTGATGGTGGTAGTAGTGGTGGTGGTGGTGGTGGTGGTGGTGGTGGTATTATTATTATTTATTATTATAAGAACGTCTATTGTTTGTAGACATGCATAAAGATAACATTATTGTTTATTGAAATATGCATTAAATGTGTTTTACGTTTAATTATCGTCGCCTCCTGAAGTGATTAGTCATTTTAGATTTTTGGATGATAGTGCAATGATACAGAGAGAGAGAGAGAGAGAGAGAGAGAGAGAGAGAGAGAGAGAGCCTACTCTAGTTCATTTACGTTCACAGTGTACAGCACCGACACGATACCTCGGTTTCAAGTCCCATCTGAAAGACTGTTAATTTTATTATGATCAGACGGGGGATCAAACCTGCGATCCCTGGAGGTATGCAATAAATAGTAGATGTGTGCAACATAAGTATACATGGTATGCGCTTTATTAAGAAACGATATTACTTGTATAGAGGATACTTGTGTTTATTCTCTTTTACAAATTCATTTTAGCTCGATTGCGAAACAAGTTCCGATGCGTCGAAATTAACCACGCATGCCTAAATTGTTAATTCCGCCGCAGAGAACAACTATTAACCCTATGCACGCTAGCGGCAGATAATATCACAAGCAACATAGAGTCAGACCAGACGGCATAGAACAAATTTAGTTTAGCTCGATTGCGAAACAAGTTCTTTAACTTGTATTAATCACTCTCGAGACCTCATTCCTGGTGGAATCCATCGCCACGGGGAAGAAAGAAGAGGCAACGTGTAATTAAATGCCTTACCTAAGGGCACAATCGTATCGGCTCCAGTGGGGCTCGAACCCCGGACCTTTCGCACCTGAAGCGAACGCCCTACCACTGCGATATCACGACTTTCACTTGTGTTTATTAATGTAAGATTGGATTTTATTTCATCGAGTGATCACTGAAATGTCTGCTTCCACTACCTGACACAACCACACAACCACTTCTCTTAGTTCACGTGAACGTCCGTAATAAGAAATAGTTCCTGTATAATTATAAAGTTAGTTTCTGTTTGCTTTCAAAACTAAAAAATACAGACAAAACAAATTCATTAGAATGCATTATTTAATAATTTACTGTTCATGAATGTCAGAAAATATACTAGTGCAACTGTATGAGTGTACCACATGGTACTAGTGCAACTGTATGAGTGTACCACATGGTACTAGTACAACTGCATGAATGTACCACATGGTACTGGTACAACTGTATGAGTGTACCACATGGTACTGGTACAACTGTATGAGTGTACCACATGGTACTGGTACAACTGTATGAGTGTACCACATGGTACTGGTACAACTGTATGAGTGTACCACATGGTACTAGTACAACTGCATGAGTGTACCACATGGTACTGGTACAACTGTATGAGTGTACCACATGGTACTAGTGCAACTGTATGAGTGTACCACATGGTACTGGTACAACTGTATGAGTGTACCACATGGTACTGGTACAACTGTATGAGTGTACCACATGGTACTAGTACAACTGCATGAGTGTACCACATGGTACTGGTACAACTGTATGAGTGTACCACATGGTACTAGTGCAACTGTATGAGTGTACCACATGGTACTAGTACAACTGTATGAGTGTACCACATGGTACTAGTACAACTGTATGAGTGTACCACATGGTACTAGTACAACTGCATGAGTGTACCACATGGTACTAGTACAACTGCATGAGTGTACCACATGGTACTAGTGCAACTGTATGAGTGTACCACATGGTACTAGTACAACTGTATGAGTGTACCACATGGTACTAGTACAACTGTATGAGTGTACCACATGGTACTAGTGCAACTGTATGAGTGTACCACATGGTACTAGTGCAACTGTATGAGTGTACCACATGGTACTAGTACAACTGTATGAGTGTACCACATGGTACTGGTGCAACTGTATGAGTGTATCACATGGTACTAGTACAACTGTATGAGTGTACCACATGGTACTAGTACAACTGTATGAGTGTACCACATGGTACTGGTACAACTGTATGAGTGTATCACATGGTACTAGTACAACTGTATGAGTGTACCATGTGGTACTAGTACAACTGCAGGAGTGTACCTCATGGTACTAGTACAAAGTAAAGTGTTTGTTTATTATAGTGTCACCCCTATTTAAAGGGCCAGCCATTTCTGACTTATGAGAAACCTCTTTTTTATGAACATCAGTACTTCCCGAATTCTATGCTTGTGTGCCAGACGTCAGACTGGTAGGCAATCGGTAACCATTATTTAACTAGCTGGCGGCTCACCAACCGGCCATATCAGAACGAACCCCTGACGAGATTCGAACCTTCGACCTCCCGCTCCGTAGGCGGACGCCTTAATCACTGGGCTACTGAGACGGTACAACTGCAGGACTTTATTATGCATTTTTTTATGATTTGTAAATACAGTTATCCAACACATAAATGAAAGTGCCAGGTCTTCCATTAACTCAGTTTTCATAAACTGCATCCCTACTTTATGCATTCTACAGACAAATCTCGATCACATTGCCCAGACCGTAATACAGTCTGTACCTTGTTATACCTTTCAATATTCAAAACAAACAAATTATAAATATGTTTGGCTTGTAGCGTGCACTATTGCTAGAACCTTTTATTTTGTTTCAACGGAAATAGTAACTAATACTGCTAGTTTAGTCATTGTCAAACCAGGTACATATACAGTATGCACAACAAACATGTTACATACATATACAGTATGCACAACAAACATGTTACATACATATACAGTATGCACAACAAACATGTTACATACATATACAGTATGCACAACAAACATGTTACATACATATACAGTATGCACAACAAACATGTTACATACATATACAGTATGCACAACAAACATGTTACATACATATACAGTATGCACAACAAACATGTTACATACATATACAGTATGCACAACAAACATGTTACATACATATACAGTATGCACAACAAACATGTTACATACATATACAGTATGCACAACAAACATGTTACATACATATACAGTATGCACAACAAACATGTTACATACATATACAGTATGCACAACAAACATGTTACATACATATACAGTATGCACAACAAACATGTTACATACATATACAGTATGCACAACAAACATGTTACATACATATACAGTATGCACAACAAACATGTTACATACATATACAGTATGCACAACAAACATGTTACATACATATACAGTATGCACAACAAACATGTTACATAATTACAGTATGCACAACAAACATGTTTTTAAATTTCTTTGGCTGTACTGCATACAATGTACAGTATACCGGTTTTTAGTTAAATACATGAAACATAACCTTGACACATAGCGAGATACACTGGACCAGGTTAAAAACCAGAGATAAAAAATACATTAATGACCATGTAAAAAATACTCTGGAAAACTGTATCCAGTGTACCTCATGGGCGTTTCATATATTTTATTGATAACATTCTGAACATATCTTTGATTAATTGTCCATTAAAATGTTTACAAAACGTACCGTATTCTTACTCAAATTTACATTAAATAATGTAAAGTACTGCTAGAACCTTTTATTTCTTTGCAATAGAAATATTATCTAAAACCTTAGTTGAATATTACATAAACTTATTTCATTCAATAGGCTAAACATATGTACCGGAGATTCAAATATGTAATGACATGAAACTTTCTTGACAAACGTGTACAAATAGATCAATTATTCTACCAAGTTATCCCAACTTCAATGATAAATGTCAGTGTACCTGACTAATCTATGAACCTCCTTGTTAATAAATATTTCAAACACTACCATGCTGCATATTAAATATGCGTTTTAGGAGTAGATTTCTATGAATTGAATTTCTTCATGGAAAGTCATAAACTGACAACAAATGTCTTCATTAAAAATTAAGTTTTATATAAAACTCAATTTTTAATGAAGTTGAGTTGATGCAATCCATCTGAAGTGCTCGCTAGAACTGATTAGATTCCCTCTTCTCTCTTGATATGTTTTACTCAGTCCCCTCTGATTGGCTGAACATACCACAAAACAAGTACCCAGCTATATCATTGGTCAATACCTATTGTCACCTTATGCGTCGGTCAAACTGACCGTATCTGGAAGACAATACTTTCCCGCTATACTACGAAACGCTGGAAAGTACATTTATCCAAGTATGAGATCATAACGTGACTAAGGTAATAACTATGCGCCCCAGTGACACACATAATAAAAAGGGTAGTTAGTACGTGCGTTATTGGTGCTTGTAGTGTTGTTCACCGTGCTTGTATGATCACGATGTACCACTGTGTACAAAACGAATCAACACGATTTATCAACAAAATATTTATTTTGGTGTTGCGATGTCGCCTTAGATGAACGATAAATGGGCTGAGAGCTTTTGGATTGTTTAATGTGATGCCATAATACGCTTGTGTAGACGTTCAATATGGTTTATTGATCCGTGTCCGTGGTTGTTGATCCGTGGTTGTTGGTCCGTGGCTGTTGGTCCATGGTTGTTGGTCCGTTGTTGTTGGTCCGTGGCTGTTGGTCCATGGTTGTTGGTCCGTGGTTGTTGGTCCGTGGTTGTTGGTCCGTGGTTGTTGTTCCGTGGCTGTTGGTCCGTGGCTGTTGGTCCATGGTTGTCATAATTTGTTTAACCAATGTGACATTTCATCTATGTATGGACATTTTATTGGTATCATTTTTAAAAATACGTTCTGAAAATATTTTTTAATTTGTACATCTAAAACGTACATTAAAATGCGTTCAGAATTCACCATCGTCGTTCTAGGATTCAGGCTCCTAGACCCTTCCCGCACCATCGTCGTTCTAGGATTCAGGCTCCTAGACCCTTCCAGCACCATCGTCGTTCTAGGATTCAGGCTCCTAGACCCTTCCAGCACCATCGTCGTTCTAGGATTCAGGCTCCTAGACCCTTCCCGCACCATCGTCGTTCTAGGATTCAGGCTCCTAGACCCTTCCCGCACCATCGTCGTTCTAGGATTCAGGCTCCTAGACCCTTCCAGCACCATCGTCGTTCTAGGATTCAGGCTCCTAGACCATTCCCGCACCATCGTCGTTCTAGGATTCAGGCTCCTAGACCCTTCCCGCACCATCGTCGTTCTAGGATTCAGGCTCCTAGACCCTTCCCGCACCATCGTACCTTAGATGCTCAATGTATTAGTGGTGCCTACAAATGGCTAGCTAGACCACTCACTTGCACAGTAATATACTAGTGTTGCAGGGATTGATTGCAGTTGCTGAATACTGTGAGACATTGACTAAATATTTCGAAAATATAGTATACTTTAAGAAAATATGTATGTGTTATTTCTCAACATTTCTACCCACTCCCCCTCCCCCTCCCATTCCTGTTAATCCTGCTATAATCCATACAGTTATTATATATTGTGGTCGTACTACATAATACGTTTACGTCTTAGTCGCCTATAGTGCACACATTTATATATGTAATGGAGATAATCTCAATAAGCTTTACCCTTTCGATTAAATCCATTTTAATTATGTATACAATAGATATGTACTGTACATTATGAATGAATGCATATGTTTAGACCAAACATAGTAACAATCACTGCAGGAGCGCAGTGGAAGTTGAAAACAGTTATCACAGTTGCCGAAATGTTATTTATACTTTATACGAAATCATTTAAAATTGTCTATCAAAAAATGTATCGTTTAGAAAAGTTCACATAAACATAATGCATTTAATATGATGTTGGGAAAAGAGCAGTTTGGTTGCATTCAGTTTAATAAATAAGTAGCGTATGTCAAGATGAACGATTAATCTAAGGTTGTAAAACTTTGTTGCACTAAATTTAATTTGCATAGACTAAGCTCTAAATAATTTAAATATTTATGTAGTATATCTATAAAAAATAGTATCCGCTCTGATCAAGTTTGTTTGTGTTTTTACGTTTATTTATCGTCGCTACCGGTTGCCCATATGAGCGACGCCTCATGAAGAGATTAGTTATTTTAGATTTTTGGAGGATAGTGCATGATACAGACAAAGACCCATTCCAGAATCTCCTCTGGTTCTTGTACGTGCACGGTGTAAAGCACCGACACGAGAACTCGGTTTAACGTCCCATCTGAAAGACTGTTAATTTTATTAGGGTCAGACGGGGGATCGAACCTGCGATCCATGGATTACCAGTCCAGCGTGTTACCACTGGACTACCGATCCGTCTGTTCTGATCAAGTGTCAATTTGATATGAGCTTGTAGTGGAAAATAATTGTGTTACATTGTCCACGGATGAACATATAATTTAATTTGTAAATAATTATATTGATGGTATTATGTAAGAATCAAAAGGGATGTGATTGTCATTTTGTATCTATGTTGACAAGTCGTTCATTACACTTTTCATACGAATAAAAACGTCAATGGAATCGGAACGCATCAACTGGAAGATGCCAGGAAAACTATAGTGACTTTGTATGATAGTAGAACATTGGTCGTTCAAGGTAAAGATTGTTGGGTCCTTAGAGCGTCAGCTATTAATCCGAAAAAGAATCTCTAAACACCACAGACTGTCAAGTAATCATGTGTAGTTTCTAAATAAACTAGTTAACAGTCTGTGAAGACCAATATACAGACCACCTTAAAATTGAATACCCACCCAGTGTCCAAGATGGACGCTAACGCTGAAAACACTGATGATGTTGATAATATAGACGATGCTAGTGATATTAGTGAATGTGTTGTTGTTGTTGTTGTTGTTGATGATTATGATGATGATGATGATGATGATGATGATGATGATGATGATGATGATGATGATAGCCTCTTGTTCGCCGAAGTCCCCGTTTCCTTTGCCCTTTACATGATAATAGTCTCTATACTATCTGCCGAAGCTCCCGTTTCCTTTGCCTTTTACATGCTAATATTCTCTATATTATCTGCCGAAGTTCCCGTTTCCTTTGCCTTTTACATGCTAATATTCTCTATATTATCTGCCGACGTTCCCGTTTCCTTTGCCCTTTACATGCTAATATCCTCTATATTAGCTGCCGAAGTTCCCGTTTCCTTTGCCCTTTACATGCTAATATTCTCTATATTATCTGCCGAAGTTCCCGTTTCCTTTGCCCTTTACATGCTAATATTCTCTATAGTATCTGCCGAAGCTCCCGTTTCCTTTGCGCTTTACATGCTAATATTCTCTATATTATCTGCCGAAGTTCCCGTTTCCTTTGCCCTTTACATGCTAATATCCTCTATATTATCTGCCGAAGTTCCCGTTTCCTTTGCCCTTTACATGCTAATATCCTCTATAGTATCTGCCGAAGTTCCCATTTCCTTTGCCCTTTACATGCTAATATTCTCTATATTATCTGCCGAAGTTCCCGTTTCCTTTGCTCGGTACATGCTAATATCCTCTATAGTATCTGCCGAAGTTCCCATTTCATTTGCCATTTACATGCTAATATCCTCTATAGTATCTGCCGAAGTTCCCGTTTCCTTTGCTCGGTACACGCTAATATTCTCTATATTATCTGTCGAAGTTCCCAATCTTTGCCCTTTACATGCTAATATCCTCTATAGTATCTGCCGAACTTCCCATTTCCTTTGCTCAGGTACATGCTAATATCCTCTATAGTATCTGCCGAAGTTCCCATTTCCTTTACATGCTAATATCCTCTATAGTATCTGCCGAAGTTCCCATTTCCTTTGCTCAGGTACATGCTAATATCCTCTATATTATCTGCCGAAGTTCCCATTTCCTTTGCCCGTTACATGCTAATAGCCTCTATAGTATCTGCCGAAGTTCCCATTTCCTTTGCCCTTTACATGCTAATACCCTCTATCGTATCTGCCGAAGTTCCCATTTCCTTTGCCCTTTACATGCTAATATCCTCTATAGTATCTGCCGAAGTTCCCATTTCCTTTGCCCTTTACATGCTAATATCCTCTATAGTATCTGCCGAAGTTCCCATTTCCTTTGCCCTTTACATGCTAATATCTTCTATAGTATCTGCCGAAGTTCCCGTTTCCTTTGCTCTTTGCATGCTAATATCCTCTATATTATCTGCCGAAGTTCCCGTTTCCTTTGCATGCTAATATTCTCTATATTATCTGCCGAAGTTCCCGTTTCCTTTGCCCTTTACATGCTAATATCCTCTATAGTATCTGCCGAAGTTCCCATTTCCGTTGCCCTTTACATGCTAATATCCTCTATAGTATCTGCCGAAGTTCCCATTTCCTTTGCCCTTTACATGCTAATATCTTCTATAGTATCTGCCGAAGTTCCCGTTTCCTTTGCTCTTTGCATGCTAATATCCTCTATATTATCTGCCGAAGTTCCCGTTTCCTTTGCATGCTAATATTCTCTATATTATCTGCCGAAGTTCCCGTTTCCTTTGTCCTTTGCATGCTAATATTCTCTATATTATCTGCCGAAGTTCCCGTTTCCTTTGCCCTTTACATGCTAATATCCTCTATAGTATCTGCCGAAGTTCCCATTTCCGTTGCCCTTTACATGCTAATATCCTCTATAGTATCTGCCGAAGTTCCCATTTCCTTTGCCCTTTACATGCTAATATCCTCTATATTATCTGCCGAAGTTCCCGTTTCCTTTGCCCTTTACATGCTAATATCCTCTATAGTATCTGCCGAAGTTCCCATTTCATTTGCCATTTACATGCTAATATCCTCTATAGTATCTGCCGAAGTTCCCGTTTCCTTTGCTCGGTACACGCTAATATTCTCTATATTATCTGTCGAAGTTCCCAATCTTTGCCCTTTACATGCTAATATCCTCTATAGTATCTGCCGAACTTCCCATTTCCTTTGCTCAGGTACATGCTAATATCCTCTATAGTATCTGCCGAAGTTCCCATTTCCTTTACATGCTAATATCCTCTATAGTATCTGCCGAAGTTCCCATTTCCTTTGCTCAGGTACATGCTAATATCCTCTATATTATCTGCCGAAGTTCCCATTTCCTTTGCCCGTTACATGCTAATAGCCTCTATAGTATCTGCCGAAGTTCCCATTTCCTTTGCCCTTTACATGCTAATACCCTCTATCGTATCTGCCGAAGTTCCCATTTCCTTTGCCCTTTACATGCTAATATCCTCTATAGTATCTGCCGAAGTTCCCATTTCCTTTGCCCTTTACATGCTAATATCCTCTATAGTATCTGCCGAAGTTCCCATTTCCTTTGCCCTTTACATGCTAATATCTTCTATAGTATCTGCCGAAGTTCCCGTTTCCTTTGCTCTTTGCATGCTAATATCCTCTATATTATCTGCCGAAGTTCCCGTTTCCTTTGCATGCTAATATTCTCTATATTATCTGCCGAAGTTCCCGTTTCCTTTGCCCTTTACATGCTAATATCCTCTATAGTATCTGCCGAAGTTCCCATTTCCGTTGCCCTTTACATGCTAATATCCTCTATAGTATCTGCCGAAGTTCCCATTTCCTTTGCCCTTTACATGCTAATATCTTCTATAGTATCTGCCGAAGTTCCCGTTTCCTTTGCTCTTTGCATGCTAATATCCTCTATATTATCTGCCGAAGTTCCCGTTTCCTTTGCATGCTAATATTCTCTATATTATCTGCCGAAGTTCCCGTTTCCTTTGTCCTTTGCATGCTAATATTCTCTATATTATCTGCCGAAGTCCCCGTTTCCTTTGCTCTTTGCATGCTAATATCCTCTATATTATCTGCCGAAGTTCCCGTTTCCTTTGCTCTTTACATGCTAATATCCTCCATAGTATCTGCCGAAGTTCCCGTTTCCTTTGCCCTTTGCATGCTAATATTCTCTATATTATCTGCCGAAGTCCCCGTTTCCTTTGCTCTTTGCATGCTAATATTCTCTATATTATCTGTCGAAGTTCCCGTTTCCTTTGCTCGGTACATGCTAATATTCTCTATATTATCTGCCGAAGTTCCCGTTTCCTTTGCTCGGTACATGCTAATATTCTCTATATTATCTGCCGAAGTTCCCATTTCCTTTGCCCGTTACATGCTAATAGCCTCTATATTATCTGCCGAAGTTCCCATTTCCTTTGCCCTTTACATGCTAATACCCTCTATAGTATCTGCCGAAGTTCCCATTTCCTTTGCCCTTTACATGCTAATATCCTCTATAGTATCTGCCGAAGTTCCCATTTCCTTTGCCCTTTACATGCTAATATCCTCTATAGTATCTGCCGAAGTTCCCATTTCCTTTGCCCTTTACATGCTCCTCTATATTATCTGCCGAAGTTCCCGTTTCATTTGTTGGGTACATGTTCGTCTATATTATGTCCTTGTTCGCCGAAGTTCCCATTTCCTCATTTTCAATGTGTGATTCACACTGTTACCCACAATACAGTATTATTAATTAGCAGTCAGTTACTAGTCATAGTTACCTAAGTACTATTTGCGGTTATCGCATGAATATAAAAAAACATCCTTAATATAGATAAACCCTTTGTTTATATACAGGAAAGTTCACGTGTGCTTGCTATAATCCGTATGTTTCTTGTATCGTAACCAAAACAAAACCTAGAGTGTGTTTTACGTAAAACACACACACAGCTTAGGTTATTTTGCGACTCTCCCTCTTATTTTGGCGGGGGAAGATCCCAGGTACCCCTGCGGATAGTATTTCAGGCACAGACGGGCACCTGGGTAGAACCACTGACCTTCCGCTGGATAGCTTCCTCGCATGAACGAACTAGACACTCTAGTGAACAAGTTTAAGCACACGGACGGAGGGCCCGTGAACGTGTAGAGTACTCCTAGCACACTGTATCAACTGTATCAATGTACAGTCTACATCCGTTATGTCAATGTCGGTTATATCAAATTATCCGGTTATCTCGAAGTCGGATCAAAGTCACGTTTCAGACACTATCATTTTACATATAACTGGCTACGTTTATATATAATTTCCCTTCACACATTGCACTAATTTACCCAATAGTTCGCACATTTTGATACCAAATGTGCCTATATTGTTTTCTAAAAGGATGTACATTTGATCTCTATGGCAAGTGTGCAATTTCTTTTTGATAAGTCTATAGTCTGTATTTCACGTTCTTAAAGATCAGTCTATAGTCTGTATTTCACGTTCTTAAAGATCAGTTACGTCAAAATCAGCATAGTTTCATGTTCATAGTTAGTTGACTCATACTTGTTTGTGTGGACTGTTCATAGTTTACGGACTGTTCATTGTTTAAAGACTGTTCATAGTTTACCGGACTGTTCATAGTTTGCGGACTGTTCATAGTTTGACTGTTCATAGTTTGCGGACTGTTCATTGTTTACGGACTGTTCATAGTTTGCGGACTGTTCATAGTTTGCGGACTGTTCATTGTTTACGGACTGTTCATAGTTTGCGGACTGTTCATAGTTTGTGGACTGTTCATTGTTTGTGGACTGTTCATTGTTTACGGACTGTTCATTGTTTACGGACTGTTCATTGTTTACGGACTGTTCATAGTTTACGGACTGTTTATAGTTTACGGACTGTTCATAGTTTACGGACTGTTCATAGTTTACGGACTGTTCATTGTTTGTGGACTGTTCATTGTTTACGGACTGTTCATAGTTTACGGACTGTTCATAGTTTACGGACTGTTCATAGTTTACGGACTGTTCATAGTTTACGGACTGTTCATAGTTTACGGACTGTTCATTGTTTGTGGACTGTTCATAGTTTACGGACTGTTCATAGTTTACGGACTGTTCATAGTTTGCGGACTGTTCATAGTTTACGGACTGTTCATAGTTTACGGACTGTTCATTGTTTGTGGACTGTTCATAGTTTACGGACTAATTGTTCATCGTTTATTTATTTCTCATGTAAACTAATACAAAAAACGATACAATCAATTTTATTTTACTACATTTACAATAAAATTGACATTAAATTTTAATAAATTAATTGTTAATTGACAAACAAACATAGTATTCGTGACTGCAAAACAATAATTGAATTTCAGTACATCGTTTGAATGGTAAAGTACCGGAGAGGGTGGGGGGGGGCATGGTGGTGATATATTATCAGTATACGTATAAAGCAAATATGTTTTACATTTTAAATGTGTTGACAGATTGACATGTCAGAACCAGGAAGACTTTATCAGGAAGTTCCCTGCGTGATATTGCAACTAATATTTATAATAGTTCCTTCAATGTGCCATCCGGGACGCCTGCACATTGCAGGATATGACTGGGTAACTGGCTATATCCGATTATTGATTAATCAAATCATACGTGATTCAGTATGGGGTCAGGTAGTGCCGGATTTGTAACGTGTATATTTCGATTTAACCAACTGAATGACACCAGCACACCGCATAGCTAAATCACATCGCGGTCAACTACAATACTACACATAACGTTAGTAACAATAACAACAATAATACAGCGTCTTGAGTAACATAGACAGCTGCTCTCAGTTGTTATACTTATAGCGGCGACATAAACGTTTGAGGTAACGTTTTATAATTTCTCTTCTCTGTATTATGCCTTGCCAATCATGGGCTGGCTTCACTTCCTGTGTGTAGTTCACACTGCTTTACTAGTTTTACAGCGTCGTAGTTCTCATCTATGTAAATAATCTACATTATTTTATTTGTGAACACATTAAAAATAATTGTTTATGTGAAATATGTAAAAGCTGCTAATCCATCTCTGATCTGATCAGAGGTGGTTCTGATTTCTTAAAACATATTCTGTCATATAAGGCTTCGGATTAGCGCAGTGGTTAGCAGCTCGCTTCTCACTAATGAAACCCGGGTTCGATCCTCGGACCGGGAAGTATGTGAGATAGTACGGTGGTTGCCAGATCGGACAGGTGGGCTTACTCCGGGTACTCCGGTTTCCCCCCACACGAGTGACCACATATACGCTTTCATCCGCGCCAACGAGAGTGACTGATATAAGTTGTTAGAACTTGCTTAGCAATCGTTGTAAAATAAATCAAGTTAAAACATATTCTAATATGCGCGATAGTGCTCCTTTTCCCTGTCAGAATCTTAAAAAAAAACAGTATTTTAAATATTTGTTAGTGTCATGATTAGCGACTTTTACATAGCTTTTAGAAAGTAAAACATGTTTAACGTATTGTAATATGCTATTGTCTCTTATAATTCCCATTGGTAGAATGGCTATGTGCACTGTATGTGTTATAATATTCATTGAAAAAAATGTATGTACTGTACATAGATGAGACAGAAATAATGATATAGTATACAATGTATATAAATGCCATGCACTATTGTCCGCGTGGTTACGGTTGGTATCGGATTATTTCGTGGGAGGAAGCTATCAGACTCATTGTGTTAGGTACTATTCATTCATATACTATTGTTAATTCCAGCTTTTTAATTCCAAAATACCATTTTAAGCTTCTTTTAATATTCGATTAGCAGTGGTTACATGGTCTTAGTTTGTATATATTTCTGTATGTAATTTATGTGGCTGTGTATGATAGTATTTATATTATATTGTCTAATGTAATTCTATTTAGAATGGCTGGGTGCAATTTTATGGGTAATGTTATTTGTATTATGTATTGTATTGTACATGGATGAGACAGAAATAAAGATAATAATAATATATATATTATATACTAATTATACAATGGTTGCTAATCTGATCTTTTTTTTGTAGTCTTGACTAGAGGTTAGTTTAAACATTTGTTTAATTACGGCGCTTTACTGTTAGGGTTTATATTCAACAATTCGACAATTAATATTGTTCATAATTCGTGTAAATGATGCATTGTTGTAAATCACGTGATCAGTTTATTCAAGATTCGAGTGTTTCAAGAAATATTATTTCCAAATTAGATTATTATAAGAGATTTAGTTTAAACATATTTATTTTCTGTCAATACATGATTATTTACAACAACTGATATACGGAATTGGACAGAAAGCTGTATAGCTTATGATTGTCCTCTCCTTAAATTATAAGAGATTTAAACACGATATATATGTATATGTAGATGATTAGCTGTTTGTTTGTTATCTAAATATAACTATTAAAATCTAATATTCATTCTTGTTGCAGCGTACATTCACATTATAAATTAATTGAACTGTTTTCATTTCTTTTTCGTTAATAATCCTTATATGTTATAATAGTTAGCACATATTTATCACGAAGTTTAATTGTATATATGTGTTATTTCTCTACATCAGATCATACATAACAGACAGTGTTCCTCCAACATTGTTAATTTAGTTTGAAGTGATGGGGATGGCTGTAAATAATGTTGTTATAACCTGTAGCCCAACCGTCATACCTTGTAGCGCAACCGTCATACCTGGAAGTCGTGATAGCGCAGTGGATGCGCGTTCGCTTCAGGTGCGAAAGGTCCGGAGTTCGAGCCCTGCTGGAGCCGTTACGATTGTGCCCTTAGGCTAGGCATTTAAATTCCACGTTGCCTCTTCTCTCTCCCTCGTGGCGATGGATTCCATCAGGAATGAGGTCTCGAGAGTGATTAATATAAGTTGAAAGAACTTGTTTCGCAATCGAGCTAAAATAAATTTGTATAAACTAACCGTCATACCTTGTAGCCCAACCGACATACCTTGTAGCCCAACCGTCATACCTTGTAGCCCAACCCATTTGGGGGGTTTTCAGATTAAATCGTATACAGCAATAATAATAAATCCTAATTTAATTTCTAATTGTTTTCCACGTATGTCATTGTAAAACTATTTTATAATTGTAATGTACTGTATGAACAAATGCAATAAAATATTATTAAATTATAAACAAAATCTCAATATAATACACACTACCGATTTGATGGGAATATAAAATATGGAATTAGTTTAATTAAAGCGAAACTACATCAGTGAACATGCTAATTTATACAGAATTTAATTTCCTGTTATAATGGTAATAAATTAAATTTGCAGAAATTAAATCAACTGTCATAAAATAAGATATGTTATTTTCTTTTGAAACCATCCTAAAACCTTTCAATACAAAAGAAATGGTACCAGGAAGTGTGCATCAATGACAGGTGTTAATTGACACGCTGTAAACGGATACTTACAGTAGGTGGTAAGGTAGGTAGTGTTTTATTATATCAACATTGAAATATTTTCACACTTTTCAACAACATCCATCCCCACGTATCTTAACATTTTAATTACCAAACAGTACTATTTATGCTACGATGTTTAATGATATTGTCCCAAGCAGACGGATCTGTAGTCCAGTGGTTAACACGTTGGACTGGTAATCCAGGGATCGCTGGTTCGATCCCCCGTCTGGCCCTAATAAAATTAACAGTCTTTCAGATGTGACTTTAAGCCGAGGTCTCGTGTCGGTGCTTTACACCGTGCACGTAAAAGAACCAGAGGAGATTCTGGATTGGGTCTATGTCTGTATCATTGCACTATCCTCCGAAAGTCTCTTCAGGATGCGTCGCTCATATGGGCAACCGAACCGATAGCGACGATAAATAAACGTAAAACACACACAACGTGCATACCATTGTTAAGCGGAATACTTAATCTCTATCATGAAAATGACAGTTCTTTCTCGTTTTGTTTTGTTCACCGCGTGCGCACATGAAAATAAACACGTGCGCACGCAGAGATAAAGGCGCACGCACTTGATAACAAATAAATGTCCCCATATCAGCGTAGTTAGGTTAGTTTCTAATTATGTATATGTAATCGGATTGTTGTATCAGTATATTAATGGCAATGCTGGAATTATATCTCTCTAATACTTCCATTCGTACTGTTAACCTTCCGTCTGCCCGGAAGCGCCGCACATAGTCACCATGTGATAATACATAGTATACAAACAGAAGAACACATATTTAAGCCTATCAATTGCGGCGTTACTGGGTAACCATCACCGCGGAAGGAATGAACAATATTACACTGAAGGTGACACACTGAAAGATGCCGATACGTAACAGTATACTGACACCAAAAAGAAACTGTGCACTATTTTATTTTATTTTTTACGTTTATTTATCGTCGCTACCGGTTGCCCATATGAGCGACGCCTCCTGAAGAGATTAGTTATTTTAGATTTTGGAGGATAGTGCATGATACAGACAGACCCATTCCAGAATCTCCTCTGGTTCTTTTACGTGCACGGTGTAAAGCACCGACACGAGACCTCGGTTTAACGTCCCATCTGAAAGACTGTTAATTTTATTAGGGTCAGACGGGGGATCGAACCTGCGATCCCTGAACAGTGCACTTGCCTTAGAGGTACAATTTATATCATTTTTAGAAAACAAATAAATTATACGCCTTTAATATTGGTACATTTGTGCAATATGTGAAGGATTATTTTCTTCACTCATGATAGTAAAATCCATAATTCTAAAATTTGTAACGAACAAGCAACGCTCGATATAAAAGTGCACAGTTTTTATGGTGTCAGGATATTATGCAATGTCATCCAACTTAACTTCAAACTCTGTGAAATCCACTCTACAGACTACACGTACCACAGTACAACGTAATCGAACTATAACTGAGAGCAAATCAGATATAATCACGTGTCACCTCTACCAATCATTATTTAATACATATTTATGTAATTAATTGATATATATACGAGGCGAAAGACACAGACTATTTCTGATCAGCTTTGATTGCTTGTAGTAAGTATTTTGAACACTCGGCTGATTAAAAAATAGTCGCGTCTGACCCGAACATAGATCTTACCGGATAACAGTACCGTAACTATTCGTGTCCTGGAATCGATTTATCACAGTGAGTAATTTCGGAACACATCAGTAATGACACATTTAAATAAATTACTAACACTTTCCTATCGCCCTGCATAATCCGGTAAAGAAGAATTGAACATCCGAGGGCCCCATTTAATATGTAAACCCCAGTCAATAAAGATAATTATCCAAACTGCTCATTGTATAGCAAACACCCTTAGAAAACTCAGTAAAAAAGTAATTAGCAGTTTTAGTATTTGCGTACGCGCTGAGCTGACAACGCATACTGCACGCTGATCTGACAACGCGTCAACTTTTATCTAACAACGCATTACGCACGTTTATCTGACAACCCATGACGCAATTTGACCGAACAACGCTTGCTGAGCTGATAACGCATACTGCACGCTGATCTGACAACGCGTCAACGCTTATCTGACAAGGTATGACGCACGCTGATCTGACAACGCGTCAACGCTTATCTGACAACTCATGACGTACGCTGATCTGACAACGCGTCAACGTTTATCTGACAACACATGACGTACGCTGATCTGACAACGCGTCAACGCTTATTTGACAACTCATGACGTACGCTGATCTGACAACGCGTCAACTTTTATCTAACAACACATGACGCACGTTGGATCGGACAACGCTTGCTGAGCTGATAACGCATACTGCACGCTGATCTGACAACGCGTCAACGTTTATCTGACAACGCATGACGCACGATGATCTGACAACGCGTCAACTTTTATCTAACAACGCATGACGCACGTTTATCTGACAACGCATGACGCACGTTGGATCTGACA
>CM026386.1:9504190-9534190 GCA_014843695.1 Archivesica marissinica | reverse complement strand
TCATCACAAGTCATTCTGTGTGTATGTGGTGTCCAACAAGGCGATATTATTCGAGCCATCGTTTTACGTTAAATTTAACAACGCGACATATTTGTGATTGCATGTGTCACTTTTAATGAGACCGAGGTGCATGGTGGACAACTATTTTAGTTGTAATTACTGAGATGATGCATGTGATATTATAGTCGACTACATGCATATATTGTAGTTGTAATATTAATTGTGCAGCATAATCCGATTATATACGAACATCAGTAAAATCTTAGTAATTAAAGTACCTTTTCTACAAATGCTTCACCACATATGAATTACAACACAAAATATGAGTTTAACGTACCATCGTAAGTGCACTATCGTTCCATATGAACCCATTCATGTGCAGTTTTAGAATAAAGCAATTTCTGGTGTTATGCTCTGAAAGCGGAAACGCCGATGAGCCGTAGGGCAATGTTTTGTTTCATTACACCGGCATCACAATAGTGACATCCTCTGTGTTAGCAAGCTTGTCTTTCTCTAGTTTACGAGTGATGTTCGTGTTGTAACTGTCAACAGTCGTGTAGTCGCATTTTAATAACGACTTTCGAACTGATGGCGGATTGAGCTCTATGAGATATGTGTCACGTACGAGACTGTATATAATAAGACCTGTGTTAGATATAATATAATTAAGCAAATAATCTGGATGTGTTTTTTGTGTCAGATATACTAAATATTTTCGTGTGCTCATAATTAAATATGACCAAGTTATTAATCAGTGTTACGAAATGAAAACAGAAAACGTAATTGTTGTGTCAATGTACTCTGCGTTGGTTATATTTGAATAATAGTGTATCGTAATACTATTTGGAAATACAATGGTGAAGAGGTCATACCGAACACAAATGGGAACTTTGATTCGGATTGTGGTTTGGGTTGATATGTTTGTTTGTATGCATGGAAGGAAATGTGAAGGGGTAATACTGCGAAACGTACACTTCTAAGCTAATTAGCGCTGTAGGTGTATTGGAACAATGAGGCTGGTAACCACAACGATCAGAACTGGGGACGGTCTGCAGGCAAATATTTCTAGGTGAGTATTTATAGCATATGCAAACAAATATCATGATTTGCAACAATAAATATCGCTGGTATCCTCTTGGCCTGTTTTATTCATGTTCAACCACACATTATATCATAATTCACCGTCCTACACGTCCACGCGGACTAGTCCAGTGGCAACACGCTTAACTGGTAACCCAGGGATCGCAGGTTCGATCCCCCGTATGTCTCTAATAAAATTAACAGTCTTTCAGATGGGACTTTAAACCGAGGTCTCGTGGCGGTGATGTACATCGTGCACGTACAAGACCCAGAGGAGACTCTGGAATGGGTCTCTGTCTGTATCATTGCACTATCATCCAAACATCTAAAATGACTAATCTCTTCCGGGGGCGTTGCTCATATGGGCAACCGGTAGCGACGATAGATGAACGTAAAACACGCACACACGTCCTGATCACTTGACCGTCTGGTCACATGGCCGGGTGGGTGTTCTAAACATCCCAGGAAACAATCGAATGCCACCCTAATTGGACGAATACCGGTTTCCACTACACGTAGGGAGTGGGGGTAATGTGACTGTATATGATTATGACATATTTAAATATAAACTAGTCAAACCTGTCTTAAGCAGCCAGCCAACATAGCATATATGTTGTAGTCCAGCAACACACGCGGAATGTTGACAGATAACACGCATGTGTGCAAACTACCAGTTTCATAGCCTGTGTAGTTTATTATACCATCTATACGGTGTCAGTATATTATGCAATGTCATTAATATTATCAACAAAATCCGATTGTTTTGACAGAAATGTATGTATTTGAATAGGTATGCGTGTGTTGTTTAATGGCTGAATATTCGACCCGGAGAAAACGTATTATTCAAGTCAACAGTTGAATAATATTCTGTTCTATTCTGTATTAATGAGTACACACTCTATATCTTCTTTATTTTTCTTCAACTGCTCGATACAGGGATAAACAACAGGTCCGTAGCCACACTGAGGCACACCAAGGCAGTTTCCTCGGTTAAAATTTTCGAAGCAAAAAATAAATTAATGAAAAATTAAATAAATACAATGCAAAAACTATATCTTTGCTGTATAAAAAGTTAAAAACTCTTTAAAAGGTTGACTGCTAGAGAGCTGAACGGTCAGTACATAGATATACGTCTAAAATCAGAAAACGCAGGAAATCGCTTCAAAACCCCAATAATTTTGAGGGGGAACATGCCCCAGAACCACCCAAGATTGCCTCGGTTGAAATGTTCCTCTGGCTACGGCACTGAATAACAACTTTTTATACAAAGTTATCTTAGCTCGATTGCGAAACATGTTCTTATAGCTATTAATTGTCTAGTTGTTGGGAAAGCTCCTTATCAGATGGAATAAGTCATCGTGTACTAAAAACAAACTACAGCTCAACTTTCTACACCACCCTGTGACCTCTTTAATTCTTCTCTTCGTTCCTGCGAAATGCCTTTGGCATGGAAGTCTGCAAATGTATCCGCTATCTTTAAGAAGGGATACCCATCTCTCCCGTCGAACTACCGTCCTATTTCGCCGTTGAACACTATGGGGAAACTGTTTGAGAGGATAATATCTAAGCATGTGTTTAACTTCTTGCGTGATACTAATTTCTTTACCTGCTATCAGTCTGGATTTCTGCTAGGCGATTCAACTGTGAATCAGCTTACATATCTGTACAATACATTCTGTCGTGCTCTTGATAATGGGCTAGAGGTAAGGGTTATTTTCTTTGAAATAAGCAAAGCTTTCGATAAGGTGTGGCATCGTGGTCTCACACGCTCGAACAAGCCGGTATTCGTGGCAGCTTACTATCCTGGTTCTCAAACTATCTTTCAAATAGATGTCAGCGAGTAGTTATCCCTGGAGCATCCCCAACAAGGGTCAATACTTTGTCCATTATTGTTTTTAATCTATATAAATGATATTATTACCGATATTGGGTCAAACATAGATCTCTTTGCTGATGATACCAGTCTGTTCATTATTGTTGATATACCTACTGTAGCATTTGTTCAACTCCAATCGGATATTGACAAAATTGCATCATGGGCGAAAAAACGGCTCGCCAGCTTCAATCCGGCTAAATCAGAATATCTCATCATCCCTCGGAAAAGGCTAAAACCAGTGCATCCAGCTCTTCACATGTCTAATTCCATTATTCCTTCTGTTGATTTCCATAAACACCTAGGTATACTGATCTCTGACGACTGTACTTGGCACCATCAGATAAATCATATGAAAACCAAAGCAAGAGTAAACATAATGAGACGTCTCAAATATGTACTGGACAGGAAATCGCTTGAAGTAATATATGTGTCTTGTGTCAGGCCTCTTATGGAGTATGCTAATGTAATCTTGGACAACGGCTCTCAATACGAAACAGATGAATTGGACAAAAGTCAGAATGGGCTGCTCGTATCGTCGCCGGCTGTACAAAACTTGTCTCAATCCGTCATCTTTATCTTGAATGTGGATGGGAAACCCTAGGCACTCGACGTCACAAACACAAATTGTTATTATTTTACAAGATGATAAATGGACTAGTGCCAGATTATTTATCCGCGCTCGTTCCGGTTTCAGTTGGTCAAGCAACAAATAGATCACTGAGGAACAGTACAAACTTCCTTAACATCCGTGGCAGAACTTCTCAATATGTAAATTCTTTTCTTCCATCTGTCATTAACGATTGGAATGCTTTGCCACGGGAAACTAAGGATATTGATACATTTGCTTCTTTCAAATATTGCTTGAACTCTAATAAACTGAATCCTAATCCACTCTACTATCATGGTGTCCACCCAAGTCCTCCATACCCGTATTCCAAATGATTGCAGTGCTCTAAATCAACATTTATTTTCGAGAAATATTATAAACTCTCCACTCTGCAGATGCGGAACTAATGAATCCAGTCACCACTACTTATTCCAATGTCCTCATTATTCAGACACCAGAATAACCCTTATCAACACCATAATGCCGTTGAGAGTTCTTTTGTATGGTGATTATAATCTAAGTGAAGAGATAAACAAGACGATATTTAATGCAGTTTACCAGTTTATTAAAGCAACAAGGAGATTTGATAACGAATAATGTAATGTGTGTATCTTCCTCTTCCATCTTCGTATAAACGAGTCCCACCTCGTTCTCTTCTCTCTCTCTCTCTCTCTCTCTCTCTCTCTCTCTCTCTCTCTCTTCTCTCTCTCTCTCTCTCTCTCTCTCTCCTCACCATTTCCTAAATTGACTGCACGTAATCTGATTGGTAAGCCAGTCTGATTGATTACTTCATCATCATCATTTCCATATTATTTTTATTTACACTTATATCATTACAGTTGAATAAAACTTGTCACGTTCATAAATATATGTTCACTCTGCCATAGTTTATGAAAAGTATGTGTGTCATGGAGAAAATCTAAAAAACTACTATCTTCCAATTTAATCCATCTGTTCTTGTATATTAATGTTACAACATGATGTAAATATTGATAAAATAAAATATATTTAGACTAATCATCATTTCAGAGAATATGTCAAAGTGTAATTTTTAGTAATAACATCTCAAATTGATCCCATTAGGTTATTGACACCGACACCAAAATCGTGATTATTCTAACAATACACAAATTCCTCACCTTCAAACTGAAACATTGTCACTATGATCTTGATACTAAATTTAGAGACCAGCTGTACGCGAAATAGAACCCATCACGGTATAAAAGTATGTTGAATGAAACCAGATACCCGATATTAATTTATTTAATTAAACGGAATATTTTAATATTTTATTGATATAGGTACATGCCAGACATACAAAATTAAGCTTAAATGTTTTTTTTTCGACGATTGCGAAGCAAGTTTTAACAACTTATATTAATCACTCTCGTTGGTGCGGATGAAAGCGTATATGTGGTCGTTCGTGTGGGAGGAAACCGGAGTACCCGGAGAAAACACACCTGTCCGATCTGGCGACCACCGTACTATCTCACATACTTCCAGGTCTGAGGATCGAACCCGGGTTGCATTAGCGAGAAGCTAGCGCGCTAACCACTGCGCTAATCGGACATACACAATTATCGTATTCAATTAACTAACAATATGTTCTACAATGCCATGGGCTATTATATTTCTAACCTACCCATACCCAGCGGTGTAGCCACGTGTAATATAGTATTTCTAACCGATCTATCCATTCTGTGGCTATGTGTACTATTGTGATTTCTAACTGATATATCCATTCTGTGGCTATGTGTAATATTGTGATTTCTAACTGATATATCCATTCTGTGGCTATGTGTAATATTGTGATTTCTAACTGATATATCCATTATGTGGCTATGTGTAATATTGTGATTTCTAACTGATATATCCATTCTGTGGCTATGTGTAATATTGTGATTTCTAACTGATATATCCATTCTGTGGCTATGTGTAATATAGTGACTTTTGGCCGATATATCCGTTCTGAAGATACATGTATACATATATGTGTAATATAGTGAATAACCGAGTTGGGCAACCCATTCTAACAACATTAGTAAACTGCCCTCCTCCCCAAATCAGTTGTCTCTAATTAATCTGTCCATGAGTCATAAAACATTCCATGTCTGGCATCTATAACCCGGATTCAACTCGTATACAGCCGCCAGCAACAACTAACAACCAAGCACATCATATTTTCAACACGGGATGTCATTATGTGTTCTATCTGCGTATAGCATACTCATCAATGCACAAACTAAGTTTCCCAGTCTAAATATGCCTTCCTAATGCAGTAGTGTGATCATTAAACTATTTACATGTGTGTTAAGATCATAAGTATACCAATATTTACTAGTAGTTTAATGTAATGATATACAATAACAGCTGTAAATTAAAGTCATCTTTTGTGTTATTTATAAAAATAAAAGCATTTAAAGTACGTTGCATGCATATGTTCTTAAAACATTCTTCTTCTATATTATCACATATTATCACATATACATATTTGCTTCAGTGTTACTTAATTAATTAGATATATTGACATAGTGATTTTCTGTCGCCATATTTGTTTATATGAACATGTATGCCACATGGGTCTGAGACCTTCTGGATTTAAACAAATCAAACTTTGAAACTTTGAAAACAAGTAATATTACCCATTACTATATTACATGTATGGGTGTCGTGTGTACATCTATTGGTGCTTTGCATACATGTAGTTCTTATTATAACCGACGTAAGAGGCTTAACTATACTAGAGGACATAGAAAACGCACACCTACATTATATACTAGAGGACATAGAAAACGCACACACCTACATTATATACTAGAGGACATAGAAAACGCACACCTACATTATATACTAGAGGACATAGAAAACGTACACACACCTACATTATATACTAGAGGACATAGAACGCACACCTACATTATATACTAGAGGACATAGAAAACGCACACCTACTTATATACTAGAGGACATAGAAAACGCACACCTACATTATATACTAGAGGACATAGAAAACGCACACCTACATTATATACTAGAGGACATAGAAAACGCACACCTACATTATATATATCACATCTTTATTGCAAAACACAAACTGAACAACTAAAAATATTCCAACATATTTAAAACTATGTATTTATATATATTATTTATACTTATCCGAAGTGTGCGTTTTCTTTGTCCTCTAGTATATATCATCTGGAGGCGCGTCTCCATAGCGACGAGCACACAATAAGTACAGTACTATTCTGTTATTATCTAACTGATACATGCACATGCTATATCTTCAGAATGACGTGGTTCCGGGAATTTCGAGGAGATTTCGGTTACTCCAATTTCGGCGATTATAGGACATCAGTGACGTGGGACATTTCGTTAGTAGCCATCGTTTACACGTGCTTACTTATATCCCTAGCGGCCATCATAGCAGCGACAGGCATCAGAGGGAAAGAGGTTAGAACTGGGTGTCCGTGTT
This sequence comes from Archivesica marissinica, assembly GCA_014843695.1. Taxonomy (NCBI): domain Eukaryota; kingdom Metazoa; phylum Mollusca; class Bivalvia; order Venerida; family Vesicomyidae; genus Archivesica; species Archivesica marissinica. The sequence goes on along the minus strand of CM026386.1, from coordinate 9,527,152 downwards.
TAGCAGAACTAGCATAAAAACAGTATATTTATTATTAATATAATTTTGCATTCACGTTTCATATATACTAGAGGACATAGAAAACGCACGCCTACATTATATGATTATTATTACATGAAAACGAAATACGAAGGATTCCATCAAAGATATATCACATCTTTATTACAAAACACAAACTGAACAACTAAAAATATTCCAAAATGTTATAAACTATATATTTATATAGTTATTGTTTAACACGCTTATCCGAAGTGTGCGTTTTCTTTGTCCTCTAGTATATAATGTAGGTGTGCGTTTTCTATGTCCTCTAGTATATAATGTAGGTGTGCGTTTTCTATGTCCTCTAGTATATAATGTAGGTGTGCGTTTTCTATGTCCTCTAGTATATAATGTAGGTGTGCGTTTTCTTTGTCCTCTAGTATATAATGTAGGTGTGCGTTTTCTATGTCCTCTAGTATATAATGTAGGTGTGCGTTTTCTATGTCCTCTAGTATATAAGACGCATAAGGCAAAGCTTCACAGCGAGCTCAAGCATGGATATAGTCATTTGGAGTAGCTATAGCGTATCTAAATATGAACTAGACCACGGGGAAAGCCAATAAAAGGTAGACGTCAATATCAGTTACTGAACTAGACATTATAGGAGTAATACATCGTTGTCGTCAGTCATCTATGATATCTTGATATCTAAAGAAGATGACTGACAACGATACGATTCTACTTTTCTTGTAGACGTCAGATTTGCAGATGCGCGCGCGCGGCTGCTAAGCGTTCTGGAAACAGAATAAAAATGGCATTTTTCTTTCGATTCGATTTTAGCAGAGGCCTTTTCAATCGCTATTATTGAAAATAAACTATTTCCAACGATGTGTCAATACATTCGTTCACTTGCCATGTATTGTATTTGCCGAAAAATGTTTACACTGTACCAAAATAGTGCAGATTTACCATAATTACCAGTATAAATTAGAACAGGGAAACATCAATGTGCCTCGTTTTCATTTCTTGATTCGAGATGACATATATACTCACACGGGGGGGATGTGCACTTGGCTTGGTTAGAGGGAGAATTTTATACTTATTTAGATCTATAGAAGCAAAATATAGGCACATTTGGTATCAAAATATGCACACATGTATTGGCTACACGATGTTTTAATTGAAATTTGATCATTATCAGAACATTGTGTGAATATAAGCATAACATTGTCCCCTCTAACCAAGTGCACACTTTCTTTTTCGTGTGAGTATATTTATTTCATCTATTTCATGAGAACGCATCCGGACCTCCATGTAGATGGTAGTTTTTCCGGCAACCCATATTTCCGGTATATAAAATTTTTTTTTTTTTTTTTTAGATCAATAGCGGCAATCTGTTCTAATCTCGCGTTTACCGTTAAGCTCGCTGTTAGAAAATCTATTTCACATACGTAATAAGCTGCATGTATTTGTGTATATGTCCATGGAATAGAACCGACCGATAGGCCTATCACACCGGATGACAGCGGAAAGCTGTGATATCCCTTTATATATCTGCATAATAAAGTATTGTAATGTTATTACAGGCGAATGAGAGACATCGGCCAGTTTTACTGCCCCTAAATACTCCCTAAAAGTAGATATTAAGTGCTTTCCTCTGTTTGTATCGTTGTTTCCTTTGCACAACATGCTAGCAATTATAGCAACCACTATCGTTTAATATGATTATTAAATTACTATATCACGACAGATCTCCTACAGTATATGCAATGGGTACTTATTTGTAAAACAATGCTATCAGTTAATTAACACGATTTTGATAAAATCACAATTATCATACCGCAACATCTGGTTAGGGAACAACAGTAAAAACAAATGTTTCTAACTGAAAGGACCTATTCACATATTGGAATAAATCAGACTGTATCTGCTAATGGAGGTAATAGAACATTAGAGATGTCTCTCATTGCGCTCAAGGAGTGTATGCTTAATTGCTGTTGTATTCCTGTTTTATAGAAATGGTACACGTTGATCAGGCTTGTATACAGTCTCGCTGTAGGATCTGTTATACTCGGTAAGACACTACCATTAGGCTAGTATACAGTATCGCCGTAGGATCTGTTATTCTCGGTAAGACACTATCATCAGGCTAGTATACAGTCTTGCTCTAGGATCTGTTATACTCGGTAAGACACTACCATCAGGCTAGTATACAGTCTTGCTGTAGGATCTGTTATACTCGGTAAGACACTATCATCAGGCTAGTATACAGTCTTGCTGTAGGATCTGTTATACTCGGTAAGACACTACCATCAGGCTAGTATACATTATTGCTGTAGGATCTGTTATACTCGGTAAGACACTACCATCAGGCGTGTATACAGTCTTGCTGTAGGATCTGTTATACTCGGTAAGACACTACCATCAGGCTTGTATACAGTCTTGCTGTAGGATCTGTTATACTCGGTAAGACACTATCATCAGGCTAGTATACAGTCTTGCTGTAGGATCTGTTATACTCGGTAAGACACTACCATCAGGCTAGTATACAGTCTAGCTGTAGGATCTGTTATACTCGGTAAGACACTACCATCAGGCTAGTATACGGTCTAGCTGTAGGATCTGTTATACTCGGTAAGACACTATCATCAGGCTTGTTTACAGTCTTGCTGTAGGATCTGTTATACTCGGTAAGACACTACCATCAGGCTAGCTGTAGGATCTGTTATACTCGGTAAGACACTATCATCAGGCTTGTATACAGTCTCGCTGTAGGATCTGTTATACTCGGTAAGACACTACCATCAGGCTAGTATACAGTCTTGCTGTAGGATCTGTTATACTCGGTAAGACACTACCATCAGGCTAGTATACGGTCTAGCTGTAGGATCTGTTATACTCGGTAAGACACTATCATCAGGCTTGTTTACAGTCTTGCTGTAGGATCTTTTATACTCGGTAAGACACTACCATCAGGCTAGTATACAGTCTCGCTGTAGGATCTGTTATACTCGGTAAGACACTATCATCAGGCTTGTATACAGTCTCGCTGTAGGATCTGTTATACTCGGTAAGACACTACCATCAGGCTAGTATACAGTCTAGCTGTAGGATCTGTTATACTCGGTAAGACACTACCATCAGGCTAGTATACGGTCTAGCTGTAGGATCTGTTATACTCGGTAAGACACTATCATCAGGCTTGTTTACAGTCTTGCTTTAGGATCTGTTATACTCGGTAAGACACTACCATCAGGCTAGTATACAGTCTCGCTGTAGGATCTGTTATACTCGGTAAGACACTACCATCCACATTGCATTGTGTCATTAACCAGGCTATTAGGTTACGCGCTGTGACCTATATGATGTATTGACCTGTATTGACCTGTACACGCAGCTGTATGACCCACATGTTCCATCGCCGCGTGTTCGGGTGAGCAGTTTGGTATCCATAACCACCACGTGTGTTCTCTTTATGAATTTGTCAAATCGGTTATTGAAGCTGTTGATGCTAGGCTGTATGCTATGATAAACTTGTACATTCACTACAGCGCATGCGTCATGGAGATGCGCAGGCATGCGTATTGGAGATGCGCAGTGTACACAATGAAAACAATAGCTTCGGTTAATATGGCAGGTAAAAAACCAGAGGAGACTCTGGAATGGGTATATGTCTGTATCATTGCACTATCCTCCAAACATCTAAACTGACTAATCTCTTCAGGAGACGTCGCTCATATGGGCAACCGGTAGCGATGATAAATAAGCGTAAAAACTCGATTAAAATATCAAATCTGTGCATGTGCTACCAGCTTATCATATCATAATGGTCAGATGCTGCTATTGCTAGTGTGGCATCGGATAGGTTAAAATATTGTAGGGTAGACTTAAGATTGAATGAGAGTTATGATGATTGTCTGAGCAGATATTGCCCACCTCCGTGGTCCAGTGGTTATGGTCGCTAGCCTGTATACCATTGTAACCTATCATCACTGATGGTCACATATTCGAGCCCCGCTCAGACCGTGTCTCCTTATATGAAAAGGTTAGTAGTTTCTTACGGATGTTGGTGCACCGAGTACTGGTTAACCGCTGTCAAGGAAAAGTGTTAGGTAAACTGTCCGTCGCTGATATTGATAACCGGTAGCGACGTTAAATAAACTAATAAAACAAAAGATATTGCCCACAATGTGACTTCCTCAAATTCAAATACAATAAATCAGCTCAGTTTCTTACGGAGGTAGGTGCACCCAAGTACTGGTTAACCGCTGGAGCCTGCCCAGGAAAGGTGCTGTTAGGTAAACTGCCAGCCGGCGATATAGCCCAAAATGGTGCTGATGCAGGCGTAAAACCAGAAATATAACATAACAATACATCAGCTGCATTTTTGAATAGTTTTATTTTTTGCAAATATTTGGTGAAAATCTAACAGCATGTCTCAGTGAAAAATTACATTCAGAGTAGTGGTGTGTGTCTTTAGAGGGAAATACAAAAATAAATTGGTCAACTCTATCGAACTGTACCTTTCTGGTGCCTCAAATGTAAGTTTGTTGCAGAATACATTTGTGGCTAATGTTTTTGCTGAACATATAATGGGACTATTTTTAAACTGGAGGCATATGGAGATTTCAATAGCGGTGTTTGACTTACTGTAACAGGGTTCCGGCTGTCGGTCGGCAATGGCGCCACTTACGACAAAAACAAATATTGGCGCTAAATTTTGTGAATTGGCGAAAATATTTGGCACAAGATTTTATTTAAATATTTTTTTTGGCACATGTTTTGTCAAATACATGGCTTCAAATTATTTACAGCTAGTGCTTGTTAAAACTTTAGTGAGTGTATGGTGTGTTATATATAAACGTCTTAAATTCATGTTTATATCTTCAGTGAGTATTTATGGGTACTGCTGGAAACTAGGGGAGGTTGGTGTGCATGCTCCATACATATACAGAACAGACGGACAGATCCAGGGTTCAATAGGAGTTCATATAGGCCTGAAAACCGTTAATCTGACACTACAAGGTAAGCTGAGACAAATAACCTTCATTTACATGTTGGTTCAAATAGCGGATGACATCAGCTCTACTGAACGTTTGAACCCGAATAAACATGACACACATATATTAAGGTAGTAGATATCATATGACCTAAATATCTTAGGGTATAGAATAGGGTGACATATTACCTATAAACTTCGATGTCACAATGATACATGGAGATACAATAACATGGAAGCATGGTACGGATATCATATCACCATATTTTTATACCATATCATCTTGACGTCAGTACACCATACCATCATATCGTACTACCACCATATTGTATCGTCCTACCATCATATTGTATCGTCATACCACCATATTGTATCGTCCTACCACCATATTGTATCGTCATACCACCATATTGTATCGTCCTACCACCATATTGTATCGTCCTACCACCATATTGTATCGTCATACCACCATATTGTATCGTACTACCACCATATTGTATCGTCCTACCACCATATTGTATCGTCCTACCACCATATTGTATCGTCCTACCACCATATTGTATCGTCCTACCACCATATTGTATCGTCCTACCACCATATTGTATCGTCCTACCACCATATTGTATCGTCCTACCACCATATTGTATCGTCCTACCACCATATTGTATCGTCCTACCACCATATTGTATCGTCCTACCACCATATTGTATCGTCCTACCACCATATTGTATCGTCCTACCACCATATTGTATCGTCCTACCACCATATTGTATCGTCCTACCACCATATTGTATCGTCCTACCATCATATTGTATCGTCATACCACCATATTGTATCGTACTACCACCATATTGTATCGTCCTACCACCATATTGTATCGTCCTACCACCATATTGTATCGTCCTACCACCATATTGTATCGTCCTACCACCATATTGTATCGTCCTACCACCATATTGTATCGTCCTACCACCATATTGTATCGTACTACCACCATATTGTATCGTCCTACCACCATATTGTATCGTCCTACCACCATATTGTATCGTCTACCACCATATTGTATCGTCCGTCATACCACCATATTGTATCGTACTACCACCATATTGTATCGTCTACCACCATATTGTATCGTCCTACCACCATATTGTATCGTCCTACCACCATATTGTATCGTACTACCACCATATTGTATCGTCATACCACCATATTGTATCGTCCTACCACCATATTGTATCGTCCTACCACCATATTGTATCGTCATACCACCATATTGTATCGTCCTACCACCATATTGTATCGTACTACCACCATATTGTATCGTCCTACCACCATATTGTATCGTACTACCACCATATTGTATCGTCCTACCACCATATTGTATCGTCCTACCACCATATTGTATCGTCCTACCACCATATTGTATCGTCCTACCACCATATTGTATCGTCCTACCACCATATTGTATCGTCCTACCACCATATTGTATCGTCCTACCACCATATTGTATCGTCCTACCACCATATTGTATCGTCATACCACCATATTGTATCGTACTACCACCATATTGTATCGTAATACCACCATATTGTATCGTCCTACCACCATATTGTATCGTACTACCACCATATTGTATCGTCCTACCACCATATTGTATCGTCCTACCACATATTGTATCGTCCTACCACCATATTGTATCGTCCTACCACCATATTGTATCGTCCTACCACCATATTGTATCGTCATACCACCATATTGTATCGCCCTACCACCATATTGTATCGTCATACCACCATATCGTACTACCACCATATTGTATCGTCCTACCACCATATTGTATCGTCATACCACCATATTGTATCGTACTACCACCATATCGCCCTACCATCATATCGTCATACCACCATATTGTATCGTCCTACCACCATATCGTACTTCCACCATATCGGCCTACCACCATATCGGCCCACCACCATAGCGTACTACCACCATATCGTACTACCACCATATCGTACCACCACCATATCGTACCACCACCATATCGTACCACCACCATATCGTCCTACTACCATATCGTCCTACCACCATATCGTACCACCACCATATCGTCCTACCACCATATCGTACCACCACCATATCGTACTACCACCATATCGGCCTACCACCATATCGTACTACCACCATATCGTACTACCACCATATCGTCCTACCACCATATCGTCCTACCACCATATCGTACTACCACCATATCGTACTACCACCATATCGTCCTACCACCATATCGTACTACCACCATATCGTCCTACCACCATATCGTCCTACCACCATATCGTACTACCACCATATCGTATATCGTACTATCACGCTATGTCTGTATCTCAATGTAGAGTGTAACGATGCCATGTCTGTATCTCAATGTACCTTGAAAATAAAAGCATAACTCAAAGGTCAAAGTGTTATGAACACATTTTGAAAATTAAAAGTTTAGTAAACCGTTATGCTTGTAAAGGCGTGTCATGTTCGAATCTAGATGAATGTGATGCATAGACTGATATGTCTGTATTATATACAGGAACGTTTCAAGTTGATGGTAGTACATTCAATTACAACGAAGAGCTGATCCTGGAAAACGGTGAATATTTTCATTTACTAGAAACATCAGTTATATTATGTAACATGCACTAGTATGTCATCTATGCTCACACCAAAAATAAAGTGTGCACTTAGTTTATACAAATTTATTTTAGCTCGATTGTGAAACAAGTTATTTCAACTTATATTAATCACTCTCGAGACCTCATTCCTGATGGAATCCATCGCCACGAGGGAGAGAGAAGAGGCAACGTGGAATTTAAATGCCTTGCCTAAGGGCACACTCGTAACGGCTCCAGCGGGGCACTTGGTTAGAGGGAACATTGTATACTTATATATATATAATGAATAAAATATGAAAACAAATGTTATATTAGCCAAAATCATTGGAAATAATAAAAGAAAAAGAAGATTTGTGTTTATTATTGTAAGATAGGATTTTATTTCATCTCGTGATCACCGAAATATGTACATGTATTTCCACCCGTAGTTCCTTAGATACCAAACCCCTCACGTGAATATGGTCATGTTCCTCCTATAATGTCTAGTTCAGTAATTGATATTGGCCATCCCCGTTGATAGGCAGTGCCTATTTCATACTATAAATGTGCCATGGAATCTGGAGGGTGGCACACACCACTAAGTATACCATTTAATGATAGACAATATTCAACATGTTATCTTTTAGAAAATATACCAGTATGAATTTCTGGAATTAACCAAATATGATTAAATTTAAAAAAATATTTACATATATAAATGATGATGGTTTATATTTACTTTGTATTATATTGGCCTCACGGGCATGGTGTATAATGACCTGGGTGTATAATGACCTGGGTGTATAATGACCTGGGTGTATAATGACCTTGGTGTATACTAACCTATGCATGTATTGGTTTATATTTACTTTGTATTATATTGGCGTCACGGGCATGGGTGTATAATGACCTTGGTGTATAATGACCTTGGTGTATACTAACCTTGGTGTATACTAACCTATGCAGGTATTGGTTATTTACAGTGTTAAAAACCCAGCCACAGATATGGGGTGCCCTTTCGCAGGGTCTTCCACAACCGTTGCTGTCTGTCATTGAACATTTTGATATAGATGCGGAAGGACTGCGGTTTGGCCGGGCATACTTCATGGCGGGATATTTTGCTAACATTCTGCTATGGTACGTACATACTGTTATAATTATATTATTATCCCGGTATACGTGTACATATTCATGTTTCTTTTATTATTATTAATTGCTTAAGATCTGGTAGAGGGACAAGTAATGCTTACTGGCAGTGTACAAGCACATACCACCATTCTATATGGTCGTATCTGCAGTAGGCCTCCTCGGGTGATTTGTCACTTGAGGTTTCCTGTGAATTTATATAGATCAAGGGGGACAACTCCCATTCCAAACGTGACAATTTATATAGCTCAATGGGGACAACTCCCATTCCAAACGTGACAATTTATATAGCTCAAGGGGGACAACTCCCATTCCAAACGTGACAATTTATATAGCTCAAGGGGGACAACTCCCATTCCAAACTTGACAATTTATATAGCTCAAGGGGGACAACTCCCATTCCAAGCGTGACAATTTACATAGCTCAAGGGGGACAACTCCCATTCCAAACGTGACAATTTATATAGCTCAAGGGGGACAACTCTTATTCCAAACTGGACTATTAATATATTTATATAGCTCAAGGGGGACAACTCCCATTCCAAACTGGACTATTTATATAGCTCAAGGGGGACAACTCTTATTCCAAACTGGACTATTAATATATTTATATAGCTTAAGGGGGACAACTCTCATTCCAAACTGGACTATTAATATATTTATATAGCTCAAGGGGGACAACTCTCATTCCAACTGGACAATTAATATATTTATATAGCTCAAGGAGCAGAATTCTCATTCCAAACTTGACAATTAATATATTTATATAGCTCAAGGGGGACAACTCTTATTCCAAGCTGGACTATTAATATATTTATATAGCTCAAGGGGGGCAACTCTTATTCCAAACTGGACTATTAACATATTTATATAGCTCAAGGGGGACAACTCTTATTCCAAACTGGACTATTAATATATTTATATAACTCAAGGGGGACAACTCTCATTCCAAACTGGACTATTAATATATTTATATAGCTCAAGGGGGACAACTCCCATTCCAAACTTGACAATTAATATATTTATATAGCTCAAGGGGGACAACTCTCATTCCAAACTTGACAATTAATATATTTATATAGCTCAAGGGGCAGAACTCTCATTCCAAACAGGACTATTAATATATTTATATAGCTCAAGGGGCAGAACTCTCATTCAAACTGGACTATTAGTATATTTATATAGCTCAAGGGGGACAACTCTCATTCCAAACTGGACTATTAATATATTTATATAGCTCAAGGGGCAGAACTCTCATTCCAAACTGGACTATTAATATATTTATATAGAACTAATATTAAAGGAGGGGAACATGAAGTTATATATGTGGTATTACATTCGACATGGAGACTGGTAATCCATGGATCGCAGGTTCGATCCCCCCCCCCGTCTGACCCTAATAAAATTAACAGTCTTTCAGATGGGACTTTAAACCGAGGTCTCGTGTCGGTACTTTACACCGTGCACGCTAACGAACCAGAGGATACTCAGGAATTGGTCTCTGTCTGTATCATTGCACTATCCTCCAAAATCTAAAATGACTAATGTCTTCAGGAGGCGTAGCTCATATGGGCAACCGGTAGCGACGATACATAAACGTAAAACACACACATGGAGATACTACACGCGATAATGCTTACTAATCCTCTAAATTTTGAATTTCTGAAACTGCTGCATGATTCCAGCTGGGCATCATTCGGGTTCTTCAATAGTAATGTGTTCTCTATCTCTATCCGAATTCCATTAAACATTTACTATGCAAGTCGAAGCTGGGTCCAGGGCAAACTCAGCATTTATCCGCTAGACTAATTGAAGTGAATATATATTTGCAGGTCTGCCTTTGCCTTCTGGGTTACTAGTAATATTCTGCTGTACAGTGTAATATGGTATGCTGCAGTGTGCTTCACTCTCACCGGGGTGTGCATGGTCATGGCCTGCGTGATCTATGACTTCCTCAGTCCGACACCGGAGATCAGGATGCCGTGTTCTGATGGAGGTCTAACCCTTACCTATGGCTGGTGTTTCTGGTCCACTCTTGTATTTGGTAAGTTTGTAAAAGAACCTATGCTATGCTATCATGCGTGGTTCTACCATGGAAATATCAAAATGTATACGAATAAAATTAACTTAGAAATGAGTATCCACTATATACTAGAGGACATAGAAAATGCACACCTACATTATATGATTATTATTACATGAAAACGAAATACGAAGGATTCCATCAAAGCTATTTCACATCTTTATTACAAAACACAAACTGAACAACTAAAAATATTCCAAAATGTTTAAAACTATGTATTTATATAGTTATTGTGTTTCATGTAAAAACAAACTTATCCGAAGTGTGCGTTTTCTATGTCCTCTAGTATACGATTCATATATTACTTTTGTTATGACATCAGAGCGGCATGATCGACATCAGAGCGGCATGATCGACATCAGAGCGGCATGATCGACATCAGACCGGCATTGTCGACATCAGACCGGCATGATCGATATCAGAGCGGCATGATCGACATCAGACCAGCATGATCGACATCAGAGCGGCATAATCGACATCAGAGCGGCATGCTAGACATCAGAGCGGCATGGTTGACATCAGAGCGGCATAATCGACATCAGAGCGGCATGATCGACATCAGAGCGGCATGATCGACATCAGACCGGCATGATCGACATCAGAGCGGCATGATCGACATCAGACCGGCATGATCGACATCAGAGCGGCATGATCGACATCAGACCGGCATGATCGACATCAGAGCGGCATGATCGACATCAGACCGGCATGATCGACATCAGAGCGGCATGATCGACATCAGACCGGCATGATCGACATCAGAGCGGCATGATCGACATCAGACCGGCATGATCGACATCAGAGCGGCATGATCGACATCAGACCGGCATGATCGACATCAGAGCGGCATGATCGACATCAGACCGGCATGATCGACATCAGAGCGGCATGATCGACATCAGACCGGCATGATCGACATCAGAGCGGCATGATCGACATCAGACCGGCATGATCGACATCAGAGCGGCATGATCGACATCAGACCGGCATGATCGACATCAGAGCGGCATGATCGACATCAGACCGGCATGATCGACATCAGAGCGGCATGATCGACATCAGAGCGGCATGATCGAAATAGTTGGAGTGGTCTGGCTGATCCATGGCTCATGTATAATATTGCCATGTTTCAGGTTGTGTGACAACAGTCATAGGGTTACTACTGTTTATGCTGGATCACAAAGTTCCAAAGAAGTTAGCACAGTTTTTCCTTCTTGATACGACCCTGGTGGGCGAGATGGAGGACCACAAACCAATATCCGTGAATTACCCGTACACATCTGCCCAAAACACACCGGACACTAGTCTTCGACATGTAAGTCATTTCAGCATACATGCAGTGACGGTAATGGTTCCGCTTCCGGATTATAATGCGCGGAAGGTTCCCTTTGCGTTATTATTGAATTATTTATCCAAATGTACATCTTGCTGAGAGGTGTTGCTTTCAACAGATTAAACTAAAACTATCATTAAAATATCAATGTTTTAAATACCAAACAATAATAACCACTTATAGACCAAACAACAATAACCACTTATAGACCAAACAACAATAACCACTTATAGACCAAACAACAATAACCACTTATAGACCAAACAACAATAACCACTTATAGACCAAACAACAATAACCACTTATAGACCAAACAATAATAACCACTTATAGACCAAACAACAATAACCACTTATAGACCAAACAACAATAACCACTTATAGACCAAACAACAATAACCACTTATAGACCAAACAACAATAACCACTTATAGACCAAACAACAATAACAACTTATAGACCAAACAATAATAACAACTTATAGACCAACCAACAATAACCACTTATAGACCAAACAACAATAACCACTTAAATACCAAGCAACAATAACCACTTATAGACCAAACAACAATAACCACTTATAGACCAAACAATAATAACCACTTATAGATCAAACAACAATAACCACTTATAGACCAAACAACAATAACCACTTATAGACCAAACAACAATAACCACTTATAGACCTTACCATATCAATTGTGGAAGTCGTGATAGCGCAGTGGATTGCGTTCGCTTCAGGTGCGAAAGGTCCGGAGTTCGAGCCCTGCTGGAGTCATTACGATTTAAATTCCACGTTGCCTCTTCTCTCTCCCTCGTGGCGATGGATTCCAACAGGAATGAGGTCTCGCGTGTGATTAATATATATAAGTTGGCTCGAACTCCGGGCCTTTCGCACCTGAAGCAAACCACTGCGCTATCATGACTTCCAAAGGGAAGTGCATGGGACAACACTTGCTATACGTTTAGTTAGTTTAATCCTCTTCACCACTGTTCGAGAACAGGGCCTTCCCTACAGCTCTCCATCTGACCCACTTGCTATACGTTTAGTTAGTGTAAACATCTTCACCACTGTTCGGGAACAGGGCCTTCCCTACAGCTCTCCATCTGACCCACTTGCTATACGTTTAGTTAGTGTAAACCTCTTCACCACTGTTCGGGAACAGGGCCTTCCCTACAGCTCTCCATCTGACCCACTTGCTATACGTTTAGTTAGTGTAATCGTCTTCACCACTGTTCGGGAACAGGGCCTTCACTACAGCTCTCCATCTGACCCACTTGCTAAAAACTAGGGGGGGGGAGTTTTCTCTAAACACTTTGATACCGGAAACTGAACAAACACATTACACCACAGTGCGCATGTTAATTGGTACCAGAAACTGAACAGACACATTACACCACAGTGCGCATGTTAATTGGTACCGGAAACTGAACAGACACATTACACCACAGTGTGCATGTTAATTGGTACCGGAAACTGAACAGACACATTACACCACAGTTCGCATGTTAATTGGTACCGGAAACTGAACAGACACATTACACCACAGTTTGCATGTTAATTGGTACCGGAAAGTGAACAGACACATTACACCACAGTGTGCATGTTAATTGGTACCAGAAACTGAACAGACACATTACACCACAGTTTGCATGTTAATTGGTACCGGAAACTGAACAGACACATTACACCACAGTTTGCATGTTAATTGGTACCGGAAACTGAACAGACACATTACACCACAGTTCGCATGTTAATTGGTACCGGAAACTGAACAGACACATTACACCACAGTGTGCATGTTAAAAAGAAACTGAACAGACACATTACACCACAGTGTGCATGTTAATTGGTACCGGAAACTGAACAGACACATTACACCACAGTGTGCCTGTTAATTGGTACCGGAAACTGAACAGACACATTACACCACAGTGTGCATGTTAATTGGTACCGGAAACTGAACAGACACACTACACCACAGTGTGCATGTTAATTGGTACCGGAAACTGAACAGACACATTACACCACAGTGTGCACGTTAATTGGTACCGGAAACTGAACAGACACATTACACCACAGTGTGCATGTTAATTGGTACCGGAAACTGAACAGACACATTACACCACAGTGTGCATGTTAATTGGTACCGGAAACTGAACAGACACATTACACCACAGTGTGCATGTTAGTTGGTACCGGAAACTGAACAGACACATTACACCACAGTGTGCATGTTAATTGGTACTGGGAACTGAACAGACACATTACACCACAGTGTGCATGTTAATTGGTACCGGAAACTGAACAGACACATTACACCACAGTGTGCATGTTAATTGGTACCGGAAACTGAACAGACACATTACACCACAGTGTGCATGTTAATTGGTACCGGAAACTGAACAGACACACTACACCACAGTGTGCATGTTAATTGGTACCGGAAACTGAACAGACACATTACACCACAGTGTGCATGTTAATTGGTACCGGAAACTGAACAGACACATTACACCACAGTGTGCATGTTAGTTGGTACCGGAAACTGAACAGACACATTACACCACAGTGTGTATGTTAATTGGTACCGGAAACTGAACAGACACATTACACCACAGTGCGCATGTTAATTGGTACCGGAAACTGAACAGACACATTACACCACAGTTCGCATGTTAATGAGAATGGCGTGGGAGGATACGGGGCTATCTTATCAATCGTAGTTAGTTTAATATATTCCTGATATGTGAAAACTTTTAATCATTTTAGCAGTATATCGATACATAAACACATTGAAGTCTGCAATAATATAATATACGGCAGCTCACTTTCATCTTCTATAGATATTGGAATCAAATAACTGTCGTCTGCACGTAATACGGCCTTTCTTATTTTACATACGTTTATTAAACGTTGCTACCGGTTGCCCATTTGAGCGAAGAGCAGATTACCTAACAATATCTTACCTGTGCAGGCTCCAGCGGTTAAAATAGATGTCAATATTGTATGTACAAATCTGATTTATAAATGTGATTTAAATATTTCAGTGTTCATTAAAATAGATGTCAATATTGTATGAACAAATCTGATTTATAAATGTGATTTAAATATTTCACAGTGTTCATTAAAATAGATGTCAATATTGTATGAACAAATCTGATTTATAAATGTGATTTAAATATTACATAGTGTTCATTAAAATAGATGTCAATATTGTATGAACAAATCTGATTTATAAATGTGATTTAAATATTACATAGTGTTCATTAAAATAGATGTCAATATTGTATGAACAAATCTGATTTATAAATGTGATTTAAATATTACATAGTGTTCATTAAAATAGATGTCAATATTGTATGAACAAATCTGATTTATAAACGTGATTTAAATATTACAGTGTTCATTAAAATAGATGTCAATATTGTATGAACAAATCTGATTTATAAATGTGATTTAAATATTACATAGTGTTCATTGGGGACGCAAAATCATTTACATAATTAGGAAGAGATAAAATGTTTGCATAACGTTTTGTATTCATGGTGATTTACACGTCACAGTGTAAGCAAACTATTGGAGCCGGGACTATACATCCTAGCTACTGTTCGTCGCGCATTGATACTTATATTGGTATATTTTGCCAGGCCAGTCATATAAATATATGTTAAACACCGAGAGCATTAATACAGGGATCGCGAGTTCGATCCCCCGTCTGACCCTAATAAAATTAACAGACTTTCAGATGGAACTTTAAACCGAGGTCTCGGGTCGGTGCTGTACACCGTGCACGTAAAAGAACCAGAGGCGACTCTGTAATGGGTCTCTGTCTGTATCATTGCATTATCCTCCAACAATCTAAAATGACTAATCTCTTCAGGAGGCGTCGCTCATATGGTCAACCGGTAGCGACGATAAATAAACGTAAAACACCGAGAGCATTAATTGAGCCGTATTGCGTTTCTCGTAATGTACATTCGTTATGGCAGCCTCTGTTGATTGTATAACGTTTAGCTGTTGCGTTAATGATCAGGAAGAAACCACATTATATATTTTCAGATTAGTGAAAAAAAGAAGTGTGCACGGACCCCGATTAACTGGTATGTTAATTACGGATTAGAGTCCCCTAGGTCATCCAGAAGCAACCCAATGTATAACGAGCCAGGTGATGTCTCTTATACCATAAGTGAAACATTGGACCCTTGTAGACCTCGTGCCTACAGCGACATTATAGAAGAAGAAGACAGAAATGCAGACAATCGTATCGCAGACCCACATGCGACAGAACCAGGCCAACATGCGACAGAACCGAGCCAACATGCGACAGAACAGAGCTTGCAAGATCAGCCCGGTGATACCCGTGTCGCGCTGGATGCGGATGCCAATCTGGACAGGTTAGGAGGCATTTATTGTGACGTGGAACCAAACCATAAACGACAGTCTCAGAACAAAAACAGTCAACCTTATATCAAGGAACTTGATGCAATGATTGAGACAAGGTGATATAGTGTTACTGGAATAGATTGTAGGGAATGATGAAATATTACTGGAATAGATTGTAGATAATAGTGAAATGTACTTGAATGGATGGTAGGGAACGGTGAAGTGGTACTTGAATGGATGGTAGAGAACGGTGAAGTGGTACTTGGATGGATGGTAGAGAACGGTGAAGTGGTACTTGAATGGATGGTAGGGAATGGTGAAGTGGTACTTGAATGGATGGTAGGGAATGGTGAAGTGGTACTTGAATGGATGGTAGGGAATGGTGAAATGATGGTGAAGTGGTACTTGAATGGATGGTAGAGAACGGTGAAGTGGTACTTGAATGGATGGTAGGAATGGTGAAATGTACTTGAATGGATGGTAGGGAATGGTGAAATGGTACTTGAATGGATGGTAGAGAACGGTGAAGTGGTACTTGAATGGATGGTAGGGAATGGTGAAGTGGTACTTGAATGGATGGTAGAGAATGGTGAAGTGGTACTTGAATGGATGGTATAGAATGGTGAAGTGGTACTTGAATGGATGGTAGAGAACGGTGAAGTGGTACTTGAATGGATGGTAGGGAATGGTGAAGTGGTACTTGAATGGATAGTAGGGAATGGTGAAGTGGTACTTGAATGGATGGTAGAGAACGGTGCAGTGGTACTTGAATGGATGGTAGGGAATGGTGAGGTGGTACTTGAATGGATGGTAGGGAATGGTGAAGTGGTACTTGAATGGATGGTAGGGAATGGTGAAGTGGTACTTGAATAGATGGTAGGGAATGGTGAAGTGGTACTTGAATGGATGGTAGAGAATGGTGAAGTGGTACTTGAATGGATGGTAGGGTATGGTGAAGTGGTACTTGAATGGATGGTAGAGAACGGTGAAGTGGTACTTGAAGGGATAGTAGGGAATGGTGAAGTGGTACTTGAATGGATGGTAGGGAATGGTGGATTGGTACTTGACTGGATAGTAGGGAATGGTGGATTGGTACTTGACTGGATAGTAGAGAATGGTGAAGTGTTACTTGAAGGGATGGTAGAGAACGGTGAAGTGGTACTTGAATGGATGGTAGGGAATGGTGAAGTGATACTTGAATGGATGGTAGAGAATGGTGAAGTGGTACTTGAATGGATGGTAGGGAATGGTGAAGTGGTACTTGAATGGATGGTAGGGAATGGTGAAGTGGTACTTGAATGGATGGTAGGGAATGGTGAAGTGGTACTTGAATGGATGGTAGGGAATGGTGGATTGGTACTTGACTGGATGGTAGAGAATGGTGAAGTGGTACTTGAATGGATGGTAGAGAATGGTGAAGTGGTACTTGAATGGATGGTAGAGAATGGTGAAGTGGTACTTGAATGGATGGTAGAGAATGGTGAAGTGGTACTTGAATGGATGGTAGAGAATGGTGAAGTGGTACTTGAATGGATGGTAGAGAATGGTGAAGTGGTACTTGAATGGATGGTAGGGAATGGTGAAGTGGTACTTGAATGGATGGTAGGGAATGGTGAAGTGGTACTTGAATGGATGGTAGGGAATGGTGAAGTGGTACTTGAATGGATGGTAGGGAATGGTGAAGTGGTACTTGAATGGATGGTAGGGAATGGTGAAGTGGTACTTGAATGGATGGTAGGGAATGGTGAAGTGGTACTTGAATGGATGGTAGGGAATGGTGAAGTGGTACTTGAATGGATGGTAGAGAATGGTGAAGTGGTACTTGAATGGATGGTAGAGAATGGTGAAGTGGTACTTGAAGGGATGGTAGAGAATGGTGAAGTGGTACTTGAATGGATGGTAGAGAACGGTGAAGTGGTACTTGAATGGATGGTAGGGAATGGTGAAGTGGTACTTGAAGGATGGTAGAGAATGGTGAAGTGGTACTTGAATGGATGGTAGAGAATGGTGAAGTGGTACTTGAATGGATGGTAGAGAATGGTGAAGTGGTACTTGAAGGGATAGGTAGGGAATGGTGAAGTGGTACTTGAATGGATGGTAGGGAATGGTGGATTGGTACTTGAATGGATGGTAGGGAATGGTGGATTGGTACTTGACTGGATGGTAGAGAATGGTGAAGTGTTACTTGAAGGGATGGTAGAGAACGGTGAAGTGGTACTTGAATGGATGGTAGGGAATGGTGAAGTGATACTTGAATGGATGGTAGAGAATGGTGAAGTGGTACTTGAAGGGATGGTAGAGAACGGTGAAGTGGTACTTGAAGGGATGGTAGAGAACGGTGAAGTGGTACTTGAATGGATGGTAGAGAATGGTGAAGTGGTACTTGAAGGGATGGTAGAGCACGGTGAAGTGGTACTTGAAGGGAGGGTAGAGAATGGTGAAGTGGTACTTGAATGGATGGTAGGGAATGGTGAAGTGGTACTTGAATGGATGGTAGGGAATGGTGAAGTGGTACTTGAATGGATGGTAGGGAATGGTGAAGTGGTACTTGAATGGATGGTAGGGAATGGTGGATTGGTACTTGACTGGATGGTAGAGAATGGTGAAGTGGAACTTGAATGGATGGTAGAGAATGGTGAAGTGGTACTTGAAGGGATGGTAGAGAACGGTGAAGTGGTACTTGAAGGGATGGTAGAGAACGGTGAAGTGGTACTTGAATGGATGGTAGAGAATGGTGAAGTGGTACTTGAAGGGATGGTAGAGCACGGTGAAGTGGTACTTGAAGGGAGGGTAGAGAATGGTGAAGTGGTACTTGAATGGATGGTAGGGAATGGTGAAGTGGTACTTGAATGGATGGTAGGGAATGGTGAAGTGGTACTTGAATGGATGGTAGGGAATGGTGAAGTGGTACTTGAATGGATGGTAGGGAATGGTGGATTGGTACTTGACTGGATGGTAGAGAATGGTGAAGTGGTACTTGAATGGATGGTAGGAATGGTGGATTGGTACTTGACTGGATGGTAGAGAATGGTGAAGTGGTACTTGAATGGAGGTAGAGAATGGTGAAGTGGTACTTGAATGGATGGTAGAGAATGGTGAAGTGGTACTTGAATGGATGGTAGGGAATGGTGAAGTGGTACTTGAATGGATGGTAGGGAATGGTGAAGTGGTACTTGAATGGATGGTAGGGAATGGTGGATTGGTACTTGACTGGATGGTAGGGAATGGTGAAGTGGTACTTGAATGGATGGTAGAGAATGGTGAAGAGGTACTTGAATGGATGGTAGAGAATGGTGAAGTGGTACTTGAATGGATGGTAGGGAATGGTGAAGTGGTACTTGAATGGATGGTAGGGAATAGTGAAGTGGTACTTGAATGGATGGTAGGGAATGGTGGATTGGTACTTGACTGGATGGTAGGGAATGGTGAAGTGGTACTTGAATGGATGGTAGAGAATGGTGAAGTGGTACTTGAATGGATGGTAGAGAATGGTGAAGTGGTACTTGAAGGGATGGTAGAGAATGGTGAAGTGGTACTTGAAGGGATGGTAGAGAACGGTGAAGTGGTACTTGAATGGATGGTAGGGAATGGTGAAGTGGTACTTGAAGGGATGGTAGAGAACGGTGAAGTGGTACTTGAATGGATGGTAGAGAATGGTGAAGTGGTACTTGAAGGGATGGTAGAGAACGGTGAAGTGGTACTTGAAGGGATAGTAGGGAATGGTGAAGTGGTACTTGAATGGATGGTAGGGAATGGTGGATTGGTACTTGAATGGATGGTAGGGAATGGTGGATTGGTACTTGACTGGATGGTAGAGAATGGTGAAGTGTTACTTGAAGGGATGGTAGAGAACGGTGAAGTGGTACTTGAATGGATGGTAGGGAATGGTGAAGTGATACTTGAATGGATGGTAGAGAATGGTGAAGTGGTACTTGAAGGGATGGTAGAGAACGGTGAAGTGGTACTTGAAGGGATGGTAGAGAACGGTGAAGTGGTACTTGAATGGATGGTAGAGAATGGTGAAGTGGTACTTGAAGGGATGGTAGAGCACGGTGAAGTGGTACTTGAAGGGAGGGTAGAGAATGGTGAAGTGGTACTTGAATGGATGGTAGGGAATGGTGAAGTGGTACTTGAATGGATGGTAGGGAATGGTGAAGTGGTACTTGAATGGATGGTAGGGAATGGTGGATTGGTACTTGACTGGATGGTAGAGAATGGTGAAGTGGAACTTGAATGGATGGTAGAGAATGGTGAAGTGGTACTTGAAGGGATGGTAGAGAACGGTGAAGTGGTACTTGAAGGGATGGTAGAGAACGGTGAAGTGGTACTTGAATGGATGGTAGAGAATGGTGAAGTGGTACTTGAAGGGATGGTAGAGCACGGTGAAGTGGTACTTGAAGGGAGGGTAGAGAATGGTGAAGTGGTACTTGAATGGATGGTAGGGAATGGTGAAGTGGTACTTGAATGGATGGTAGGGAATGGTGAAGTGGTACTTGAATGGATGGTAGGGAATGGTGAATGGTACTTGAATGGATGGTAGGGAATGGTGGATTGGTACTTGACTGGATGGTAGGGAATGGTGAAGTGGTACTTGAAGGATGGTAGAGAATGGTGAAGTGGTACTTGAATGGATGGTAGAGAATGGTGAAGTGGTACTTGAATGGATGGTAGAGAATGGTGAAGTGGTACTTGAATGGATGGTAGGGAATGGTGAAGTGGTACTTGAATGGATGGTAGGGAATGGTGAAGTGGTACTTGAATGGATGGTAGGGAATGGTGGATTGGTACTTGACTGGATGGTAGGGAATGGTGAAGTGGTACTTGAATGGATGGTAGAGAATGGTGAAGTGGTACTTGAATGGATGGTAGAGAATGGTGAAGTGGTACTTGAATGGATGGTAGGGAATGGTGAAGTGGTACTTGAATGGATGGTAGGGAATGGTGAAGTGGTACTTGAATGGATGGTAGGGAATGGTGGATTGGTACTTGACTGGATGGTAGGGAATGGTGAAGTGGTACTTGAATGGATGGTAGAGAATGGTGAAGTGGTACTTGAATGGATGGTAGAGAATGGTGAAGTGGTACTTGAAGGGATGGTAGAGAATGGTGAAGTGGTACTTGAAGGGATGGTAGAGAACGGTGAAGTGGTACTTGAATGGATGGTAGGGAATGGTGAAGTGGTACTTGAATGGATGGTAGAGAATGGTGAAGTGGTACTTGAAGGGATGGTAGAGAACGGTGAAGTGGTACTTGAATGGATGGTAGAGAATGGTGAAGTGGTACTTGAAGGGATGGTAGAGAACGGTGAAGTGGTACTTGAAGGGATAGTAGGGAATGGTGAAGTGGTACTTGAATGGATGGTAGGGAATGGTGGATTGGTACTTGACTGGATGGTAGGGAATGGTGGATTGGTACTTGACTGGATGGTAGAGAATGGTGAAGTGTTACTTGAAGGGATGGTAGAGAACGGTGAAGTGGTACTTGAATGGATGGTAGGGAATGGTGAAGTGATACTTGAATGGATGGTAGAGAATGGTGAAGTGGTACTTGAAGGGATGGTAGAGAACGGTGAAGTGGTACTTGAAGGGATGGTAGAGAACGGTGAAGTGGTACTTGAATGGATGGTAGAGAATGGTGAAGTGGTACTTGAAGGGATGGTAGAGCACGGTGAAGTGGTACTTGAAGGGAGGGTAGAGAATGGTGAAGTGGTACTTGAATGGATGGTAGGGAATGGTGAAGTGGTACTTGAATGGATGGTAGGGAATGGTGAAGTGGTACTTGAATGGATGGTAGGGAATGGTGAAGTGGTACTTGAATGGATGGTAGGGAATGGTGGATTGGTACTTGACTGGATGGTAGAGAATGGTGAAGTGGTACTTGAATGGATGGTAGAGAATGGTGAAGTGGTACTTGAATGGATGGTAGAGAACGGTGAAGTGGTACTTGAATGATGGTAGGGAATGGTGAAGTGGTACTTGAATGGATGGTAAGGAATGGTGGATTGGTACTTGACTGGATGGTAGGGAATGGTGAAGTGGTACTTGAATGGATGGTAGAGAATGGTGAAGTGGTACTTGAATGGATGGTAGAGAATGTTGAAGTGGTACTTGAAGGGATGGTAGAGAATGGTGAAGTGGTACTTGAATGGATGGTAGGGAATGGTGAAGTGGTACTTGAATGGATGGTAGAGAATGGTTAAGTGGTACTTGAAGGGATGGTAGAGAACGGTGAAGTGGTACTTGAATGTATGGTAGAGAATGGTGAAGTGGTACTTGAATGGATGGTAGAGAATGGTGAAGTGGTACTTGAAGGGATGGTAGAGAACGGTGAAGTGGTACTTGAAGGGATGGTAGGGAATGGTGAAGTGGTACTTGAATGGATGGTAGGGAATGGTGGATTGGTA
>CM026386.1:9454558-9503190 GCA_014843695.1 Archivesica marissinica | reverse complement strand
AGTTTCCTACTGTGACGCTCACTGACTGGTGGATTGAATAGTTTCCTACTGTGAAGCTCACTGACTGGTGCATTGAATACTTTCCTACTGTGACGCTCACTGACTGGTGCATTGAATAGTTTCCTACTGTGACGCTCGCTGACTGGTGGATGGAATAGTTTCCTACTGTGACGCTCACTGACTGGTGGATTGAATAGTTTCCTACTGTGACGCGCACTGAATGGTGCATTGAATAGTTTCCTACTGTGACGCTCACTGACTTGTGCATTGAATAGTTTCCTACTGTGACGCTCACTGACTGGTGGATGGAATAGTTCCCTACTGTGACGCTCACTGACTGGTGGATTGAATAGTTTCCTACTGTGACGCTCACTGAATGGTGCATTGAATAGTTTCCTACTGTGACGCTCACTGACTGGTGGATTGAATAGTTTCCTACTGTGAAGCTCACTGACTGGTGCATTGAATACTTTCCTACTGTGACGCTCACTGACTGGTGCATTGAATAGTTTCCTACTGTGACGCTCGCTGACTGGTGGATGGAATAGTTTCCTACTGTGACGCTCACTGACTGGTGGATTGAATAGTTTCCTACTGTGACGCGCACTGAATGGTGCATTGAATAGTTTCCTACTGTGACGCTCACTGACTTGTGCATTGAATAGTTTCCTACTGTGACGCTCACTGACTGGTGGATGGAATAGTTCCCTACTGTGACGCTCACTGACTGGTGGATTGAATAGTTTCCTACTGTGACGCTCACTGAATGGTGCATTGAATAGTTTCCTACTGTGACGCTCACTGACTGGTGGATTGAATAGTTTCCTACTGTGAAGCTCACTGACTGGTGCATTGAATACTTTCCTACTGTGACGCTCACTAACTGGTGGATTGAATAGTTTCCTACTGTGACGCTCACTGACTGGTGCATTGAATACTTTCCTACTGTGACGCTCACTGACTGGTGGATTGAATACTTTCCTACTGTGACGCTCACTGACTGGTGGATTGAATAGTTTCCTACTGTGACATGTCATTGCCAAGAAACATTGAATTACATGTTCCAAATTCGTGGTGGTATATGTATGAGGGTTGGGCGGAGATGGGTGGGCTTGAGGGTTGGGTTGAGGTTTGTTGTTTGGCGGAGATGGTTGGTTTGGAGGTGCGGATGGTTGGTAGGGACTACATTTCCAAATTGTTAACTTATCTGGTATAGTTATTACTTTGAGGATATTGGATAATAAGGTTGGGTCTTTATACGATAACTAGGAGCAGGGGACAACATGGGGTTAGATGTAATGTTTCTGTTTTACAAGCGTGAACATGAAAACTAATTTTGGTTAAAACGTGCCAGCTTATCGATCACCCTTTGCGGCGGTTTTCTTTGTCAAATTTTCTATGTAAATTAGGTAACACTATCGTCTGTAACCGTGGTTACGGGGCTTGGACAAGCACACCACCGCGCGGCCCCGGCTTTAATTGATATGCACTATCACATATATGCTTGATTTATTCAAATTTAATTGTGTTTAGGTTCATACTTGTCTTTTCCAGCATACCAATATTCATAGAGCATAGTAGTTCGACCAGTTAAAATATAACAACAGAAAAGCAGTCAGCTCTAGCAAATAAAAATTATATTATAATTTTGGTAATGTCCGTACTTGTATAATGATAAGGCACACATACATTGAATGGTTGCAAACGTGAGTTGAACGTTTGCAGGTGCGCGTTGAACGGTTGCATGTGCTAGTTGAACGGTTGCAGGTGCGAGTTGAACGTTTGCAGGTGTGCGTTGAACGGTTGCATGTGCGAGTTGAACGTTTGCAGGTGCGCGTTGCACGGTTGCAGGTGCGCGTTGAACGGTTGCATGTGCGAGTTGAACGGTAGCATGTGCGAGTTGAACGTTTGCAGGTGCGCGTTGAACGTTTGCAGGTGCGCGGTGAACGGTTGCAGGTGCGCGTTGAACGTTTGCAGGTGCGCGTTGAAAGTTTGCAGATGCGCTTTGAACGTTTGCACCTTGTACGTTTGCAGGTGCGCGTTGAACGTTTGCAGGTGCGAGTTGAACGGTTGCATGTGCGAGTTGAACGGTAGCATGTGCGAGTTGAACGTTTGCAGGTGCGCGTTGAACGGTTGCAGGTGCGTGTTGAACGTTTGCAGGTGCGAGTTGAACGGTTGCATGTGCGAGTTGAACGTTTGCAGGTGCGCGTTGCACGGTTGCAGGTGCGCGTTGAACGGTTGCATGTGCGAGTTGAACGGTAGCATGTGCTAGTTGAACGTTTGCAGGTGCGCGTTGAACGGTTGCAGGTGCGTGTTGAACGGTTGCAGGTGCGACTTGAACTGTTGCATGTGCGCGTTGAACGGTTGCATGTGCGCGTTGAACGGTTGCAGGTGCGTGTTGAACGGTTGCAGGTGCGACTTGAACGGTTGCAGGTGCGAGTTGAACGGTAGCATGTGCGAGTTGAATGTTTGCAGGTGCCCGTTGAACGTTTGCAGGTGCGCGTTGAACGGTTGCAGGTGCGCGTTGAACGTTTGCAGGTGCGCGTTGAAAGTTTGCAGATGCGCTTTGAACGTTTGCACCTTGAACGTTTGCAGGTGCGCGTTGAACGTTTGCAGGTGCGAGTTGAACGTTTGCAGGTGCGAGTTGAACGGTTGCATGTGCGAGTTGAACGGTAGCATGTGCGAGTTGAACGTTTGCAGGTGCGCGTTGAACGGTTGCAGGTGCGTGTTGAACGTTTGCAGGTGCGAGTTGAACGGTTGCATGTGCGAGTTGAACGGTAGCATGTGCGAGTTGAACGGTTGTATGTGCGCGTTGAACGGTTGCATGTGCGAGTTGAACGGTAGCATGTGCGAGTTGAACGTTTGCACGTGCGCGTTGAACGGTTGCAGGTGCGTGTTGAACGGTTGCAGGTGCGACTTGAACTGTTGCATGTGCGCGTTGAACGGTTGCAGGTGAGTGTTGAACGGTTGCAGGTGCGATTTGAACGGTAGCATGTGCGCGTTGAAAGTTTGCAGGTGCGCGTTGAACGTTTGCACCTTGAACGTTTGCAGGTGCGCGTTGAACGTTTGCAGGTGCGAGTTGAACGTTTGCAGGTGCGAGTTGAACGGTTGTATGTGCGATTTGAACGGTTACTGGTGCGCGTTGGACGTTTGCATGTGCGACTTGAACGTTTGCATGTGCGAGTTGTACGGTTGCAGGTGCGAGTTGAACGGTTGCATGTGCGAGATGAACGGTTGCAGGTGCGCGTTGAACGTTTGCATGTGCGAGTTGACCGTTTGCATGTGCGAGTTGAACGGTTGCATGTGCGAGTTGAACGTTTGCATGTGCGAGTTGAACGTTTGCAGGTGCGAGTTGAACGGTTGCATGTGCGAGTTGAACGTTTGCATGTGCGAGTTGAACGGATGCATGTGCGAGTTGATCGGTTGCAGGTGCGCGTTGAACTACATGTACTACTTCTACTGTCGCTGTTACTACATGTACTACTGCTACTGCCGCTGTTACTACATGTACTACTTCTACTGCCGCTGCTACTACATGTACTACTTCTACTGCAGCTGTTACTACATGTACTACTTCTACTGCCGCTGCTACTACATGTACTACTTCTACTGCAGCTGTTACTACATGTACTACTTCTACTGCCGCTGCTACTACATGTACTACTTCTACTGCAGCTGTTACTACATGTACTATTTCTACTGCCGCTGTTACTACATGTACTACTTCTACTGCCGCTGTTACTACATGTACTACTTCTACTGCAGCTGTTACTACATGTACTACTTCTACTGCAGCTGTTACTACATGTACTACATACTGCCGCTGTTACTACATGTACTACATCTACTGCCGCTGTTACTACATGTACTACATCTACTGCCGCTGTTACTACATGTACTACATCTACTGGCGCTGTTACTACATGTACTACTTCTACTGCAGCTGCTACTACATGTACTACTGCTACTGCCGCTGTTACTACATGTACTACTTCTACTGCAGCTGCTACTACATGTACTACTTCTACTGCCGCTGTTACTACATGTACTACTTCTACTGCCGCTGTTACTACATGTACTACTTCTACTGCAACTGCTACTACATGTACTACATCTACTGCCGCTGTTACTACATGTACTACTTCTACTGCAGCTGTTACTATATGTACTACTTCTACTGCAACTGCTACTACATGTACTACTTCTACTGCCGCTGCTACTACATGTACTACTTCTACTGCAACTGCTACTACATGTACTACATCTACTGCAGCTGCTACTACATGTACTACTTCTACTGCAGCTGCTACTACATGTACTACTTCTATTGCCGCTGTTACTACATGTACTACTTCTACTGCAGCTGTTACTATATGTAATACTTATACTGCCGCAGTTACTACATGTACTACTTCTACTGACACTGTTACTATATGTACTACTTATACTGCCGCTGCTACTACATTTACTACATCTACTGCAACTGCTACTACATGTACTACTTCTACTGCCGCTGTTACTACATGTACTACTTCTACTGACGTTGTTACTACATGTACTACTTCTACTATATCTGCTATTACATGTACTACATCTACTTTCGCTGCTACTACATGTACTACTTCTACTGCCGCTGCTACTACATGTACTACATCTATTGTCACTGTTACTACATGTATTACTTCCACTGCCGCTGCTACTACATGTACTACATCTACTGTCACTGTTACTACATGTATTACTTCTACTGCCACTGTTGCTACATGTACTACTTCTACTGCCGCTGTTACTACATGTACTACTTCTACTACATCTGCTACAACATGTACTACTTCTACTGACGTTGTTACTACAAGTAATACTTCTACTGACGTTGTTACTACATGTACTATACTTCTACTGCCGCTGCTACTACATGTACTACTTCTACTACATCTGCTACTACATGTACTACATCTACTGCCGCTGCTACTACATGTACTACTTCTACTGCCGCTGCTACTACATGTACTACATCTACTGCCGCTGTTACTACATGTACTACTTCTACAATATCTGCTACTACATGTACTACATCTACTGCCGCTGCTACTATATGTACTACGTCTACTGCCGCTGCTACTACATGTACTACATCTACTGCCGCTGTTACTACATGTACTACTTCTACTGCCGCTGCTACTACATTTACTACATCTACTGCCGCTGTTACTACATGTACTACTTCTACTGCCGCTGCTACTAAATGTACTACTTCTACTGTAACTGCTACTACATGTACTACTTCTACTGCCGCTGTTACTACATGTACTACTTCTACTGCCGCTGTTACTACATGTACTACTTCTACTGCAGCTGCTACTACATGTACTACTTCTATTGCAACTGTTACTACATGTACTACTTCTACTGCCGCTGTTACTACATGTACTACTTCTACTGCCGCTGTTACTACATGTACTACATCTACTGCCACTGTTACTACATGTACTACTTCTACTGCCGCTGTTACTACATGTACTACTTCTACTGCAGCTGTTACTACATGCACTACTTCTACTGTCGCTGTTGCTACATGTACTACTTCTACTGCCGCTGTTACTACATGTACTACATCTACTGCCGCTGTTACTACATGTACTACTTCTACTGCCGCTGTTACTACATGTACTACTTCTACTACAACTGTTACTACATGTACTACTTCTACTGTCGCTGTTACTACATGTACTACTTATACTGCCACTGCTACTACATGTACTACTTCTACTGCAACTGCTACTAGCTACTACATGTACTACTACTGCCGCTGTTACTACATGTACTACTTCTACTACTACATGTACTACTTCTACTGCAACTGCTACTACATGTACTACTACTGCCGCTGTTACTACATGTACTACTTCTACTGCTGTTGCTACTACATGTACTACTTCTACTGCCGCTGCTACTACATGTACTACATCTACTGCCGCTGTTACTACATGTACTACTTCTACTGCAGCTGCTACTACATATACTACTTCTACTGCCGCTGCTACTACATGTACTACTGCTACTGCCGTTGTTACTACATGTATTACTTCTACTATATCTGCTACTACATGTACTACTTCTACAGCAACTGCTACTACATGTACTACTTCTACTGTCGCTGTTACTACATGTACTACTACTACTGCCGCTGTTACTACATGTACTACTTCTACTGCAGCTGTTACTACATGTACTACTTCTACTGCAGCTGTTACTACATGTACTACTTCTACTGCCGCTGCTACTACATGTACTACTTCTACTGCCGCTGTTACTACATGTACTACTTCTACTGCAGCTGTTACTACATGTACTACTTCTACTGCCGCTGCTACTACATGTACTACTTCTACTGCAGCTGTTACTACATGTACTACTTCTACTGCAGCTGTTACTACATGTACTACATCTACTGCCGCTGTTACTATATGTACTACATCTACTGGCGCTGTTACTACATGTACTACTTCTACTGCCGCTGTTACTACATTTACTACCTCTACTGCCGCTGTTACTACATGTACTACATCTACTGCCGCTGTTACTACATGTACTACTTCTACTGCCGCTGGTACTACATGTACTACATCTACTGGCGCTGTTACTACATGTACTACTTCTACTGCAGCTGCTACTACATATACTACTTCTACTGCCACTGTTACTACATGTACTACTGCTACTGCCGCTGTTACTACATGTACTACTTCTACTGCAGCCGCTACTACATGTACTACTTCTACTGCCGCTGTTACTACATGTACTACTGCTACTGCCGCTGTTACTACATGTACTACTTCTACTGCAGCTGCTACTACATGTACTACTTCTACTGCCGCTGTTACTACATGTACTACTTCTACTGCCGCTGTTACTACATGTACTACTTCTACTGCAGCTGCTACTACATGTACTACTTCTACTGCCGCTGTTACTACATGTACTACTTATACTGCCGCTGCTACTACATGTACTACTTCTACTGCCGCTGTTACTATATGTAGTACTTCTACTACAGCTGCTACTACATGTACTACTTCTACTGACACTGTTACTACATGTACTATATCTACTGAAGCTGCTACTACATGTACTACTTCTACTGCAGCTGCTACTACATGTACTACTTCTACTGACACTGTTTCTACATGTACTACTTCTACTGACACTGTTACTACATGTACTATATATACTGCAGCTGCTACTACATGTACTACTTCTACTACATCTGCTACTACATGTACTACTTCTACTGACACTGTTACTACATGTACTATATCTACTGCAGCTGCTACTACATGTACTACTGCTACTGACGCTGCTACTACATGTACTACTTCTACTACATCTGTTACTACATGTACTACATCTACTGCAGCTGCTACTACTTGCACTACTTCTAATATAACTGTTACTGCATGTACTACTTCTACTACATCTGTTACTACATGTACTACATCTACTGCCGCTGTTACTACATGTACTACCTCTACTGCCGCTGCTACTACATGTACTACTTCTACTACATCTGTTACTACATGTACTACATCTACTGCCGCTGCTACTACATGTACTACTTCTACTACATATGCTACTACATGTACTACTTCTACTACATCTGTTACTACATGTACTACTTCTACTGCCGCTGCTACTACATGTACTACTTCTACTACATGTGTTTGTTTTTTGCCTCTGTTACTACATGTACTACTTCTACTGCGCTGCTACTATATTACTACTTCTACTGACTGTTACTACTGTACTACTTTACTGCCGCTGCTACTATGTTTTTTGTGTTTGTTTTTTGGTGTTACTACATGTACTTTACTGCGTGTTACTATGTATTTCTACTTGTACTACATGTACTACTTCTATTGCAACTGTTACTACATGTACTACTTTACTGCCGCTGTTACTACATGTACTACTTCTACTGCTGTTGCTACTACATGTACTACTTCTACTGCCGCTGCTACTACATGTACTACATCTACTGCCGCTGTTACTACATGTACTACTTCTACTGCAGCTGCTACTACATATACTACTTCTACTGCCGCTGCTACTACATGTACTACTGCTACTGCCGTTGTTACTACATGTATTACTTCTACTATATCTGCTACTACATGTACTACTTCTACAGCAACTGCTACTACATGTACTACTTCTACTGTCGCTGTTACTACATGTACTACTACTACTGCCGCTGTTACTACATGTACTACTTCTACTGCAGCTGTTACTACATGTACTACTTCTACTGCAGCTGTTACTACATGTACTACTTCTACTGCCGCTGCTACTACATGTACTACTTCTACTGCCGCTGTTACTACATGTACTACTTCTACTGCAGTGTTACTACATGTACTCTTCTACTGCCGTGCTACTACATGTACTATTTCTGCAGCTGTTACTACATGTACTACTTCTACTGCAGCTGTTACTACATGTACTACATCTACTGCCGCTGTTACTATATGTACTACATCTACTGGCGCTGTTACTACATGTACTACTTCTACTGCCGCTGTTACTACATGTACTACCTCTACTGCCGCTGTTACTACATGTACTACATCTACTGCCGCTGTTACTACATGTACTACTTCTACTGCAGCTGGTACTACATGTACTACATCTACTGGCGCTGTTACTACATGTACTACTTCTACTGCAGCTGCTACTACATATACTACTTCTACTGCCACTGTTACTACATGTACTACTGCTACTGCCGCTGTTACTACATGTACTACTTCTACTGCAGCCGCTACTACATGTACTACTTCTACTGCCGCTGTTACTACATGTACTACTGCTACTGCCGCTGTTACTACATGTACTACTTCTACTGCAGCTGCTACTACATGTACTACTTCTACTGCCGCTGTTACTACATGTACTACTTCTACTGCCGCTGTTACTACATGTACTACTTCTACTGCAGCTGCTACTACATGTACTACTTCTACTGCCGCTGTTACTACATGTACTACTTATACTGCCGCTGCTACTACATGTACTACTTCTACTGCCGCTGTTACTATATGTAGTACTTCTACTACAGCTGCTACTACATGTACTACTTCTACTGACACTGTTACTACATGTACTATATCTACTGAAGCTGCTACTACATGTACTACTTCTACTGCAGCTGCTACTACATGTACTACTTCTACTGACACTGTTTCTACATGTACTACTTCTACTGACACTGTTACTACATGTACTATATATACTGCAGCTGCTACTACATGTACTACTTCTACTACATCTGCTACTACATGTACTACTTCTACTGACACTGTTACTACATGTACTATATCTACTGCAGCTGCTACTACATGTACTACTGCTACTGACGCTGCTACTACATGTACTACTTCTACTACATCTGTTACTACATGTACTACATCTACTGCAGCTGCTACTACTTGCACTACTTCTAATATAACTGTTACTGCATGTACTACTTCTACTACATCTGTTACTACATGTACTACATCTACTGCCGCTGTTACTACATGTACTACCTCTACTGCCGCTGCTACTACATGTACTACTTCTACTACATCTGTTACTACATGTACTACATCTACTGCCGCTGCTACTACATGTACTACTTCTACTACATATGCTACTACATGTACTACTTCTACTACATCTGTTACTACATGTACTACTTCTACTGCCGCTGCTACTACATGTACTACTTCTACTACATCTGCTACTACATGTACTACATCTACTGCAACTGCCAACTGCTACTACATGTACTACTTCTACTGCCTCTGTTACTACATGTACTACTTCTACTGCCGCTGCTACTATATCTACTACTTCTACTGACACTGTTACTACATGTACTACTTATACTACATCTGCTACTACATGTACTACTTCTACTGCCGCTGCTACTACATGTACTACTTCTACTGCAGCTGCTACTACGATAGATCCATATTTATGTTAAACATTAATTTCCGTAACACAATGACATTTATGTACATGTATTTATATATACAGCTGCCATATTCTGCATTTGTTTCTAAACATTTAGAAATGTCCCACAGCCTCCGTAATCTGAAATGTCAAATAATCGGACTCTTAAAAATAAAACGAAACAGGATACTGTTCATAGGAGAACCATCAACAACTCCATGTTTGTCTTATAACATGAAGCTAACTAAAATATAAAACTCAATTGTTTTGAAAATCCCACTGCAAATATGATTGGATGATTATCTGAAATGATGCATAACGGAGGCGGCCATCTTGGATTAACATATAGCATGTAACAAAACAGTCTGCACAATTTGGCACACACTAAGACTGACTACTGCTCATGACGTCACACACTAAGACTGACTACTGCTCATGACGTCACACACTAAGACTGACTACTGTTCATGACGTCACACACTAAGACTGACTACTGCTCATGACGTCACACACTAAGACTGACTACTGCTCATGACGTCACACACTAAGACTGACTACTGCTCATTACGTCACAGACTAAGACTGACTACTGCTCATGACGTCACACACTAAGACTGACTACTGCTAATGACGTCACACACTAAGACTGACTACTGCTCATGACGTCACACACTAAGACTGACTACTGCTCATGACGTCACACACTAAGACTGACTACTGCTCATGACGTCACACACTAAGACTGACTACTGCTAATGACGTCACACACTAAGACTGACTACTGCTCATTACGTCACACACTAAGACTAACTACTGCTAATGACGTCACACACTAAGACTGACTACTGCTCATGACGTCACACACTAAGACTGACTACTGCTCATGACGTCACACATTAAGACTGACTACTGCTAATGACGTCACACACTAAGACTGACTACTGCTCATTACGTCACACACTAAGACTGACTACTGCTCATTACGTCACAGACTAAGACTGACTACTGTTCATTACGTCACAGACTAAGACTGACTACTGCTCATAACGTCACACACTAAGACTGACTTACTGCTCATTACGTCACATACTAAGACTAACTACTGCAAACCAAAATTTATTTCGATACACTTTGGGCTAGACATACTATTTTTGAATTTGGTGCTACGCCCAAAAGATATCCGGACACATATTGTGCGTTTTTAAAGGCGTTCAGTGTATATACGTTGTGTATATATATGTTGATATTCTGTATACTATGTCGTGCTTACGTTCTACGTTCCGTTTAATTAACTTCAGATAGTTGGACCCGCTGTATTCGTAGAATGACCATTATTTGAGGCTTGAGCGTAATTATGTTCGCCACCGGCGAACCATATGGGCGAGTGAACCACTATTCGATTAAATCGAGTCTGGATATATCAACTGCACATGTTTGTTTTGGGTCTCGTTGTAGTTAAGTTGTTAATAGAATGGCGATGACAACATTTTGATAGATATTTATTTGAGCTTGATTGCAAGACAAGTTCTTACCAGTGTAGTGTAATCGTTCTCGATACCGCATGGACATGCAGATAGAATCCATCACCGTGAGGGAGTGAGAAGAGGTGGATATAAGCGTATTGCCTAACGACAGGCACCTAACGACTATAAGGCCTGTCCAAGAAAGTGAAAAAACAAACAAACCCGAAAATGCAACAATACTGAAGGAGGGGGTATGATAGTATGATATTGGTACATTTGAACGTCTAAAACGTACATTAAAATGCGCTTAGTGCACACTTGACCTTCCCGTGAGAGCATGCCCCATGCCCCTCTAGCAACAAGATGTTCCCGTGAGAGACACAATGCCCCTCTACCCATCACACCACGGAGGCTCCACACCACGGAGGCTCCACACCACGGATGCATCACACCACGGAGGCTCCACACCACGGAGGCTCCACACCACGGAGGCTCCACACCACAGAGTCTCCACACCACGGATGCATCACACCACGGATGCATCACACCACGGAAGCTCCACACCACGGAGGCTCCACACCACGGATGCATCACACCACGGATGCATCACACCACGGATGCATCACACCATGTAGGCTCCACACCACGGAGGCTCCACACCACGGAGGCTCCACACCACGGATGCATCACACCACGGATGCATCACACCACGGATGCATCACATCACGGATGCATCACACCATGGAGGCATCACATCATGGATGCATCACACCATGGAGGTTCCACACCACGGAGGCTCCACACCATGGAAACATCACACCATGGAGGTTCCACACCATGGAAACATCACACCACGGATGCATCACACCACGGATGCATCACACCACGTCACACCACGGATGCATCACACCACGGATGCATCACGGATGCATCACACCACGGATGCATCACATCACGGATGCATCACACCATGGAGGCATCACATCATGGATGCATCACACCATGGAGGTTCCACACCACGGATGCATCACATCATGGAGGTTCCACACCACGGATGCATCACATCACGGAGGCATCACACCATGTATGCATCACATCACGGAGGCATCACACCACGGATGCATCACACCACGGATGTATCACACAGCACGGAGGCTCCACATCACGGATGCATCACACATCACGGATGCTCCACACCACGGATGCTCCCTCCACACCACGGATGCATCACACCACTGATGCGGGATATAGTCTATCTTCAGTATATACAATGATGCGGGATATAGTCTATCTTCAGTATATACAATGATGCGGGATATAGTCTATCTTCAGTATATACAATGATGCGGGATATAGTCTATCTTCAGTATATACAATGATGCGGGATAAAGTCTATCTTCAGTATATACAATGATGCGGGATAAAGTCTATCTTCAGTATATACAATGATCCTGGATATAGTCTATCTTCAGTATATACAATGATGCGGGATAAAGTCTATCTTCAGTATATACAATGATCCTGGATATAGTCTATCTTCAGTATATACAATGATGCGGGATATAGTCTATCTTCAGTATATACAATGATGCGGGATAAAGTCTATCTTCAGTATATACAATGATGCGGGATATAGTCTATCTTCAGTATATACAATGATGCGGGATATAGTCTATCTTCAGTATATACAATGATGCGGGATAAAGTCTATCTTCAGTATATACAATGATGCGGGATAAAGTCTATCTTCAGTATATACAATGATCCTGGATATAGTCTATCTTCAGTATATACAATGATGCGGGATAAAGTCTATCTTCAGTATATACAATGATCCTGGATATAGTCTATCTTCAGTATATACAATGATGCGGGATATAGTCTATCTTCAGTATATACAATGATGCGGGATAAAGTCTATCTTCAGTATATACAATGATGCGGGATATAGTCTATCTTCAGTATATACAATGATCCTGGATATAGTCTATCTTCAGTATATACAATGATCCTGGATATAGTCTATCTTCAGTATATACAATGATGCGGGATAAAGTCTATCTTCAGTATATACAATGATGCGGGATAAAGTCTATCTCGTAGCATATTGACGTCCAGATGGTCGGCATGTATCTATAATTTGTACAGTAAGCGAAGCTTAACATAATCTTTAAGACAACTATATTATATTAAGTGTTTATTGCCATTTTAAATAGTGGTAAAAGCCGGGATACGATATAACCTATCCTACTTATCGCTGTTTGTTTAGTGGCGGTAATGACGTCATTAAAACGACTTCTCGTTCAAATATAATGACACTCACACTAGGACCCGATCAGCATTGGAGCGGAATCACACTGCACTTCTACCTACGATTGGGCCCTAATTCCACATTGCCTATTCTCTCTCCCTCGTGGCGATAGATTCCACGAGGAATGACGAATCGAGAGTTATTAAGTTGTATTAATTTGTTTCGTAATCGAGCTAAAATAAAATAAACTTGTATACAATAAAATAATAAACTATATAAGTAATATGTAAACAACAAAAGAAATATATAAACAATACAAATATGTAAATGATATAAGTAATATGTAAACCGTATAAGTAATACCAACATTGGAATAGTCATGTAGTATCCTCAACATTAGTATAGTCATGTAGTATCCTCAACATTGGAATAGTCATGTAGTATCCTCAACATTAGTATAGTCATATAGTATCCTCAACATTAGAATAATCATGTAGTATTCTCAACATTAGAATAGTCATGTACACAACACCACCACCACCACCACCACCACCACCACCACCACCACCACCACCACCACCACCACCACCACCAAAAACAACAACAACAACAACAACAACAATGAGTTTCATTCCAAAATATCGCTCTCGATAATCATATCTTCTATACGTCCCAACATCCCAATAAGGGGTCTTAGACGTAATCCAGATACCTCTCGTAATACAGTTTATAAGTCTCTTGTTGTTAGGAGTGACGTGCATTATTTCCGACTTCTGTCAGAATTTATTAGAACTTGATAAGTTCCTGTTCCGCGTTTAATGCGTTTTCTTCAAGAACTCGGCGCTGAAATAAACCAGCCTTCCTGAAAACTCGTCCTTGTAAATTGCTCTTTAGCATCGTCTGTGAGAAGGTGTCGAACATGACAGTTTAATGTGTTTTGTTAGAAAGTGTGGAACAGGACAGTTTAATGTGTTTGTTAGAAGGTGTCGAACAGGACAGTTTAATGTGTTTGGTTAGAAGTTGTCGAACAGGACAGTTTAATGTGTTTGGTTAGAAGGTGTCGAGTAGGACAGTTTAATGTGTTTGGTTAGAATGTGTGGAACAGGACAGTTTAATGTGTTTGTTAGAAGGTGTCGAACAGGACAGTTTAATGTGTTTGGTTAGAAGGTGTGGAACAGAAAAGTTTAATGTGTTTGGTTAGAAGGTGTCGAACAGGACAGTTTAATGTGTTTGGTTAGAAGGTGTGGAACAGAAAAGTTTAATGTGTTTGGTTAGAAGGTGTGGAACAGAAAAGTTTAATGTGTTTGGTTAGAAGATGTGGAACAGGACAGTTTAATGTGTTTGTTAGAAGGTGTCGAGCAGGACAGTTTAATGTGTTTGTTAGAAGGTGTCGAGCAGGACAGTTTAATGTGTTTGGTTAGAAGATGTCGAGCAGGACAGTTTAATGTGTTTGTTAGAAGGTGTCGAGCAGGACAGTTTAATGTGTTTGGTTAGAAGGTGTCGAGCAGGACAGTTTAATGTGATTGTTAGAAGGTGTCGAGTAGGACAGTTTAATGTGTTTGGTTAGAAGTTGTCGAGTAGGACAGTTTAATGTGTTTGGTTAGAATGTGTCGAACAGGACAGTTTAATGTGTTTGGTTAGAAGTTGTCGAACAGGACAGTTTAATGTGTTTGGTTAGAAGTTGTCGAACAGGACAGTTTAATGTGTTTGTTAGAAGGTGTCGAACAGGACAGTTTAATGTGTTTGTTAGAAGGTGTCGAGCAGGACAGTTTAATTTGTTTGTTAGAAAGTGTCGAACATGACAGTTTAATGTGTTTGTTAGAAGGTGTCGAACAGGACAGTTTAACGTGTTTGGTTAGAAGGTGTGGAACAGGACAGTTTAATGTATTTGGTTAGAAGGTGTGGAACAGGACAGTTTAATGTGTTTGGTTAAAAGTTGTCGAGTAAGGCAGTTTAATGTGATTGGTTAGAAGTTGTCGAGTAGGACAGTTTAATGTGTTTTGTTAAAAGTTGTCGAGTAAGGCAGTTTAATGTGGTTGGTTAGAAGTTGTCGAGCAGGACCGTTTAATGTGTTTGATTAGAAGTTGTCGAACATGACAGTTTAATGTGCTTGGTTAGAAGGTATGTAACAGGACAGTTTAATGTGTTTGGTTAGAAGGTGTGTAACAGGACAGTTTAATGTGTTTGGTTAAAAGTTGTCGAGTAAGGCAGTTTAATATGGTTGGTTAGAAGTTGTCGAGCAGGACAGTTTAATGCGTTTGGTTAGAAGGTGTGGAACAGGACAGTTTAATGTGTTTGTTAGAAGGTGTCGAACAGGACAGGTTTAATGTGTTTGTTAGAAGGTGTCGAACAGGACAGTTTAATGTGTTTGGTTAGAAGGTGTCGAACAGGACAGTTTAATGTGTTGGTTAGAAGGTGTCGAACAGGACAGTTTAATGTGTTTGGTTAGAAGGTGTCGAGTAGGACAGTTTAATGTGTTTGGTTAGAAGGTGTCGAGTAGGACAGTTTAATGTGTTTGTTAGAAGGTGTCGAACAGGACAGTTTAATGTGATTGTTAGAAGGTGTCGAACAGGACAGTTTAATGTGTTTGGTTAGAAGGTGTCGAACAGGACAGTTTAATGTGTTTGGTTAGAAGGTGTCTAGTAGGACAGTTTAATTTGTTTGGTTAGAAGGTGTCGAGTAGGACAGTTTAATGTGTTTGGTTAGAAGGTGTGGAACAGGACAGTTTAATGTGTTTGGTTAAAAGTTGTCGAGTAAGGCAGTTTAATGTGGTTGGTTAGAAGTTGTCGAGCAGGACAGTTTAATGCGTTTGGTTAGAAGGTGTCGAACAGGACAGTTTAATGTGTTTGGTTAGAATGTGTCGAACGGGACAGTTTACTGTGTTTGTTTAGAAGGTGTCGAGCAGGACAGTTTAATGTGTTTGGTTAGAATGTGTCGAACGGGACAGTTTAATGTGTTTGTTAGAAGGTGTCGAACAGGACAGTTTAATGTGTTTGTTAGAAGGTGTCGAACAGGACAGTTTAATGTGTTTGTTAAAAGTTGTCGAGCAGGACAGTTTAATGTGTTTGTTAGAAGTTGTCGAGCAGGACAGATTAATGTGTTTCTTAGAAGTTGTCGAACAGGACAGTTCAATGTGTTTGGTTAGACGGTGTCGAAGAGAACAGGTTTAATGTGTTTGGTTAGAAGTTGTCGAGTAGGACAGTTTAATGTGATTGGTTAGAAGTTGTCGTGCAGGACAGTTTAATGTGTTTGTTAGAAGGTGTCGAACAGGACAGTTTAATGTTTTGTTAGAAGGTGTCGAGCAGGACAGTTTAATATGTTTGTTAGAAGGTGTCGAGTAGGACAGTTTAATGTGTTTGGTTAGAAGTTGTCGTGCAGGACAGTTTAATGTGTTTGTTAGAAGGTGTCGAGCAAGACAGTTTAATGTGTTTGGTTAGAAGTTGTCGAGCAGGACAGTTTAATATGTATGTTAGAAGGTGTCGAGCAGGACAGTTTAATGTGTTTGGTTAGAAGGTGTCGAACAGGACAGTTTAATGTGTTGGTTAGAAGGTGTCGAACAGGACAGTTTAATGTGTTTGGTTAGAAGGTGTCGAGTAGGACAGTTTAATGTGTTTGGTTAGAAGGTGTCGAGTAGGACAGTTTAATGTGTTTGTTAGAAGGTGTCGAACAGGACAGTTTAATGTGATTGTTAGAAGGTGTCGAACAGGACAGTTTAATGTGTTTGGTTAGAAGGTGTCGAACAGGACAGTTTAATGTGTTGATTAGAAGGTGTCGAACAGGACAGTTGAATGTGTTTGGTTAGAAGGTGTCTAGTAGGACAGTTTAATTTGTTTGGTTAGAAGGTGTCGAGTAGGACAGTTTAATGTGTTTGGTTAGAAGGTGTGGAACAGGACAGTTTAATGTGTTTGGTTAAAAGTTGTCGAGTAAGGCAGTTTAATGTGGTTGGTTAAAAGTTGTCGAGCAGGACAATTTAATGTGTTTGTTAGAAGGTGTCAAACAGGACAGGTTTAATGTGTTTGTTAGAAGGTGTCGAACAGGACAGTTTAATGTGTTTGTTTAGAAGGAGTCGAGCAGGACAGTTTAATGTGTTTGGTTAGAATGTGTCGAACGGGACAGTTTAATGTGTTTGTTAGAAGTTGTCGAACAGGACAGTTTAATGTGTTTGTTAGAAGATGTCGTGCAGGACAGTTTAATGTGTTTGGTTAGAAGTTGTCGAGCAGGACAGTTTAATGTATTTGGTTAGACGGTGTCGAAGAGAACAGGTTTAATGTGTTTGGTTAGAAGCTGTCGAGCAGGACAGTTTAATGTGATTGGTTAGAAGTTGTCGAACAGGACAGTTTAATGTGTTTGTTAGAAGGTGTCGAGCAGGACAGTTTAATGTGTTTGTTAGAAGGTGTCGAGCAGGACAGTTTAATATGTTTGTTAGAAGGTGTCGAGTAGGACAGTTTAATGTGTTTGGTTAGAAGATGTCGTGCAGGACAGTTTAATGTGTTTGTTAGAATGTGTCGAGCAAGACAGTTTAATGTGTTTGTTAGAAGTTGTCGAGCAGGACAGTTTAATATGTATGTTAGAAGGTGTCGAGCAGGACAGTTTAATGTGTTTGGTTAGAAGGTGTCGAACAGGACAGTTTAATGTGTTGGTTAGAAGGTGTCGAACAGGACAGTTTAATGTGTTTGGTTAGAAGGTGTCTAGTAGGACAGTTTAATTTGTTTGGTTAGAAGGTGTCGAGTAGGACAGTTTAATGTGTTTGTTAGAAGGTGACGAACAGGACAGTTTAATGTGTTTGTTAGAAGGTGTCGAACAGGACAGTTTAATGAGATTGGTTTGAAGGTGTCGAACAGGAGAGTTTAATGTGTTTGGTTAGAAGTTGTCGAGTAGGACAGTTTAATGTGTTTGGTTAGAAGGTGTCGAAGGACGTTTAATGTGTTTGTTAGAAGGTGTCGAACAGGACATTTAATGTGTTTGGTTAGAAGTTGTCGAACAGGACAGTTTAATGTGTTTGTTAGAAGGTGTCGAACAGGACAGTTTAATGTGTTTGGTTAAAAGTTGTCGAGTAAGGCAGTTTAATGTGGTTGGTTAGAAGTTGTCGAGCAGGACAGTTTAATGCGTTTGGTTAGAAGGTGTCGAGTAGGACAGTTTAATGTGTTGGTTAGAAGGTGTCGAACAGGACAGTTTAATGTGATTGGTTTGAAGGTGTCGAACAGGACAGGTTTAATGTGTTTGGTTAGAAGTTGTCGAGTAGGACAGTTTAAT
The DNA here is from genome assembly GCA_014843695.1 of Archivesica marissinica. Classification (NCBI taxonomy): domain Eukaryota; kingdom Metazoa; phylum Mollusca; class Bivalvia; order Venerida; family Vesicomyidae; genus Archivesica; species Archivesica marissinica. Next base: position 9,484,230 of record CM026386.1, on the reverse strand, counting down.
GTGTTTGGTTAGAAGTTGTCGAGTAGGACAGTTTAATGTGTTTGTTAGAAGGTGTCGAGCAGGACAGTTTAATGTGTTTGTTAGAAGTTGTCGAGCAGGACAGTTTAATGTGTTTGTTAGAAGTTGTCGAGCAGAACAGATTAATGTGTTTCTTAGAAGGTGTCGAGCAAGACAGTTTAATGTGTTTGGTTAGAAGTTGTCGAGCAGGACAGTTTAATGTGTTTGTTAGAAGGTGTCGAGCAGGACAGTTTAATGTGTTTGGTTAGAAGTTGTCGAGCAGGACAGTTTAATATGTATGTTAGAAGGTGTCGAGCAGGACAGTTTAATGTGTTTGGTTAGAAGTTGTCGAGTAGGACAGTATAATATGTATGTTAGAAGGTGTCGAGCAGGACAGTTTAATGTGTTTGGTTAGAAGGTGTCGAACATGACAGTTTAATGTGTTGGTTAGAAGGTGTCGAGCAGGACAGTTTAATGTGTTTGGTTAGAAGTTGTCGAGCAGGACAGTTTAATGTGTTTGGTTAGAAGTTGTCGGGCAGGACAGATTAATGTGTTTCTTAGAAGGTGTCGAGCAGGACAGTTTAATGTGTTTGGTTAGAAGTTGTCGAGCAGGACAGTTTAATGTGTTTGTTAGAAGTTGTCGAGCAGGACAGATTAATGTGTTTCTTAGAAGTTGTCGAACAGGACAGTTCAATGTGTTTGGTTAGACGGTGTCGAAGAGAACAGGTTTAATGTGTTTGGTTAGAAGTTGTCGAGCAGGACAGTTTAATGTGATTGGTTAGAAGTTGTCGAACAGGACAGTTTAATGTGTTTGGTTAGAATGTGTCGAACGGGACAGTTTAATGTGTTTGTTAGAAGGTGTCGAACAGGACAGTTTAATGTGTTTGTTAGAAGGTGCCGATCAGGACAGTTTAATGTGTTTGTTAAAAGATGTCGAGCAGGACAGTTTAATGTGTTTGTTAGAAGTTGTCGAGCAGGACAGTTTAATGTGTTTGTTAGAAGTTGTCGAGCAGGACAGATTAATGTGTTTCTTAGAAGTTGTCGAACAGGACAGTTCAATGTATTTGGTTAGACGGTGTCGAAGAGAACAGGTTTAATGTGTTTGGTTAGAAGCTGTCGAGCAGGACAGTTTAATGTGATTGGTTAGAAGTTGTCGAACAGGACAGTTTAATGTGTTTGTTAGAAGGTGTCGAACAGGACAGTTTAATGTGTTTGTTAGAAGGTGTCGAGCAGGACAGTTTAATATGTTTGTTAGAAGGTGTCGAGTAGGACAGTTTAATGTGTTTGGTTAGAAGATGTCGTGCAGGACAGTTTAATGTGTTTGTTAGAATGTGTCGAGCAAGACAGTTTAATGTGTTTGGTTAGAAGTTGTCGAGCAGGACAGTTTAATATGTATGTTAGAAGGTGTCGAGCAGGACAGTTTAATGTGTTTGGTTAGAAGGTGTCGAACAGGACAGTTTAATGTGTTGGTTAGAAGGTGTCGAACAGGACAGTTTAATGTGTTTGGTTAGAAGGTGTCTAGTAGGACAATTTAATTTGTTTGGTTAGAAGGTGTCGAGTAGGACAGTTTAATGTGTTTGTTAGAAGGTGACGAACAGGACAGTTTAATGTGTTTGGTTAGAAGTTGTCGAGCAGGACAGTTTAATGCGTTTGGTTAGAAGGTGTCGAGCAGGACAGTTTAATGTGTTGGTTAGAAGGTGTCGAACAGGACAGTTTAATGTGATTGGTTAGAAGGTGTCGAACAGGACAGTTTAATGTGTTTGGTTAGAAGTTGTCGAGTAGGACAGTTTAATGTGTTTGGTTAGAAGTTGTCGAGTAGGACAGTTTAATGTGTTTGTTAGAAGGTGTCGAGCAGGACAGTTTAATGTGTTTGTTAGAAGTTGTCGAGCAGGACAGTTTAATGTGTTTGTTAGAAGTTGTCGAGCAGACAGATTAATGTGTTTCTTAGAAGGTGTCGAGCAGGACAGTTTAATGTGTTTGGTTAGAAGTTGTCGAGCAGGACAGTTTAATGTGTTTGTTAGAAGGTGTCGAGCAGGACAGTTTAATGTGTTTGGTTAGAAGTTGTCGAGCAGGACAGTTTAATGTGTTTGTTAGAAGGTGTCGAGCAGGACAGTTTAATGTGTTTGGTTAGAAGTTGTCGAGTAGGACAGTTTAATATGTTTGTTAGAAGGTGTCGAGCAGGACAGTTTAATGTGTTTGGTTAGAAGGTGTCGAACATGACAGTTTAATGTGTTGGTTAGAAGGTGTCGAGCAGGACAGTTTAATGTGTTTGGTTAGAAGGTGTCGAGCAGGACAGTTTAATGTGTTTGGTTAGAAGTTGTCGGGCAGGACAGTTTAATGTGTTTGTTAGAAGGTGTCGAGCAGGACAGTTTAATGTGTTTGGTTAGAAGTTGTCGAGCAGGACAGTTTAATGTGTTTGTTAGAAGGTGTCGAGCAGGACAGTTTAATGTGTTTGGTTAGAAGGTGTCTAGTAGGACAGTTTAATTTGTTTGGTTAGAAGGTGTCGAGTAGGACAGTTTAATGTGTTTGTTAGAAGTTGTCGAGCAGGACAGATTAATGTGTTTCTTAGAAGTTGTCGAACAGGACAGTTCAATGTGTTTGGTTAGACGGTGTCGAAGAGAACAGGTTTAATGTGTTTGGTTAGAAGTTGTCGAGCAGGACAGTTTAATGTGATTGGTTAGAAGTTGTCGAACAGGACAGTTTAATGTGTTTGTTAGAAGGTGTCGAACAGGACAGTTTAATGTGTTTGTCAGAAGGTGTCGAGCAGGACAGTTTAATATGTTTGTTAGAAGGTGTCGAGTAGGACAGTTTAATGTGTTTGGTTAGAAGTTGTCGTGCTGGACAGTTTAATGTGTTTGTTAGAAGGTGTCGAACAGGACAGTTTAATGTGTTTGTTAGAAGTTGTCGAGCAGGACAGTTTAATGTGTTTGTTAGAGGTTGTCGAGCAGGACAGATTAATGTGTTTCTTAGAAGTTGTCGAACAGGACAGTTCAATGTATTTGGTTAGACGGTGTCGAAGAGAACAGGTTTAATGTGTTTGGTTAGAAGCTGTCGAGCAGGACAGTTTAATGTGATTGGTTAGAAGTTGTCGAACAGGACAGTTTAATGTGTTTGGTTAGAATGTGTCGAACGGGACAGTTTAATGTGTTTGTTAGAAGGTGTCGAACAGGACAGTTTAATGTGTTTGTTAGAAGTTGTCGAGCAGGACAGTTTAATGTGTTTGTTAGAAGTTGTCGAGCAGGACAGATTAATGTGTTTCTTAGAAGTTGTCGAACAGGACAGTTCAATGTATTTGGTTAGACGGTGTCGAAGAGAACAGGTTTAATGTGTTTGGTTAGAAGCTGTCGAGCAGGACAGTTTAATGTGATTGGTTAGAAGTTGTCGAACAGGACAGTTTAATGTGTTTGTTAGAAGGTGTCGAACAGGACAGTTTAATGTGTTTGTTAGAAGGTGTCGAGCAGGACAGTTTAATGTGTTTGTTAGAAGGTGTCGAGCAGGACAGTTTAATATGTTTGTTAGAAGGTGTCGAGTAGGACAGTTTAATGTGTTTGGTTAGAAGATGTCGTGCAGGACAGTTTAATGTGTTTGTTAGAATGTGTCGAGCAAGACAGTTTAATGTGTTTGGTTAGAAGTTGTCGAGCAGGACAGTTTAATATGTATGTTAGAAGGTGTCGAGCAGGACAGTTTAATGTGTTTGGTTAGAAGGTGTCGAACAGGACAGTTTAATGTGTTGGTTAGAAGGTGTCGAACAGGACAGTTTAATGTGTTTGGTTAGAAGGTGTCTAGTAGGACAGTTTAATTTGTTTGGTTAGAAGGTGTCGAGTAGGACAGTTTAATGTGTTTGTTAGAAGGTGACGAACAGGACAGTTTAATGTGTTTGTTAGAAGGTGTCGAACAGGACAGTTTAATGTGTTTGGTTAGAAGTTGTCGAGTAGAACAGTTTAATGTGTTTGTTAGAAGGTGACGAACAGGACAGTTTAATGTGTTTGTTAGAAGGTGTCGAACAGGACAGTTTAATGTGTTTGGTTAAAAGTTGTCGAGTAAGGCAGTTTAATGTGGTTGGTTAGAAGTTGTCGAGCAGGACAGTTTAATGCGTTTGGTTAGAAGGTGTCGAGTAGGACAGTTTAATGTGTTGGTTAGAAGGTGTCGAACAGGACAGTTTAATGTGATTGGTTTGAAGGTGTCGAACAGGACAGGTTTAATGTGTTTGGTTAGAAGTTGTCGAGTAAGGCAGTTTAATGTGGTTGGTTAAAAGTTGTTGAGCAGGACAATTTAATGTGTTTGTTAGAAGGTGTCAAACAGGACAGGTTTAATGTGTTTGTTAGAAGGTGTCGAACAGGACAGTTTAATGTGTTTGTTTAGAAGGAGTCGAGCAGGACAGTTTAATGTGTTTGGTTAGAATGTGTCGAACGGGACAGTTTAATATGTTTGTTAGAAGGTGTCGAACAGGACAGTTTAATGTGTTTGTTAGAAGTTGTCGAGCAGGACAGTTTAATGTGTTTGTTAGAAGGTGCCGATCAGGACAGTTTAATGTGTTTGTTAAAAGATGTCGAGCAGGACAGTTTAATGTGTTTGTTAGAAGTTGTCGAGCAGGACAGATTAATGTGTTTCTTAGAAGTTGTCGAACAGGACAGTTCAATGTATTTGGTTAGACGGTGTCGAAGAGAACAGGTTTAATGTGTTTGGTTAGAAGCTGTCGAGCAGGACAGTTTAATGTGATTGGTTAGAAGGTGTCGAACAGGACAGTTTTATGTGTTTGTTAGAAGGTGTCGAGCAGGACAGTTTAATGTGTTTGTTAGAAGGTGTCGAGCAGGACAGTTTTGTTTGTTAGAAGGTGTCAGAGGACAGTTTAATGTGTGGTTGTTCGAAGGACAGTTAATGTTGTTTATTAAGGTTTGTTAGAGTGTCGAACAGGACAGTTTAATGGTTGGTTAAGGTACAGACAGTTTAATGTGTTGTTAGAAGGTCTAGTAGGACAGTTTAATTTGTTTGGTTAGAAGGTGTCGAGTAGGACAGTTTAATGTGTTTGTTAGAAGGTGACGAACAGGACAGTTTAATGTGTTTGTTAGAAGGTGTCGAACAGGACAGTTTAATGTGTTTGGTTAGAAGGTGTCGAACAGGACAGTTTAATGTGTTTGGTTAGAAGGTGTCGAGTAGGACAGTTTAATGTGTTTGGTTAGAAGGTGTCGAGCAGGACAGTTTAATGTGTTTGTTAGAAGGTGTCGAACAGGACAGTTTAATGTGTTTGGTTAAAAGTTGTCGAGTAAGGCAGTTTAATGTTGTTGGTTAGAAGTTGTCGAGCAGGACAGTTTAATGCGTTTGGTTAGAAGGTGTCGAACAGGACAGTTTAATGTGATTGGTTTGAAGGTGTCGAACAGGACAGTTTAATGTGTTTGGTTAGAAGTTGTCGAGTAGGACAGTTTAATGTGTTTGGTTAGAAGTTGTCGAGTAGGACAGTTTAATGTGTTTGTTAGAAGGTGTCGAGCAGGACAGTTTAATGTGTTTGTTAGAAGTTGTCGAGCAGGACAGTTTAATGTGTTTGTTAGAAGTTGTCGAGCAGAACAGATTAATGTGTTTCTTAGAAGGTGTCGAGCAAGACAGTTTAATGTGTTTGGTTAGAAGTTGTCGAGCAGGACAGTTTAATGTGTTTGTTAGAAGGTGTCGAGCAGGACAGTTTAATGTGTTTGGTTAGAAGTTGTCGAGCAGGACAGTTTAATATGTATGTTAGAAGGTGTCGAGCAGGACAGTTTAATGTGTTTGGTTAGAAGTTGTCGAGTAGGACAGTTTAATATGTATGTTAGAAGGTGTCGAGCAGGACAGTTTAATGTGTTTGGTTAGAAGGTGTCGAACATGACAGTTTAATGTGTTGGTTAGAAGGTGTCGAGCAGGACAGTTTAATGTGTTTGGTTAGAAGTTGTCGAGCAGGACAGTTTAATGTGTTTGGTTAGAAGTTGTCGGGCTGGACAGATTAATGTGTTTCTTAGAAGGTGTCGAGCAGGACAGTTTAATGTGTTTAGTTAGAAGTTGTCGAGCAGGACAGTTTAATGTGTTTGTTAGAAGGTGTCGAGCAGGACAGTTTAATGTGTTTGGTTAGAAGTTGTCGAGCAGGACAGTTTAATATGTATGTTAGAAGGTGTCGAGCAGGACAGTTTAATGTGTTTGGTTAGATGTTGTCGAACATGACAGTTTAATGTGTTTGGTTAGAAGGTGTCGAACAGGACTGTTTAATGTGTTTGGTTAGAAGGTGTCTAGTAGGACAGTTTAATGTGTTTGTTAGAATGTGTCGAACAGGACAGTTTAATGTGATTGTTAGAAGGTGTCGAACAGGACAGTTTAATGTGATTGTTAGAAGGTGTCGAACAGGACAGTTTAATGTGTTTGGTTAGAAGGTGTCGAACAGGACAGTTTAATGTGTTTGTTAGAAGGTGTCGAACAGGACAGTTTAATGTGATTGGTTATAAGGTGTCGAACAGGACAGTTTAATGTGATTGGTTAGAAGGTGTCGAACAGGACAGTTTAATGTGTTTGGTTAGAAGTTGTCGAGTAGGACAGGTTTAATGTGTTTGGTTAGAAGTTGTCGAACAGGACAGTTTAATGTGTTTGGTTAGAAGGTGTCGAACAGGACAGTTTAATGTGTTTGGTTAGAAGGTGTCTAGTAGAACAGTTTAATGTGTTTGGTTAGAAGGTGTCGAACAGGACAGTTTAATGTGTTTGGTTAGAAGGTGTCTAGTAGGACAGTTTAATGTGTTTGTTAGAAGGTGTCGAACAGGACAGGTTAATGTGTTTGTTAGAAGGTGTCGAACAGGACAGTTTAATGTGATTGGTTAGAAGGTGTCGAACAGGACAGTTTAATGTGTTTGGTTAGAAGTTGTCGAACAGGACAGTTTAATGTGTTTGGTTAGAAGGTGTCTAGTAGGACAGTTTAATGTGTTTGGTTAGAAGGTGTCGAACAGGACAGTTTAATGTGTTTGGTTAGAAGGTGTCTAGTAGGACAGTTTAATGTGTTTGTTAGAAGGTGTCGAACAGGACAGTTTAATGTGATTGTTAGAAGGTGTCGAACAGGACAGGTTAATGTGTTTTTTAGAAGGTGTCGAACAGGACAGGTTAATGTGTTTGTTAGAAGGTGTCGAACAGGACAGGGTAATGTGTTTGTTAGAAGGTGTCGAACAGGACAGTTTAATGTGATTGGTTAGAAGGTGTCGAACAGGACAGTTTAATGTGTTTGGTTAGAAGTTATCGAGTAGGACAGGTTTAATATGTTTGGTTAGAAGTTGTCGAGTAGGACAGTTTAATGTGTTTGGTTAGAAGTTGTCGAGTAGGACAGTTTAATGTGTTTGTTAGAAGGTGTCGAGCAGGACAGTTTAATGTGTTTGTTAGAAGGTGTCGAGCAGTACAGTTTAATGTGTTTGGTTAGAAGGTGTCGAACAGGACAGGTTTAATGTGTTTGGTTAGAAGTTGTCGAACAGGACAGTTTAATGTGTTTGGTTAGAAGTTGTCGAACATGACAGTTTAACGTGCTGACTATGATACACAACAGTAACGTGCTAACTATGATAAACACCAGTAACATACTGACTATGATAAACGCCAGTAACATACTGACTATGATAAATACCAGTAACATGCTGACTATGATAAACACCAGTACCATACGGACTATGATAAACACCAGTACCATACGGACTATGATAAACACCAGTACCATACGGACTATGATAAACACCAGTAATATGCTGACTATGATAAACACCAGTAACATGCTGACTATGATAAACACCAGTACTATACGGACTATGATAAACACCAGTAACATGCGGACTATGATAAACACCAGTACCATACGGACTATGATAAACACCAGTAACATGCTGACTATGATAAACACCAGTAACATGCTGACTATGATAAACACCAGTACCATACGGACTATGATAAACACCAGTACCATACGGACTATGATAAACACCAGTACCATACGGACTATGATAAACACCAGTAACATGCTGACTATGATAAACACCAGTAACATGCTGACTATGATAAACACCAGTAACATGCTGACTATGATAAACACCAGTACCATACGGACTATGATAAACACCAGTACCATGCTGACTATGATAAACACCAGTAACATGCTGACTATGATAAACACCAGTAACATGCTGACTATGATAAACACCAGTAACATGCTGACTATGATAAACACCAGTAACATACGGACTATGATTAAACACCAGTAACGTGCTGACTATGATAAACACCAGTAACTTGCTGACTATGATAAACACCAGTAACGTGCTGACTATGATAAACACCAGTAACGTGCTGACTATGATAAACACCAGTACCATACGGACTATGATAAACACCAGTACCATACGGACTATGATAAACACCAGTAACATGCTGACTATGATAAACACCAGTAACTTGGTGACTATGATAAACACCAGTACCATACGGACTATGATAAACACCAGTAACATGCTGACTATGATAAACACCAGTACCATACGGACTATGATAAACACCAGTAACGTGCTGACTATGATAAACACCAGTAACTTGCTGACTATGATAAACACCAGTAACTTGCTGACTATGATAAACACCAGGAACGTGCTGACTATGATAAACACCAGTAACAATAATTATGCCGTACAATATTTGCATTTTTAAAATTAAGTAACAGACATATTTCTCAAACATTCTCAGCTTATCACATCATCTTTTAGCGATTTCTGCATATAGAGTCATGTCAATGAAACATAATAGGCTTTTTTATACACGTTTTTACATATTTTTATTTCTGTCTCATTAAAACATTAATGTGACTCAGTTACACTGTCCAGAGCAGATGTACATTTGAATGTGTAAAATATACAATACGATACGAGTCGGTCCAGTACAAAACTACACCTATACAATATTACATTCACTATAGTTATATAAGATCAGGGTTCAGCGTACATAGAATGCAAGCTATTCGGGAATAAAGCTGTAAACATACACTCCAATACATTCACTATAGTTATATAAGACCAGGGGTCAACGTGCATAGAATGCAAACTATTCAGGAATAAAGCTGTAAACATACAATCCAATACATTCACTATAGTTATCTGCACTTCTCGATATTATCTAAACTTCGAAGTGCGCATGATGCAATATGTTCAGTGTCAATATGTACACATACATCTACACTACAGTGCTTTCAATATAGATATCTGCACTTCTCGATAATGTCGAGACTTGAACGTGCGTAAGATGTGGGTGTGTCGGAGTGTAAATCTGTACATATACTGTACAGTACATTCAGTATAATAGTACAGACGGATATGTAGTCCAGTGGTAACACGCTGGACTGGTAATCTAGGGATCGCAGGTTCGATCCCCCGTCTGACCCTAATAAAATTAACAGTCTTTCAGATGGGACGTTAAACCGAGGTCTCGTGTCGGTGCTTTACACTGTGCACGTAAACGAACAAGAGGAGACTCTGGAATGGGTCTCTGTCTGTATCACTGCACTATCCTCCAAAATCTAAAATGACTAATATCTTCAGGAGGCGTCGCTTATATGGGCAACCGGTAGCGACGATAAATAAACGTAAAGCACACACAGTATAATAGTTATTCGCGCTTCTCGATAGGATCGAGCAAGCCAGGTGTACACATACGCCTACACTACAGTATGTTCAATATTACATGCATATTGTATATATGCTGTATGTTCATAACTTTACTCTATATATGAGATGCAATGTACCCACGGTAACTTGTTGGTTAATACAAACGAGATCGAAGCGAATTTAAAACGGCCGTTTAAGCAGGGACTCTAATTAAACTTGAAACATACTTATACTTTATTATGCTAAGTTAGTGTTCGTTTGATTACTTTCACATGCTATACTGTTATATGATAACGTTTAGGTCAGACACCGCTATTGCAATTTCCATAGGCCACCATTATAACACACAGTGCCATTAGATTTCCCCCAAAAATAGTTTGGCACAAAAGAGAGTAGTTTTCAACAGAATGGCCTTTGAGCCACAGGAAAATGTCAAATTTCAATGGGGTTGACCAATTGCGGTTTTTTTATTTCCCACTAAAGGCACCCACCCCCTACTCTGAAGGTAATGTGGTAGTGAATGTTGCACGGACACCTGCATTTATAATATGCTGTTTATTTGTCACCAAATAGTCAGCAAATATTTTTAAATATTCCAAAATGCAGCTCATATATTGTATTTTAATATTTAGAAGTCATTTTCAATATTTGTGACAATACCTACTCAGCCAATCAGTTCATGTATCAATAACTCTTAAGGGCTTCCCTACACTTTTTCAACCAATCCCAGACCACTATATCAATAACACCGTCTGACCTAAAGATAAGGTATACACCATGTAGAAAGATGAAGCAAGACTGTTCATATGTTGGAAGTTGTATACCTTCAGAAAATGATTATGTACAAGTTGTATTATTAATAAGCATAGTCATCATGTTTTTGGACTTCGTACTATCAACTCATGTCAATATAAGTATGATACATTCTCATTACAGTGTGGGCCATTAAACTATTTGCATGTGTGTTAAGATCATAAGTACACCAATATTTACTAGTAGTTTAACGTTATGATATACAATTACAGCTGTAAATTAAAGTCCAATTGGTTATATATTTTAGTTTTCAGAATATTAATCTATATAATAAAATAATTTTATTTATATACTAATAATAAATTTAATATTTACGTAATATATTCTTAATAATTGCATGAAAGATGTTTGGTGTGTTACTTATAAAAAATAAAAGCATTTAAAGTAAGTTAACATGGCATGCATATGTTATTAAAGCATTTTTCTTCTATAGTATCACATATTATCACACCACGGATACCGTGTTTAAGGAGTTAACATTTACATCAATTTGGTATAAAGGAGATCCAAGTACGGTGTGGATATTGGGTTTATGCACGCATCATGGTATATGTGCCGCGAGATAACTTGATCATCATCAGAGATGCCCCTTGCCGAAACGAAATACAAAGGAACATATATAATGTCGATCGTTGAGGCCATATGATACCATACCATGAGTCTGTATACGGTCTGTATACGGTTGCCTTTTCTCTCTCCCTCGTGGCGATGGGTTCCATCAGGAATGAGGTCTCGAGAGTGATTAATATAAGTTGAAATAACTTGTTTCGCAATCGAGCTAAAATAAAAAATAAATTTGTATAAACTAAATTTCCGTAGGAAAAGCAATTGCCTAGTATTTGAATGGCTTTATAGCATTTCCTTAACATGGTTGGACTGCTTTTAGAAACTGAGCATATTTTACATGGACCGTCTAAGCAAAATAGCCCATTATAAGGGAAATTATTAACAAGCTGTATTCTCTCGTTTTTACACATGATGTCAATCTTTCGTTTAACCAAAGTTTTCCAAGAACATTTATTTGGAAAATGACCGTTGGAGATAAAAGCCCACACAACTTCCATTAAATCATATTTTGCCTAAAGTCTATAAATGTCTGGTATAAACACTTGTACCCTTGTCTATCGTTATTGATGTACCTAATTAGTCGGTTTATGAATAATTGCTTAGACAAATATTAACACGGCAAAGGACAAAGTTGGCCAAAAAATTGAAGTTTCCTTTTATCAATTTCCACTTCAATTGGACAGACACCTAATGACCATTGGAACATGAGAGTTGATGTAGATATCGGTAAGTGTTGCATATATTTAATACACAGTCTGTGGGCTCTTTCAATGATAATTAGCTGTGATACTGAAATAGAATTCCACAATTCGCACCCGTATAATGCTTTGGGTAAAATAATTGACCGGTAAATATTAACAAAGGTCATAGGATTCAAGCCAGTTGGGTGTAGCCCGCTGTTTACGAGGCTAAAAATGTACCTCTTAATTTCAGAGCAGATGCCCGAATAGCATCATTCATATTATACATTTCATCACATACCACACCGAGATTTTTATACTTGGAGTCCGTATTAATGACTTCCTCACCTAGTGTCCATGTTAATGAATGTTCTGGAACATGTCTTGCGTTATTAAAAGTCATCACGCAACATTTAGCAGCATTATATTGATAGCGCCATATCAGAGAATAGTTGTGGCATATGTCCAACATGTTTTGGAGGCCCCGCTTGGACTATGAAAGAAGGACCATATCATCTGCAACTGTAGGTGAGCTTGCTTTGAGGTTGTAGATGCACACACCAAGGCCACTATTTTCTAGTGTGTCTATCAGTTCATTGATGAATAGGAGGTATAGAAATGGAGACGATTTTCCTCCTTGTCTGGTTCCTTGCAAGACGCTGAACCACTCTGACGTCAGTCCTTTATATCGTACGCAGCTAATCATATTACGGTATATATTCACAAAGGATAATTTGCAGCTGAATACCAATTATACGATGGTCGTCAATAGAAAGCGGTGTTACCATATTATCATATTTTACATTCCATAATATTGCAACTCCGCCTGAACCTGCTCGACGAGCTGAGTTTATGATCACAAGCAGCATAGCTTTTATAATTTGTATCTATTAACTCAAAAAAATGTACATTACATGGAGACATCCAATGTTCTGATATACCACAGAAGTCTATAGATTATTTATTTAGAATGTCACATAAATATTTACTACTGGACATGAGTCCAGTCAAATTCCAAGTCATCAGATTTAGATTGAATATCATAATAAACAATAGGTGTATGTTTGTATAATATGGATCATATGAATTGGTACTGTTAGTCCAAGTTCAAATGTCGATACATATTGTAGCTCTCAACCTCGTTACGGTGATGAAAACCATTTTCCGCATGTGAGTTATTATACTGGAAATTGGTATGATACATGGAGCTAGTTCCTGATTCCCGTCTACTCTTCAAAATACCTCGGTTTAACCAGGGTCTACACCAGGGTCTACACGTAACTCTCTCTGGCCAGAAGTAAGATTGTTGTAACTGTGATAAAGTACCATTGTCTTCAACGTTAATACGAACAATAGCGTCTCCAGGCGTGCGTCGGCAGTGGAAAATCCTTACCATTGATACCTTGTATCTCCTACGACACATGTATGACGTAATAATTGAGCTTGTCACAGACTTTTTAAATCCACCTAAATAAAAACGCTTTGCGCCATTATTCACTTATATTCTAGATAGGATCGAGACTTCCAAGTCAAATTAATATAAGTTTGATCTGTTGTAAAGCTGTACGCCTACCTACATTGCTACAGTAAACATGTGATATATGATGAAGAACACTGCTTACTTTATGCCTATTCACACATACGCTTATCGACGACACAACACAAAAACATATCACTTTGACTAGTGAATAGTGTCCTTGCACTTATTACATAAATGTGGAGAAAACACTAAGATCGCCAGTATCTGCTTTATTAAGGCCAGATCCCCACACTCCCGCACATCGTGGTTCCAGAATCCGCATTGATGAGTGCATTAATGTATTTAACAATATTTACTGTAGGAGATGTGAATACACCTCGTTAGTCCGAACCACAAATAATTTCATTCATACTCCACTCATTCATACTCCTCTCATTCATACTCCTCTCATTCATACTCCTCTCATTCATACTCCTCTCATTCATACTCCTCTCATTCATACTCCTCTCATTCATACTCCTCTCATTCTTTTTTACCGACAACCGAAAAGTGTCTAATCTGAACCAGATACACATATGGATAATCTTCACATAACATACAATTGTTCTTGTCAGTACCAACTACACGTATATGTATATATAGTAAATACCCGTGGGGAGTAAATTGACATTGTTTTCGACGAACTTCTGGATATAGAAGTCTAATACTATAATGAGGTTATATTTCTTATCAGAACATATTTCTCAGAAACAATGAAAATATAATATTAGGATATCTTATTATTTTGAAGCTTATCCAATAACAAAGTATACTGGTAAGAGACTACTATTCTCCCAATTTTCTTAGGTTTCAAGCAGGTGACACAACAAATTGTCTGCCTAATATATCTTTGCTTAATGTATCTTCTTTCTAAGCGTACTGAACATATCTTTTAATATATTACTGGATGTCAAGGGAGGGGGCCGGGCGTATTCATGTATTTAACCGTTGCTTGAACGTCGAACGGTCACTATGTGTGTGTTTTAAGTTTATTTATCGTCGCTACCGGTTGCCCATATGAGCGACGCCTCCTGCAGAGATTAGTCATTTTAGATATTTGGAGGATAGTGCATGATACAGACAGAAACCCATTCCAGGGTCTCCTCTGGTTCTTTTTACGTGCACGGTGTAAAGCACCAACACGAGACATCGGGTTAACGTCCCATCTGAAAGACTGTTAATTTTATTAGGGTCAGACGGGTGATCGAACCTGCAGATCCGTCTGCCAATGGTAAACCGTTTATATATGACCGTTTACACCTCGCTATGCTCTGTGAACAGCGACTATCTTACAGCTTCGCTGTCCACAGTGTCCCAACCATGCCGATGATAAATACATTTATTGATTCAATAGTGTTCGAATGTATTCGGAAGAATTTGTAGTAGCAAAGCATGTATACGTGAAAAATGCATTTTATTTGCTTTGTGCGATGTAATGTCGCTTTAACATTTCTATTAAAAGCTGCTTGTGTAATTGCGTAAATATATATTTAACAAGTTTACTATATATGATTCTATTATTTTGGTGATCAGGAAGTCGATTTTTATTCATCTATGACGTCATAACTACCCACAAATATTTAAAATGGCTGCCATTTTGAGCCAAAATAAATGTTTTCAAATTCCCATAACAGCTTCGTTTGTAGGGCGATTTTCATAAAAATTAGCAGTAAATTCTGCTTACGTTTCCAATTAGATGATGCTTAAATTGACAGTTTGTCTAAGTGTTTCCTCTAAGAGAGTAACAACGATGTATAGCCATCCTCGGTATGCAGCACATTCTAAGTAAACGCATCATGGAGCTAGAATTGAACACGCTGTTTAGATAAGTTCAGTTATGAATAGAACAGTTCGTAGAACATATCCATGCATAGCGATAATGTTTGGTGTCCATTAATCATGAATGCCATGCTTTGTCTTCTTAGCCTCTCCATAATTATTGTCTAATCCAGTTTTTCTGATTTCTCCAGGAAAACAATAAGTGAACTTTAATGAAATTTATCTAGCCAATGAAACACGTCTTAGATAAGTCCTAGATTATTTCTCTTGGCTTTTATAGAATCCCACAGGAAACTCCATTATGCTATTAGACGAATGTTAATGATGTATCTATGTACTTGAACATGTATAGTTTTATTTTTCACTACGCGGGTTATGCTCTCAAGTATTTACGTAATTGATTTGTTAATATTATATTGCTGTATACACATGTATGTAACGATTACAACATTCCTAACATATAATTAGAAAATGGGTTGGGCCACATGTTCTAACAGTGATTGGCCCTCTCCATAGAAGTGATTGGCCCTCTCCATAGAAGTGATTGGCCCTCTCCATAGAAGTGATTGGCCCTCTCCATAGAAGTGATTGGCCCTCTCCATAGAAGTGATTGGCCCTCTCCATAGAAGTGATTGGCCCTCTCCATAGAAGTGATTGGCCCTCTCCATAGAAGTGATTGGCCCTCTCCATAGAAGTGATTGGCCCTCTCCATAGAAGTGATTGGCCCTCTCCATAGAAGTGATTGGCCCTCTCCATAGAAGTGATTGGCCCTCATAGATGTGATTGGCTCCTCTCCATAGAAGTGATTGGCCCTCTCCATAGAAGTGATTGGCCCTCTCCATAGAGTGTTGGCCCTCTCCATAGAAGTGATTGGCCCTCTCCATAGAAGTGATTGGCCCTCTCCATAGAAGTGATTGGCCCTCTCCATAGAAGTGATTGGCCCTCTCCATAGAAGTGATTGGCCCTCTCCATAGAAGTGATTGGCCCTCTCCATAGAAGTGAGTTGAACACTGCATCATTTAAATGGCTTAATTAAAGCTGAAACAAGTATAACGCAGTTTACGAGATATAAGAAATGTATGTACTAGTCTGCACAATCCACTATCCAGTTTCCCCACGAAGGATCAATTTAATTAATTATATCCGCTATATGCGTTTTTCTTTAAATGGCAGAAATATATCTATATTTCATATGTAACATATCGTTGTGTTTGGAAAGTCACCGTGTATAACGTCGTTAACAATATGTACAGCAGGCAGATGTGATTTTAAATGTTATACTGGAATGAAATAGAACTGACATTATTAGCGCTGTTATATATTCTAGTATCCTTCCAAAAGCAGAAAACAGCCATTACAATTTACAATCAAAAGACGTTGTTTACATGTAGACAGTAAAGTAAGTAGTTTGCGACGTCAACGTTTCAAATAAAAAATTCTGGCAAAATTATTCACACATCTCTACGATGTCTAAAGTTTTAAATTATTTACACACAATTTACATTTATTTCTGGTTACCGCAGATACCACAGTTACCGCGAGTATGTTATGTATACCGATCTATTGACTATAATACATTACTAAAACCGTCTATGAGGCCGCTCTGTTGCCGCATGGTCTATGAGGCCGCTCTGTTGCCGCATGGTCTATGAGGTCGCTCTGTTGCCGCATGGTCTATGAGGCGGCTCTGTTGCCGCATGGTTAAGGTCGCCCACTTCAAATCACTTGTTCCTTGTGGCTGTAAGATGTAAACCCACGGGGGTATCGATAGACGAATTTTACATGTAAGGAGGCTATCTACTGGCTAACCGAAGATCGATGGTTCTACCCGGGTGCCTGTCTGTGCCTGAAATATAGCCCAATGGTACCAGGGTCTTCCACCAATATCAGCTCGATAATCCCCATATAACATGAGCTGTTTCTGCGACTTTAGACCTATTAACAATCAAACAAACACTAGCTAATAAATACCGCAGTTGGGAAACGACTTCAATGTTTTGATTCGAGGTGAAAACTAGTTGCTGCTGTCTGAATTGTGGGTGTCAGAATAAATCGGTCAAGGTTTGTGGTGACTAGGGCGATCAGCGAAATGTCCACTTTACTATATAAATGGGTAAGGGCTGTGGAGAGGGCGGTCAGTGAAATGTCCACTTTACTATAGAAATGGGTAACGGCTGTGGTGAGGGCGGTCGGTGACATGTCCACTTTACTATAGAAATGGGTAACGGCTGTGGAGAGGGCGGTCAGTGAAATGTCCACTTTACTATAGAAATGGGTAACGTCTGTGGTTAGGGCGGTCAGTGATATGTCCACTTTACTATAGAAATGGGTAACGGCTGTGGAGAGGGCGGTCGGTGACATGTCCACTTTACTAAAGAAATGGGTAACGGCTGTGGTTAGGGCGGTCAGTGATATGTCCACTTTACTATAGAAATGGGTAACGGCTGTGGTTAGGGCGGTCAGTGAAATGTCCACTTTACTATAGAAATGGGTAACGGCTGTGGTTAGGGCGGTCAGTGATATGTCCACTTTACTATAGAAATGGGTAACGGCTGTGGTTAGGGCGGTCAGTGAAATGTCCACTTTACTATAGAAATGGGTAACGGCTGTGGTTAGGGCGGTCAGTGATATGTCCACTTTACTATAGAAATGGGTAACGGCTGTGGTTAGGGCGGTCAGTGAAATGTCCACTTTACTATAGAAATGGGTAACGGCTGTGGTTAGGGCGGTCAGTGATATGTCCACTTTACTATAGAAATGGGTAACGGCTGTGGTTAGGGCGGTCAGTGAAATGTCCACTTTACTATAGAAATGGGTAACGGCTGTGGTTAGGGCGGTCAGTGAAATGTCCACTTTAATATAGAAATGGGTAACGACTGTGGAGAGGGCGGTCAGTGATATGTCCACTTTACTATAGAAATGGGTAACGGCTGTGGCTAGGGCGGTCAGTGAAATGTCCACTTTACTATAGAAATGGGTAAGGGCTGTGGCTAGGGCGGTCAGTGAAATGTCCATTTTACTATAGAAATGGGTAACGGCTGTGGAGAGGGCGGTCTGTGAAATGTCCACTTTACTATAGAAATGGGTAACGGCTGTGGAGAGGGCGGTCAGTGAAATGTCCACTTTACTATAGAAATGGGTAACGGCATTAGTGGTCGGAGAAATGTCCACTTTACTATAGAAATGGGTAACGGCTGTGGAGAGGGCGGTCAGTGAAATGTCCACTTTACTATAGAAATGGGTAACGGCTGTGGTGAGGGCGGTCGGTGAAATGTCCACTTTACTATAGATATGGGTAACGGCTGTGGAGAGGGTGGTCAGTGAAATGTCCACTTTACTATAGAAATGGGTAACGGCATTGGTGGTCGGAGAAATGTCCACTTTACTATAGAAATGGGTAACGGCTGTGGAGAGGGTGGTCAGTGAAATGTCCACTTTACTATAGAAATGGGTAACGGCTGTGGAGAGGGCGGTCAGTGATATGTCCAATTTACTATAGAAATGGGTAACGGCTGTGGTGAGGGCGGTCGGTGAAATGTCCACTTTACTATAGAAATGGGTAACGGCTGTGGAGAGGGTGGTCAGTGAAATGTCCACTTTACTATAGAAATGGGTAACGGCATTGGTGGTCGGAGAAATGTCCACTTTACTATAGAAATGGGTAACGGCTGTGGAGAGGGTGGTCAGTGAAATGTCCACTTTACTATAGAAATGGGTAACGGCTGTGGTGAGGGCGGTCAGTGAAATGTCCACTTTACTATAGAAATGGGTAACGGCATTGGTGGTCGGAGAAATGTCCACTTTACTATAGAAATGGGTAACGGCTGTGGAGAGGGTGGTCAGTGAAATGTCCACTTTACTATAGAAATGGGTAACGGCTGTGGTGAGGGCGGTCGGCGAAATGTCCACTTTACTATAAAATGGGTAACGGCTGTGGAGAGGGTGGTCAGTGAAATGTCCACTTTACTATAGAAATGGGTAACGGCATTGGTGGTCGGAGAAATGTCCACTTTACTATAGAAATGGGTAACGGCATTGGTGGTCGGAGAAATGTCCACTTTACTATAGAAATGGGTAACGGCTGTGGAGAGGGTGGTCAGTGAAATGTCCACTTTACTATAGAAATGGGTAACGGCATTGGTGGTCGGAGAAATGTCCACTTTACTATAGAAATGGGTAACGGCATTGGTGGTCGGAGAAATGTCCACTTTACTATAGAAATGGGTAACGGCATTGGTGGTCGGAGAAATGTCCACTTTACTATAGAAATGGGTAACGGCTGTGGTGAGGGCGGTCAGTGAAATGTCCACTTTACTATATAAATGGGTAACGGCATTGGTGGGCGGAGAAATGTCCACTTTATTATAGAAATGGGTAACGGCATTGGTAGTCGGAGAAATGTCCACTTTACTATAGAAATGGGTAACGGCATTGGTGGTCGGAGAAATGTCCACTTTACTATATAAATGGGTAACGGCTGTGGAGAGGGTGGTCAGTGAAATGTCCACTTTACTATAGAAATGGGTAACGGCTGTGGTATGGGCGGTCGGTGAAATGTCCACTTTACTATAGAAATGGGTAACGGCTGTGGAGAGGGTGGTCAGTGAAATGTCCACTTTACTATAGAAATGGGTAACGGCATTGGTGGTCGGAGAAATGTCCACTTTACTATAGAAATGGGTAACGGCTGTGGAGAGGGTGGTCAGTGAAATGTCCACTTTACTATAGAAATGGGTATCGGCTGTGGAGAGGGCGGTCAGTGATATGTCCACTTTACTATAGAAATGGGTAACGGCTGTGGTGAGGGCGGTCGGTGAAATGTCCACTTTACTATAGAAATGGGTAACGGCTGTGGAGAGGGTGGTCAGTGAAATGTCCACTTTACTATAGAAATGGGTAACGGCATTAGTGGTCGGAGAAATTTCCACTTTACTATAGAAATGGGTAACGGCTGTGGAGAGGGTGGTCAGTGAAATGTCCACTTTACTATAGAAATGGGTAACGGCTGTGGTGAGGGCGGTCAGTGAAATGTCCACTTTACTATAGAAATGGGTAACGGCATTGGTGGTCGGAGAAATGTCCACTTTACTATATAAATGGGTAACGGCATTGGTGGTCGGCGAAATGTCCACTTTACTATAGAAATGGGTAACGGCTATGGAGAGGGTGGTCAGTGAAATGTCCACTTTACTATAGAAATGGGTAACGGCATTGGTGGTCGGAGAAATGTCCACTTTACTATAGAAATGGGTAAAGGCTGTGGAGAGGGTGGTCAGTGAAATGTCCACTTTACTATAGAAATGGGTAACGGCTATGGAGAGGGCGGTCAGTGAAATGTCCACTTTACTATAGAAATGGGTAACGGCATTGGTGGTCGGAGAAATGTCCACTTTACTATAGAAATGGGTAACGGCATTGGTGGTCGGAGAAATGTCCACTTTACTATAGAAATGGGTAACGGCATTGGTGGTCGGAGAAATGTCCACTTTACTATAGAAATGGGTAACAGCATTGGTGGTCGGAGAAATGTCCACTTTACTATATAAATGGGTAACGGCTGTGGTGAGGGCGGTCAGTGAAATGTCCACTTTACTATATAAATGGGTAACGGCATTGGAGGTCGGAGAAATGTCCACTTTACTATAGAAATGGGTAACGGCATTGGTGGTCGGAGAAATGTCCACTTTACTATAGAAATGGGTAACGGCATTGGTGGTCGGAGAAATGTCCACTTTACTATATAAATGGGTAACGGCTGTGGAGAGGGTGGTCAGTGAAATATCCACTTTACTATAGAAATGGGTAACGGCTGTGGTTAGGGCGGTCAGTGAAATGTCCACTTTACTATAGAAATGGATAACGGCATTGGTGCTCGGAGAAATGTCTACTTTACTATAGAAATGGGTAACGCCTGTGGTTAGGGCGGTCAGTGAAATGTCCACTTTACTATAGAAATGGGTAAGGGCTGATGTGAGGGCGGTCAGTGAAATGTCCACTTTACTATAGATATGGGTAACGGCTGTGGTTAGGGCGGTCAGTGAAATGTCCACTTTACTATAGAAATGGGTAACGGCATTGGTGGTCGGAGAAATGTCCACTTTACTATAGAAATGGGTAACGGCTGTGGTGAGGGCGGTCAGTGAAATGTCCACTTTACTATATAAATGGGTAACGGCATTGGTGGTCGGAGAAATGTCCACTTTACTATAGAAATGGGTAACGGCATTGGTGGTCGGAGAAATGTCCACTTTACTATAGAAATGGGTAACGGCATGGTGGTCGGAGAAATGTCCACTTTACTATAGAAATGGGTAACGGCATTGGTGGTCGGAGAAATGTCCACTTTACTATAGAAATGGGTAACGGCATTGGTGGTCGGAGAAATGTCCACTTTACTATAGAAATGGGTAACGGCATTGGTGGTCGGAGAAATGTCCACTTTACTATAGAAATGGGTAAGGGCTGTGATGAGGGCGGTCAGTGAAATGTCCACTTTACTATAGAAATGGGTAACGGCATTGGTGGTCGGAGAAATGTCCACTTTACTATAGAAATGGGTAACGGCTGTGGTGAGGGCGGTCAGTGAAATGTCCACTTTACTATAGAAATGGGTAAGGGCTGTGGAGAGGGCGGTCGGTGAAATGTCCACTTTACTATAGAAATGGGTAACGGCATTAGTGGTCGGAGAAATGTCCACTTTACTATAGAAATGGGTAACGGCTGTGGAGAGGGTGGTCAGTGAAATGTCCACTTTACTATAGAAATGGGTAACGGCTGTGGTGAGGGCGGTCAGTGAAATGTCCACTTTACTATAGAAATGGGTAACGGCATTGGTGGTCGGAGAAATGTCCACTTTACTATAGAAATGGGTAACGGCTGTGGAGAGGGTGGTCAGTGAAATGTCCACTTTACTATAGAAATGGGTAACGGCTGTGGTGAGGGCGGTCAGTGAAATGTCCACTTTACTATAGAAATGGGTAACGGCATTGGTGGTCGGAGAAATGTCCACTTTACTATAGAAATGGGTAACGGCTGTGGTGAGGGGGTCAGTGAAATGTCCACTTTACTATAGAAATGGGTAACGGCTATGGGAGGGCGGTCGGTGAAATGTCCACTTTACTATAGAAATGGGTAACGGCATTGGTGGTCGGAGAAATGTCCACTTTACTATAGAAATGGGTAACGGCATTGGTGGTCGGAGAAATGTCCACTTTACTATAGAAATGGGTAACGGCTGTGGTGAGGGCGGTCAGTGAAATGTCCACTTTACTATAGAAATGGGTAACGGCTGTGGAGAGGGCGGTCGGTGAAATGTCCACTTTACTATAGAAATGGGTAACGGCTGTGGTGAGGGCGGTCAGTGAAATGTCCACTTTACTATAGAAATGGGTAACGGCATTGGTGGTCGGAGAAATGTCCACTTTACTATAGAAATGGGTAACGGCATTGGTGGTCGGAGAAATGTCCACTTTACTATAGAAATGGGTAACGGCATTGGTGGTCGGAGAAATGTCCACTTTACTATAGAAATGGGTAACGGCTGTGGAGAGGGTGGTCAGTGAAATATCCACTTTACTATAGAAATGGGTAACGGCTGTGGTTAGGGCGGTCAGTGAAATGTCCACTTTACTATAGAAATGGGTAACGGCATTGGTGCTCGGAGAAATGTCTACTTTACTATAGAAATGGGTAACGCCTGTGGTTAGGGCGGTCAGTGAAATGTCCACTTTACTATAGAAATGGGTAAGGGCTGTTGTGAGGGCGGTCAGTGAAATGTCCACTTTACTATAGATATGGGTAACGGCTGTGGTTAGGGCGGTCAGTGAAATGTCCACTTTACTATAGAAATGGGTAACGGCATTGGTGGTCGGAGAAATGTCCACTTTACTATAGAAATGGGTAACGGCTGTGGTGAGGGCGGTCAGTGAAATGTCCACTTTACTATATAAATGGGTAACGGCATTGGTGGTCGGAGAAATGTCCACTTTACTATAGAAATGGGTAACGGCATTGGTGGTCGGAGAAATGTCCACTTTACTATAGAAATGGGTAACGGCATAGGTGGTCGGAGAAATGTCCACTTTACTATAGAAATGGGTAACGGCATTGGTGGTCGGAGAAATGTCCATTTTACTATAGAAATGGGTAACGGCATTGGTGGTCGGAGAAATGTCCACTTTACAATAGAAATGGGTAACGGCATTGGTGGTCGGAGAAATGTCCACTTTACTATAGAAATGGGTAAGGGCTGTGATGAGGGCGGTCAGTGAAATGTCCACTTTACAATAGAAATGGGTAACGGCATTGGTGGTCGGAGAAATGTCCACTTTACTATAGAAATTGGTAACGGCTGTGGTGAGGGCGGTCAGTGAAATGTCCACTTTACTATAGAAATGGGTAAGGGCTGTGGAGAGGGCGGTCGGTGAAATGTCCACTTTACTATAGAAATGGGTAACAGCTGTGGTGAGGGCGGTCGGTGAAATGTCCACTTTACTATAGAAATGGGTAACGGCTGTGGAGAGGGCGGTCAGTGAAATGTCCACTTTACTATAGAAATGGGTAACGGCATTGGTGGTCGGAGAAATGTCCACTTTACTATAGAAATGGGTAACGGCATTGGTGGTCGGAGAAATGTCCACTTTACTATAGAAATGTGTAACGGCATTGGTGGTCGGAGAAATGTCCACTTTACTATAGAAATGGGTAACGGCTGTGGTGAGGGCGGTCAGTGAAATGTCCACTTTACTATAGAAATGGATAACGGCATTGGTGGTCGGAGAAATGTCCACTTTACTATATAAATGGGTAAGGGCTGTGGTGAGGGCGGTCAGTGAAATGTCCACTTTACTATAGAAATGTGTAACGGCATTGGTGGTCGGAGAAATGTCCACTTTACTATAGAAATGGGTAACGGCTGTGGTGAGGGCGGTCAGTGAAATGTCCACTTTACTATAGAAATGGGTAAGGGCTGTGGTGAGGGCGGTCAGTGAAATGTCCACTTTACTATAAATGGGTAACGGCTGTGGAGAGGGCGGTCGGTGAAATGTCCACTTTACTATAGAAATGGGTAACGGCTGTGGTGAGGGCGGTCGGTGAAATGTCCACTTTACTATAGAAATGGGTAACGGCTGTGGAGAGGGCGGTCAGTGAAATGTCCACTTTACTATAGAAATGGGTAACGGCATTGGTGGTCGGAGAAATGTCCACTTTACTATAGAAATGGGTAACGGCTGTGGAGAGGGTGGTCAGTGAAATGTCCACTTTACTATAGAAATGGGTAACGGCTGTGGTGAGGGCGGTCAGTGAAATGTCCACTTTACTATAGAAATGGGTAACGGCATTGGTGGTCGGAGAAATGTCCACTTTACTATAGAAATGGGTAACGGCTGTGGAGAGGGTGGTCAGTGAAATGTCCACTTTACTATAGAAATGGGTAACGGCATTGGTGGTCGGAGAAATGTCCACTTTACTATAGAAATGGGTAACGGCTGTGGAGAGGGTGGTCAGTGAAATGTCCACTTTACTATAGAAATGGGTAACGGCATTGGTGGTCGGAGAAATGTCCACTTTACTATATAAATGGGTAACGGCATTGGTGGTCGGAGAAATGTCCACTTTACTATAGAAATGGGTAACGGCTATGGAGAGGGTGGTCAGTGAAATGTCCACTTTACTATAGAAATGGGTAACGGCATTGGTGGTCGGAGAAATGTCCACTTTACTATAGAAATGGGTAACGGCTGTGGAGAGGGCGGTCAGTGAAATGTCCACTTTACTATAGAAATGGGTAACGGCATTGGTGGTCGGAAATGTCCACTTTACTATAGAAATGGGTAACGGCTGTGGAGAGGGCGGTCAGTGAAATGTCCACTTTACTATAGAAATGGGTAACGGCATTGGTGGTCGGAGAAATGTCCACTTTACTATAGAAATGGGTAACGGCTGTGGAGAGGGCGGTCAGTGAAATGTCCACTTTACTATAGAAATGGGTAACGGCATTGGTGGTCGGAGAAATGTCCACTTTACTATAGAAATGGGTAACGGCATTGGTGGTCGGAGAAATGTCCACTTTACTATAGAAATGGGTAACGGCATTGGTGGTCGGAGAAATGTCCACTTTACTATAGAAATGGGTAACGGCTGTGGTGAGGGCGGTCAGTGAAATGTCCACTTTACTATAGAAATGGGTAACGGCTGTGGAGAGGGCGTCAGTGAAATGTCCACTTTACTATAGAAATGGGTAACGGCATTGGTGGTCGGAGAAATGTCCACTTTACTATAGAAATGGGTAACGGCTGTGGAGAGGGCGGTCATGAAATGTCCACTTTACTATAGAAATGGGTAACGGCTGTGGGAGGGCGGTCAGTGAAATGTCCACTTTACTATAGAAATGGGTAACGGCATTGGTGGTCGGAGAAATGTCCACTTTACTATAGAAATGGGTAACGGCTGTGGAGAGGGTGGTCAGTGAAATGTCCACTTTACTATAGAAATGGGTAACGGCTGTGGTGAGGGCGGTCAGTGAAATGTCCACTTTACTATAGAAATGGGTAACGGCATTGGTGGTCGGAGAAATGTCCACTTTACTATAGAAATGGGTAACGGCTGTGGAGAGGGTGGTCAGTGAAATGTCCACTTTACTATAGAAATGGGTAACGGCATTGGTGGTCGGAGAAATGTCCACTTTACTATAGAAATGGGTAACGGCTGTGGAGAGGGTGGTCAGTGAAATGTCCACTTTACTATAGAAATGGGTAACGGCATTGGTGGTCGGAGAAATGTCCACTTTACTATAGAAATGGGTAACGGCTATGGAGAGGGTGGTCAGTGAAATGTCCACTTTACTATAGAAATGGGTAACGGCATTGGTGGTCGGAGAAATGTCCACTTTACTATAGAAATGGGTAACGGCTGTGGAGAGGGCGGTCAGTGAAATGTCCACTTTACTATATAAATGGGTAACGGCATTGGTGGTCGGAGAAATGTCCACTTTACTATAGAAATGGGTAACGGCATTGGTGGTCGGAGAAATGTCCACTTTACTATAGAAATGGGTAACGGCATTGGTGGTCGGAAATGTCCACTTTACTATAGAAATGGGTAACGGCTTTGGTGGTCAGAAATGTCCACTTTACTATAGAAATGGGTAACGGCATTGGTGGTCGGAGAAATGTCCACTTTACTATAGAAATGGGTAACGGCTGTGGTAGGGGTCAGTGAAATGTCCACTTTACTATAGAAATGGGTAACGGCATTGGTGGTCGGAGAAATGTCCACTTTACTATAGAAATGGGTAACGGCTGTGGGGGGTGGTCGGTGAAATGTCCACTTTACTATAGAAATGGGTAACGGCTGTGGTGAGGGCGGTCAGTGAAATGTCCACTTTACTATAGAAATGGGTAACGGCATTGGTGGTCGGAGAAATGTCCACTTTACTATAGAAATGGGTAACGGCATTGGTGGTCGGAGAAATGTCCACTTTACTATAGAAATGGGTAACGGCTGTGGTGAGGGCGGTCAGTGAAATGTCCACTTTACTATAGAAATGGGTAACGGCATTGGTGAGGGTCGGAGAAATGTCCACTTTACTATAGAAATGGGTAACGGCTGTGGTGAGGGCGGTCAGTGAAATGTCCACTTTACTATAGAAATGGGTAACGGCATTGGTGGTCGGAGAAATGTCCACTTTACTATAGAAATGGGTAACGGCATTGGTGGTCGGAGAAATGTCCACTTTACTATAGAAATGGGTAACGGCATTGGTGGTCGGAGAAATGTCCACTTTACTATAGAAATGGGTAACGGCTGTGGTGAGGGCGGTCAGTGAAATGTCCACTTTACTATAGAAATGGGTAACGGCATTGGTGGTCGGAGAAATGTCCACTTTACTATATAAATGGGTAAGGGCTGTGGTGAGGGCGGTCAGTGAAATGTCCACTTTACTATAGAAATGTGTAACGGCATTGGTGGTCGGGAAATGTCCACTTTACTATAGAAATGGGTAACGGCTGTGGGAGGGCGGTCAGTGAAATGTCCACTTTACTATAGAAATGGGTAGGGCTGTGGTGAGGGCGGTCAGTGAATGTCCACTTTACTATAAATGGTAACGGCTGTGGAGAGGGCGGTCGGTGAAATGTCCACTTTACTATAGAAATGGGTAACGGCTGTGGTGAGGGCGGTCGGTGAAATGTCCACTTTACTATAGAAATGGGTAACGGCTGTGGAGAGGGCGGTCAGTGAAATGTCCACTTTACTATAGAAATGGGTAACGGCATTGGTGGTCGGAGAAATGTCCACTTTACTATAGAAATGGGTAACGGCTGTGGTGAGGGCGGTCAGTGAAATGTCCACTTTACTATAGAAATGGGTAACGGCTGGTGGTCGGAGAAATGTCCACTTTACTATAGAAATGGGTAACGGCATTGGTGGTCGGAGAAATGTCCACTTTACTATAGAAATGGGTAACGGCTGTGGAGAGGGTGGTCAGTGAAATGTCCACTTTACTATAGAAATGGGTAACGGCATTGGTGGTCGGAGAAATGTCCACTTTACTATAGAAATGGGTAACGGCTGTGGAGAGGGTGGTCAGTGAAATGTCCACTTTACTATAGAAATGGGTAACGGCTGTGGTGAGGGCGGTCGGTGAAATGTCCACTTTACTATAGAAATGGGTAACGGCTGTGGTGAGGGCGGTCAGTGAAATGTCCACTTTACTATAGAAATGGGTAACGGCTGTGGAGAGGGCGGTCAGTGAAATGTCCACTTTACTATAGAAATGGGTAACGGCATTGGTGGTCGGAGAAATGTCCACTTTACTATAGAAATGGGTAACGGCTGTGGAGAGGGTGGTCAGTGAAATGTCCACTTTACTATAGAAATGGGTAACGGCTGTGGTGAGGGCGGTCAGTGAAATGTCCACTTTACTATAGAAATGGGTAACGGCATTGGTGGTCGGAGAAATGTCCACTTTACTATAGAAATGGGTAACGGCTGTGGAGAGGGTGGTCAGTGAAATGTCCACTTTACTATAGAAATGGGTAACGGCATTGGTGGTCGGAGAAATGTCCACTTTACTATAGAAATGGGTAACGGCTGTGGAGAGGGTGGTCAGTGAAATGTCCACTTTACTATATAAATGGGTAACGGCATTGGTGGTCGGCGAAATGTCCACTTTACTATAGAAATGGGTAACGGCTTGTGGAGAGGTGGTCAGTGAAATGTCCACTTTACTATAGAAATGGGTAACGGCTGTGGAGAGGGCGGTCAGTGAAATGTCCACTTTACTATAGAAATGGGTAACGGCATGGTGGTCGGAGAAATGTCCACTTTACTATAGAAATGGGTAACGGCATTGGTGGTCGGAGAAATGTCCACTTTACTATAGAAATGGGTAACGGCATTGGTGGTCGGAGAAATGTCCACTTTACTATAGAAATGGGTAACGGCATTGGTGGTCGGAGAAATGTCCACTTTACTATAGAAATGGTAACGGCATTGGTGGTCGGAGAAATGTCCACTTTACATAGAAATGGGTAACGGCATTGGTGGTCGGAGAAATGTCCACTTTACTATAGAAATGGGTAAGGGCTGTGGTGAGGGCGGTCAGTGAAATGTCCACTTTACAATAGAAATGGGTAACGGCATTGGTGGTCGGAGAAATGTCCACTTTACTATAGAAATGGGTAACGGCTGTGGTGAGGGCGGTCAGTGAAATGTCCACTTTACTA
Source organism: Archivesica marissinica (assembly GCA_014843695.1). Taxonomy (NCBI): domain Eukaryota; kingdom Metazoa; phylum Mollusca; class Bivalvia; order Venerida; family Vesicomyidae; genus Archivesica; species Archivesica marissinica. Next base: position 9,455,516 of record CM026386.1, on the reverse strand, counting down.
TAGAAATGGGTAAGGGCTGTGGAGAGGGCGGTCGGTGAAATGTCCACTTTACTATAGAAATGGGTAACGGCTGTGGTGAGGGCGGTCGGTGAAATGTCCACTTTACTATAGAAATGGGTAACGGCTGTGGAGAGGGCGGTCAGTGAAATGTCCACTTTACTATAGAAATGGGTAACGGCATTGGTGGTCGGAGAAATGTCCACTTTACTATAGAAATGGGTAACGGCATTGGTGGTCGGAGAAATGTCCACTTTACTATAGAAATGTGTAACGGCATTGGTGGTCGGAGAAATGTCCACTTTACTATAGAAATGGGTAACGGCTGTGGTGAGGGCGGTCAGTGAAATGTCCACTTTACTATAGAAATGGATAACGGCATTGGTGGTCGGAGAAATGTCCACTTTACTATATAAATGGGTAAGGGCTGTGGTGAGGGCGGTCAGTGAAATGTCCACTTTACTATAGAAATGTGTAACGGCATTGGTGGTCGGAGAAATGTCCACTTTACTATAGAAATGGGTAACGGCTGTGGTGAGGGCGGTCAGTGAAATGTCCACTTTACTATAGAAATGGGTAAGGGCTGTGGTGAGGGCGGTCAGTGAAATGTCCACTTTACTATATAAATGGGTAACGGCTGTGGAGAGGGCGGTCGGTGAAATGTCCACTTTACTATAGAAATGGGTAACGGCTGTGGTGAGGGCGGTCGGTGAAATGTCCACTTTACTATAGAAATGGGTAACGGCTGTGGAGAGGGCGGTCAGTGAAATGTCCACTTTACTATAGAAATGGGTAACGGCATTGGTGGTCGGAGAAATGTCCACTTTACTATAGAAATGGGTAACGGCTGTGGTGGTCGGTGAAATGTCCACTTTACTATAGAAATGGGTAACGGCATTGGTGGTCGGAGAAATGTCCACTTTACTATAGAAATGGGTAACGGCTTTGGTGAGGGCGGTCA
>CM026386.1:9432812-9453558 GCA_014843695.1 Archivesica marissinica | reverse complement strand
TTTAGAGTGGTTGTCAGCAGAACTACTTAGGTTTAATATGGAGCCGGGTGATGGCTTGGTTTAGAGTGGTTGTCAGCAGAACTACTTAGGTTTAACATGGAGCCGGGTGATGGCTTGGTTTAGAGTGGTTGTCAGCAGAACTACTTAGGTTTAATATGGAGCCGGGTGATGGCTTGGTTTAGAGTGGTTGTCAGCAGAACTACTTAGGTTTAATATGGAGCCGGGTGATGGCTTGGTTTAGAGTGGTTGTCAGCATAACTACTTAGGTTTAATATGGAGCCGGGTGATGACTTGGTTTAGAGTGGTTGTCAGCAGAACTACTTAGGTTTAATATGGAGCCGGGTGATGGCTTGGTTTAGAGTGGTTGTCAGCAGAACTACTTAGGTTTAATATGGAGCCGGGTGATGGCTTGGTTTAGAGTGGTTGTCAGCAGAACTACTTAGGTTTAATATGGAGCCGGGTGATGGCTTGGTTTAGAGTGGTTGTCAGCAGAACTACTTAGGTTTATATGGAGCCGGGTGATGGCTTGGTTTAGAGTGGTTGTCAGCAGAACTACTTAGGTTATATGGAGCCGGGTGATGGCTTGGTTTAGAGTGGTTGTCAGCAGAACTACTTAGGTTTAACATGGAGCTGGGTGATGGCTTGGTTTAGAGTGGTTGTCAGCAGAACTACTTAGGTTTAATATGGAGCCGGGCGATGGCTCGGTTTAGAGTGGTTGTCAGCAGAACTACTTAGGTTAACATGGAGCCGGGTGATGGCTTGGTTTAGAGTGGTTGTCAGCAGAACTACTTAGGTTTAATATGGAGACGGGTGATGGCTTGGTTTAGAGTGGTTGTCAGCAGAACTACTTAGGTTTAATATGGAGCCGGGTGATGGCTTGGTTTAGAGTGGTTGTCAGCAGAACTACTTAGGTTTAATATGGAGCCGGGTGATGGCTTGGTTTAGAGTGGTTGTCAGCAGAACTACTTAGGTTTAACATGGAGCTGGGTGATGGCTTGGTTTAGAGTGGTTGTCAGCAGAACTACTTAGGTTTAATATGGAGCCGGGTGATGGCTTGGTTTAGAGTGGTTGTCAGCAGAACTACTTAGGTTTAATATGGAGCCGGGTGATGGCTTGGTTTAGAGTGGTTGTCAGCAGAACTACTTAGGTTTAATATGGAGCCGGGTGATGGCTTGGTTTAGAGTGGTTGTCAGCATAACTAATTAGGTTTAATATGGAGCTGGGTGATGACTTGGTTTAGAGTGGTTGTCAGCAGAACTACTTAGGTTTAATATGGAGCCGGGTGATGGCTTGGTTTAGAGTGGTTGTCAGCAGAACTACTTAGGTTTAATATGGAGCCGGGTGATGGCTTGGTTTAGAGTGGTTGTCAGCAGAACTACTTAGGTTTAATATGGAGCCAGGTGATGGCTTGGTTTAGAGTGGTTGTCAGCAGAACTACTTAGGTTTAATATGGAGCCGGGTGATGGCTTGGTTTAGAGTGGTTGTCAGCAGAACTACTTAGGTTTAATATGGAGCCGGGTGATGGCTTGGTTTAGAGTGGTTGTCAGCAGAACTACTTAGGTTTAACATGGAGCCGGGTGATGGCTTGGTTTAGAGTGGTTGTCAGCAGAACTACTTAGGTTTAATATGGAGCCGGGTGATGGCTTGGTTTAGAGTGGTTGTCAGCAGAACTACTTAGGTTTAATATGGAGCCGGGTGATGGCTTGGTTTAGAGTGGTTGTCAGCAGAACTACTTAGGTTTAATATGGAGCCGGGTGATGGCTTGGTTTAGAGTGGTTGTCAGCAGAACTACTTAGGTTTAATATGGAGCCGGGTGATGGCTTGGTTTAGAGTGGTTGTCAGCAGAACTACTTAGGTTTAATATGGAGCCGGGCAAGGGCTTAGATGTACACTGTATTAATGGGATCGTATGTTTGCTTTAATTTCATATATGTGGTCAGTATTTCGGACGAGACATGTCCGAATACAGGCACTAAGATGAAAATAATTACTGATTTTTGAAAGGAACAATTGCCGATGATTTCTGTCATCTGTTGGTTGTATGATACACCTGTCATCTGATGGTTGTATGCTACACCTGTCATCTGTTGGTTGTATGATACACCTGTCAATCTGTCATTCTGTTGGCTAGTTCTATGAAATCCAGACTACTTCCAATTAACTTGCTTTTATTGTCCTTGTTGTTCTTATAACAGATAGACATTCTCAATTCCCCAGTGCAAGCACCTGTTTATTGTCATCTGTCAGATTCAGGAGGAGAGGGGGGGGGGTGATATACCAAACAATCGCAACACTGATAAAGTGACATATACAATACAAGGCTGTATATTCTAAGTTTGTTTAGAGTGCACAAAGGTATATATATCTCTTAGGCAATTTGTTTAGAGTGCACATAGGTATATATATCTCTTAGGCAATTTGTTTAGAGTGCACAAAGGTATATATATCTCTTAGGCAATTTGTTTAGAGTGCACACAGGTATATCTCTTAGGCAATTTGTTTAGAGTGCACAAAGGTATATCTCTTAGGCAATTTGTTTAGAGTGCACAAAGATATATCTCTTAGGCAATTTGTTTAGAGTGCACAAAGGTATGAGCTTCTCATAGGAAAGCACCTGGTCCACTGGGATGACACACATGATCAGAATATATTGTATATATGATGTTTTCCATTTTCACTTACCCCACCCTCTAAATTTACTAACTCCTGTCTCACTCTAAGCCAAGTCTATGTCTCACTCTAAGCCAAGTCTATCTTCCACTTTAAACCAAGTCTATGTCTCACTCTAAGCCAAGTCTATGTCTCATTCTAAGCCAAGTCTATCTTCCACTTTAAGCCAAGTCTATGTCTCACTCTAAGCCAAGTCTATCTTCCACTTTAAACCAAGTCTATGTCTCACTCTAAGCCAAGTCTATGTCTCATTCTAAGCCAAGTCTATCTTCCACTTTAAACCAAGTCTATGTCTCATTCTAAGCCAAGTCTATGTCTCATTCTAAGCCAAGTCTATGTCTCACTCTAAGCCAAGTCTATACTAAAACCCTATCCCATGCTAGGGCAAACCCCACTCTAAACTAAATACCTATCCCATGCTAAGGCAAACCTCACTCTAAACTAAATACCTATCCCATGCTAAGGCAAGCCCCACTCTATACTATGTACCTATGCCATGCTAAGGCAAGCCCCACTCTATACTAAATACCTATCCCATGCTAAGGCAAACCCCACTCTATACTAAATACCTATCATATGCTAAGGCAAACCCCACTCTATACTATGTACCTATGCCATGCTAATGCAAACCCCACTCTATACTAAATACCTATCCCATGCTAAGGCAAACCCCACTCTATACTATGTACCTATGCCATGCTAAGGCAAACCCCACTCTATACTAAATACCTATCATATGCTAAGGCAAACCCCACTCTATACTAAATACCTATCATATGCTAAGGCAAACCCCACTCTATACTAAATACCTATCATATGCTAAGGCAAACCCCACTCTATACTATGTACCTATGCCATGCTAAGGCAAACCCCACTCTATACTAAATACCTATGCCATGCTAAGGCAACCCCCACTCTATACTAAATACCTATCATATGCTAAGGCAAACCCCACTCTATACTAAATACCTATCATATGCTAAGGCAAACCCCACTCTATACTAAATACCTATCATATGCTAAGGCAAACCCCACTCTATACTAAATACCTATCATATGCTAAGGCAAACCCCACTCTATACTAAATACCTATCCCATGCTAGGGCAAACCCCACTCTAAACCAAGACCCTATCCTATGCTAAGGCAAGCCCCACTCTAAACTAAGTACCTATCCTATGCTAAGGCAAGCCCCACTCTAAAATAACTACCTATCCCATGCTAAGTCAAGCCACCAAATAGAAATATTCAGTGCTGTAGATCAGTAGCTTGTCATGGGCAGTTAGGATATTAGAAGGAACCATGCAGGATGTGCTTAATGATATAGGCAGTTAAATGGGAGACTACTGTATTTAATGTCCTTGCAAGCTAATTAAACCAGGTTGCGGAGGTTGTGATGTTTCCCATGGTGACTGGTTCAGTTCTTCAATTTATATTTTTAGCAGTGATTTATTCCCACATGGTGACCACTTGTTCTTTCATTGAGTATTAGTAGTTTTGTATGGATAATTGTGGAGTAGTTTTGTATGGATTATTGTGGAGTAGTTTTGTATGGATAATTGTGGAGTAGTTTTGTATGGATTATTGTGGAGTAGTTTTGTATGGATTATTGTGGAGTAGTTTTGTATGGATTATTGTGGAGTAGTTTTGTATGGATTATTGTCGAGTAGTTTTGTATGGATTATCATGGAGTAGTTTTGTATGGATTATCGTGGAGTATCTAGTGCTATATAAATGTGCATTGCTGATAGACAGACAAGTCTCCAAGACAAGTTTCCAGCTGTGTACCTGGCACAGTTACCTCCTGTAAACTTTTCAAAACAAAAAGGCAAAACATTTTTACAGTTTAACCCATTCAACCCCCAAGTAACTGACATGGACTGGTCCATGATATTTTCAGACCAATAAATTAAAAAGAAAATTACATTTGGACCAGTTTATTTATCAAAATGGGTAATTTTTGTCTAAAAATAGTAATATTACTAGCAAAAAGTGTAGATCCTGATGAGACGGCTCGTTACGAGCTGGCTCATCTGGATCTACACTTTTTGTAAGCCTATTGAGAGGCCTGTGGTGTTGAAAGGGTGTAAAGGGAATAAAGTGTGACGTTTATCTTTCCCCTTAGAAATATATTTGATCCTACTAGAAGCACCCCATGCAACATGATACAACAAACACAGTTAACTGCAACGCCTCAGTATAACTATTTCAACAGATTGCCATATTTTGCTTGATATTACAATATATTGCGATATATTGGCATACACTAGACGAAAATAAGAAAAAACGAAATCATATTATTAATAACTTTTACAGTACAGCGTTGGTTGTTGCTTCTCTATTTTCTTGTAGTATATTTGGCTAGTATGTCCTGACTTTGTTTTGATTTATATGTACGGTATATAGGTTTGTGCATCCAGTACCTGGAGTTTGGAAATTCTGTTTTTCAAGTGTAGTTTGCTTTTGCTTGCAACGTGCAGCAATTGAACAGTTTACGTGTGTGTTATCTGATACCCTTTCAACAGACATCATTCTTCAATACAAGTAATTGTGGTATATATATAATTGTGGTATATATGTGGTATATATATAATTGTGGTATATATATATAATTGTGGTATATATATATAATTGTGGTATATATATAATTGTGGTATATATGTGGTATATATATAATTGTGGTATATATATTATTGTGGTATATATATAATTGTGGTATATATAATTGTGGTATATATATAATTGTGGTATATATATATAATTGTGGTATATATATAATTGTGGTATATATATAATTGTGGTATATATATATAATTGTGGTATATATATAATTGTGGTATATATATATAATTGTGGTATATATATAATTGTGGTATATATATAATTGTGGTATATATATATAATTGTGGTATATATATAATTGTGGTATATATATATAATTGTGGTATATATATAATGTGGTATATATATATAATTGTGGCATATATTATAATTGTGGTATATATATATATTGTGGTATATATATATTATTGTGGTATATATATTATTATTGTGGTATATATATATAATTGTGGTATATATATAATTGTGGTATATATATAATTGTGGTATATATATAATTGTGGTATATATATATAATTGTGGTATATATATAATTGTGGTATATATATTATTGTGGTATATATATATTATTGTGGTATATATATATTGTGGTATATATATAATTGTGGTATATATATAATTGTGGTATATATTATAATTGTGGTATATATTAATTGTGGTATATATATAATTGTGGTATATATATAATTGTGGTATATATATATAATTGTGGTATATATATAATTGTGGTATATATATATATATAATTGTGGTATATATATAATTGTGGTAATATATATAATTGTGGTATATATATTATTGTGGTATATATAATTGTGGTATATATATATAATTGTGGTATATATATAATTGTGGTATATATATTAATTGTGGTATATATAATTGTGGTATATATATAATTGTGGTATATATATATAATTGTGGTATATATATAATTGTGGTATATATATATAATTGTGGTATATATATTATTGTGGTATATATATAATTGTGGTATATATATATAATTGTGGTATATATATAATTGTGGTATATATATATAATTGTGGTATATATATAATTGTGGAATATTATTATGTGTATATATATATTGTGGTTATATATATAATTGTGGCATATATTATAATTGTGGTATATATATAATTGTGGTATATATATTATTATTGTGGTATATATATTATTATTGTGGTATATATATATAATTGTGGTATATATATAATTGTGGTATATATATATAATTGTGGTATATATATAATTGTGGTATATATATTATTGTGGTATATATATATATTATTGTGGTATATATATTATTGTGGTATATATATAATTGTGGTATATATATAATTGTGGTATATATTATAATTGTGGTATATATTATTATTGTGGTATATATATATAATTGTGGTATATATATTATTGTGGTATATATATAATTGTGGTATATATTATAATTGTGGTATATATTATTATTGTGGTATATATATAATTGTGGTATATATATTATTGTGGTATATATATAATTGTGGTATATATATAATTGTGGTATATATATTATTGTGGTATATATATATATTATTGTGGTATATATATTATTGTGGTATATATATAATTGTGGTATATATATAATTGTGGTATATATTATAATTGTGGTATATATTATTATTGTGGTATATATATATAATTGTGGTATATATATTATTGTGGTATATATATAATTGTGGTATATATATAATTGTGGTATATATTATAATTGTGGTATATATTATAATTGTGGTATATATATATAATTGTGGCATATATTATAATTGTGGTATATATATTATTGTGGTATATATATAATTGTGGCATATATTATAATTGTGGTATATATATTATTGTGGTATATATATAATTGTGGTATATATATAATTGTGGTATATATTATTATTGTGGTATATATATTATTGTGGTATATATATAATTGTGGTATATATATATAATTGTGGTATATATTATTATTGTGGTATATATATAATTGTGGTATATATATATATATAATTGTGGTATATAATTGTGGTATATATATATAATTGTGGTATATATATATAGATATGTATTTATCAGCATGTAAGTGTTGATATGAATATCCAAATTTCTGGGAAAGAGAATAATAATGTAAGGTGTGGCACAGGGGTGTATATTGTAAGGTATGGCACAGGGGTGTATATTGTAAGGTATGGCACAGGGGTGTATATTGTAAGGTAATGTGATGAATTTGATCGGATGCCCTCTTCGAATATAATAACCCTATCACCCATAGAGATGTAGTTTTATTTCATACATTTGGCTGTAATTTACCAATCGTACGCAATGGATAAGCTGTGAATTTGCCTACTCCACCTTCATGGAGGTTACTAGGAAATATTAAGTGTTGTATACAGGATGTTGTTCTGATCTTTATTATAGCTTGTTTGACTACTAATGTGTCGATCTATGTCTATAGGCATTTGCGTCGAGAGACGCTTCTAAGAGAGAAAGGGATACGGACCCGTATGTAGTTTTACAAAGAATCCTGTTGGAGTAAGTTCAGCGGCGTGTGAAGATCATTATTGTACTTTTAGAAAAAAATATTTTACCCACTACTTTGAGTAAGCTTCAAACATACATTGATTATACATAGTACAGTCTAACCTGTCTTAAGCAGCCAGCCAAGGGAATCACAGAAAGTGGCTGCTTAGCACAGGTGGCTGCTTAATAGAGGTCAAATGTATAATAAAACAGCCAATTAGGCATCTGAAAACTGGCTGCTTAATACAGGATGGCTGCTTAATGGAGGTGACCACTAACACAGGTTTTACTGTACATACAACTTTATACATTACAGTCAAACCCCCCACTGCACCATCCCCCACTGCAACACCCCCACTGCACCATCCCCCACTGCACCATGCCACACCCCTCACTGCACCATCCCCCACTGCACCATCCCCCACTGCACCATCTCCCACTGCCCCATCCCCCACTGCAACACCCCCACTGCACCATCCCCCACTGCACCATCCCCCACTGCACCATCCCCCACTGCCCCATCCCCCACTGCACCATCCCCCACTGCACCATCCCCCACTGCACCATCCCCCACTGCAACATCCCCCACTGCAACACCACCGACTGCACTATCCCCCACTGCACCATCCCCCACTGCACCATCCCCCACTGCACCACCCCCACTGCACTATCCCCCACTGCAACATCCCCCACTGCAACACCACCGACTGCACCACCACCGACTGCACCATCCCCCACTGCACCATCCCCCACTGCACCACCCCACTGCACTATCCCCCACTGCAACATCCCCCACTGCAACACCACCGACTGCACCACCACCGACTGCACCATCCCCCACTGCACCATCCCCCACTGCAACATCCCCACTGCAACACCATCGACTGCACCATCCCCCACTGCACCATCCCCCACTGCACTATCCCCCACTGCAACATCCCCCACTGCAACACCACCGACTGCACCATCCCCCACTGCACCATCCCCCACTGCACCATCCCCCACTGCACCCTCCCCCACTGCACCATCCCCCACTGCACCATCCCCATTTGAACGGTATCCAGAATGAAATGGGTTAAGACAGATTTGACTGTATACCGTTGTTTGTTTTTCTCAAATTCCTATGCAACCGTGTGCATACGGACTGTCAAACATAGCAGATTGTTGGCCTGATCCCCGTTCTGACGATCAGAATACCTAGCATCCAATACATGCTCTTTATTAGCTTCCGAAGTGCTTTACCAGATAACTGGATAGAGTCGGGGAGGGAAGCAGATTCAACTGATGTTATTTGCACATACTGTTGCTTAGCTCTATTACACACAGATAACCGAGTGAGTGAGTGAGTTTGCAAGTGTGTGATATAGCGGGGAATAATTCGGGGAATAATTCGTTGAAAAATAAACAAAATACTGTATAATTAATATACAAATATTCATCTATTGTTTGCGGATGTTGGATACGTAATTCTCGTCGCTGAGTAATGGAACAAAGGAACAGATTTTGAAGTTATTGGAGAATAGTCTTATAAATTATGTAAGATTTGTGTACTGATGCCAATATGCTATTGCTGAGCAGACTGTATATGCCTACAGGATTTACTGTTATATCTGATGTTTGGAAAGAGATAAAAAGGATAATCTTATTGTATATGTGTGTATATATATAGACCACAGCTGCATCTTGGGTGTAAAAAACTGTGTGTGTTCCACTTTTCTCGCTTCATAGCTGTGCTTTACTGTGTTGGAATCTAGTCAAGTTTTTGGAGGTTTTTGGATTGTTCGATATCTGTGTTGTTTTGAGTAATTTATCTGTGTACATCTAGACAACATCTAGACAATAGACAACATCTAGACAACATCTAGACAACATCCTTATGTAGAATAACATAGTCGCATCAATGACGCAACAAGCAGGTAAATATATGTATATATCTGTAGGTGGGCCTTAAATATAGGACTAGGGAGTAGTCTGGAGGTGGGCCTTAAATATAGGACTAGGGTAGTCTGTAGGTGTGCCTTAAAGATAGGACTAGGGAGTAGTCTGTAGGTGGGCCTTAAATATAGGACTAGGGAGTAGTCTGTAGGTGGGCCTTAAATATAGGACTAGGGAGTAGTCTGTAGGTGGGCCTTAAATATAGGACTAGGGAGTAGTCTGGAGGTGGGCCTTAAATATAGGACTAGGGTAGTCTGTAGGTGTGCCTTAAAGATAGGACTAGGGAGTAGTCTGTAGGTGGGCCTTAAATATAGGACTAGGGTAGTCTGTAGGTGTGCCTTAAAGATAGGACTAGGGAGTAGTGTAGAGGTGGGCCTTAAATATAGGACTAGGGAGTAGTCTGGAGGTGGGCCTTAAATATAGGACTAGGGAGTAGTCTGGAGGTGGGCCTTAAATATAGGACTAGGGAGTAGTCTGTAGGTGTGCCTTAAATATAGGACTAGGGAGTAGTCTGGAGGTGGGCCTTAAATATAGGACTAGGGAGTAGTCTGGAGGTGGGCCTTAAATATAGGACTAGGGAGTAGTCTGTAGGTGGGCCTTAAATATAGGACTAGGGAGTAGTCTGGAGGTGGGCCTTAAATATAGGACTAGGGAGTAGTCTGTAGGTGTGCCTTAAATATAGGACTAGGGTAGTCTGGAGGTGGGCCTTAAATATAGGACTAGGGAGTAGTCTGGAGGTGGGCCTTAAATATAGGACTAGGGAGTAGTCTGGAGGTGGGCCTTAAATATAGGACTAGGGAGTAGTCTGTAGGTGGGTCTTAAATATAGGACTAGGGAGTAGTCTGGAGGTGTGCCTTAAATATAGGACTAGGGAGTAGTCTGGAGGTGGGTCTTAAATATAGGACTAGGGAGTAGTCTGTAGGTGGGTCTTAAATATAGGACTAGGGAGTAGTGTAGAGGTGGGCCTTAAATATAGGACTAGGGAGTAGTCTGTAGGTGTGCCTTAAATATAGGACTAGGGAGTAGTCTGTAGGTGTGCCTTAAATATAGGACTAGGGAGTAGTCTGTAGGTGGGTCTTAAATATAGGACTAGGGAGTAGTGTAGAGGTGGGCCTTAAATATAGGACTAGGGAGTAGTCTGTAGGTGGGCCTTAAATATAGGACTAGGGAGTAGTCTGGAGGTGGGCCTTAAATATAGGACTAGGGAGTAGTCTGTAGGTGTGCCTTAAATATAGGACTAGGGAGTAGTCTGTAGGTGGGTCTTAAATATAGGACTAGGGTAGTCTGGAGGTGGGCCTTAAATATAGGACTAGGGAGTAGTCTGGAGGTGGGCCTTAAATATAGGACTAGGGAGTAGTCTGTAGGTGGGCCTTAAATATAGGACTAGGGAGTAGTGTAGAGGTGGGCCTTAAATATAGGACTAGGGAGTAGTCTGTAGGTGGGTCTTAAATATAGGACTAGGGAGTAGTCTGTAGGTGGGCCTTAAATATAGGACTAGGGAGTAGTCTGGAGGTGGGCCTTAAATATAGGACTAGGGAGTAGTGTAGAGGTGGTCCTTAAATATAGGACTAGGGAGTAGTCTGTAGGTGGGCCTTATATATATGACTAGGGAGTAGTACTCCGTGGTCGAGTCGTTTCAGGTCGCTGACTTGTATACCACTGCAACCTATCATCACTGATGATCACGGGTTCGAGCCCCTCTCAGACCGTGTTTCTTTATATGAAAAAGTTGGCAGTTTCATATAAATGAGACACGGCCTGAGCGGGGCTCGAACCCATGACCATCAGTGATGATAGGTTACAGTGGTATACAAGTCAGCGACCGTAACCACTCGACCACGGAGGCGGACCGGAAGCTGTTGTGGTCAAGTGGTTATTGTTGTTGCTATGAAATCATTTGCCTCCCGCCACTGTAGTATCGAATCCCACTCTCAGACAGAACACTGTAGTCTTCCTCCATCGCTTAATTAATCCTTAACCTGCCGAATGAGTTGGACGGAATGTGCAAACAATACAGATCCAGATCAGCTGCGGTGTAACACCGCATCTGATCAGGATCTGTATTGTTTGCTATTCAGCCAAGTGATTTAGTTCCACTATCCAACACCGCATCTGATCAGGATCTATATTGTTTGCTATTCAGCCAAGTGATTTAGTTCCACTATCCAACACCGCATCTGATCAGGATCTATATTGTTTGCTATTCAGCCAAGTGATTTAATTCCACTATCCGAATAGCAAACATTGTAGAGCCTTATCAGACACTTCTACACACAATTTATGCTGTTTGCAAAAGCAACTTTAGTTGTGGGTTAAAACTGTACTCTGCTGGAACCAAGTATAATCGTTTTTTTGCAGACAGCATAGATCCTGATTAAATGCTGCGTTACGCCGTGGCTGATCTCAATCTATGTTGTTTGCACATTTCTTCCAATTTATTCAGGATTTTAAGGGTTAAAGCTGGAGCCCTAGCTGTTGATGCGTCTCTAATTTCAAAACAAACTTCACAAAACTTGATCTCGACTTAAGATATGTCTCAAATCAAAAGTAACGATAATGTGCCTATTATAAACTGATAGTGGGCGAGTGTTTGAAGAAGCTATTGTAGAGATAGATACAACCCACTAAACATAATGTCTTATAGCTATGTTAACCCATAAGCTGCCAATCACCTCCTAAGTTGCTTTTGCAAACAGCATAGAGCCAGATCAGACGGAACAGAACGTTCCGTCTGATCAGGCTCTATGCTGTTTGCTATTCGGATAGTGGAGCTTAAACACTTAAACTGAACAGCAAACAACATAGATCCTGATCAGACGTAATGCCGTGGCTGATCTGGATCTATGTTGTTTGCACATTCACGTCCAATTTATTTGGCAGGTTATGGATTAAACCGCCCCTGCCCAATTTATTTGGCAGGTTATATACCTACTACCACTATTACTGAAGGCTTCCACGCTAACTTTAAACACGTCCAATGTAGTTCATACCACGATGGAAACTATTAACCCGCGGTTCATTCCGTATATTTACATTGATTTTTCTTTTCAATGACACAACGAAAATATATATATATACACTGTGCAATTAAAATGGTTTTAGTCCAGATTTGCAACTTACCGTGTGCCGGAACTGGTCAATAGATCATCCTTGGAACAACACGCCTTTTCTCACAATGAATGCTGCCTAATACTGCTAATGCGCATGCCAGTAACTTCGAGTGCGCATTCGCATGCCAGTAACTCCGAGCTAAATGCATTTGTTAACTTATACATGCATTGCTACTACACATTCTTCTGAATACATTCGAACACTAACATGGAATCAATAAACTGTGCTTTTGTGGTCAACAAACTTTCAAAAGTGAAAGTAGGATTTCATAGCTGTCATCCGCACTCCTGAATTGACATTTGTTTTGTTATTGGAGTCAATACTTAACGCGTGATACTGTCGTCTAGAGATAATTCAACTAAGATTAGTCTACAAATAAATATGCATAGGCACAAATGTGAGATATAGCAGTAAATCTGTACCATAAATCGAGTTATTCAAGATACACGCGTTGTATTCCACATGGATGTCGACACTATTTACATGATTTTGTTATATCGACAAACCGCGTATACGACGTTTGTTTATTAGTTGAAATACTCAGTTTTTGAGGCAAATATTTGGAAACAATTATACCATATAATAAGAAAATACATTCTGTAGAAATTTGCATTTTCACTGATGTAGTGTCGCTTTAAACATAAATTCTTAGAAGTTTGCGTTTTCACTGATGTAGTGTCGCTTTAAACATAAATTCTTAGAAATTTGCGTTTTCACTGATGTAGTGTCGCTTTAAACATAAATTCCTGTTATGTTTTAGTGTAGTTTCATGCTTACATCAAGTTCACAAGATTTCCTATTTTCTTAACCAGCATGGAAATATCATTATGAATGACTAGTTCAAGTGTATAGATACCGTAGTATTGGTAATAATAAATGACTTTGTTACTAGTTTGCAACATCTAGTTCAAGGGCAAAAGTATTTATCAATAAAAAAAAAGACTGGTTTCTGGAGTACTTGTGACAAGCAAGGTGCCGTGACCTGGGCAAATATAAAAGGTGGGAATGACAGTGTTGTTGTTGTATACATGATTCATGATAAAACTACTATATCTTCAAAGTCGATGTATAGTCACAGTGTACACCATCATGGCTACTTGAAAACCACAGGCTGTCCTACACATCACAGGTTTAAAGTTACTCTCTTTTCGAGTTATCTATTGATATTCTGGCAGGAACAAAATGTGAAATTTATGTGAAACCGGTTTGGTTAAATTTGAATCTTGATTACAAGGTTGGAGCAAGTTCTTTATAGTGTGGACAGAAACAAAGCTTTGTGTAATTTTGGATAAGAATCCAACAACATTTTTATCTTGATTCAATAATGCAAGGCTGGGAATATTTGGGAAAACATCTTCAAAAAGCTACATGAGGATATATTTATGATGTACACAGAGGGATAAAACAGCTGTTGGATTTCTCCCATATTCACCCTGAAGTTGATGATGAGCCGTAAACGATTTTCAGGTACATTCAGATGATTATTTTACCACCTGATGTTAAGAGTTCATGTGTGTGTTTTTGTGTGTGTTGAGGAAGGGAAGGAAAGTTTAGTTTTTAGCTGATAACTGTTCACTGTTTGTTTTTCATCTAAGATTATATTCAATGTTCATTTGCATAAGATTTTACTAATGTTTGTTCACCGTTAGCCATTGTTGAATTTTCGGTCTATGAATTGTCAAGTTGTCGCAAGTGTTTTTTCCCGAGATTTGCCTATGTTTTGTTGACTTTGAATGTTAATTAGCATAATTGTTTTGTTGTCTCTTAATCAATGGCTTGTCAGGCTAATTAGCCAATGCATTGTTCCCCTGTTCTGTTATGATTTAGCCAATGCATTGTTTCCCTGTTCTGTTATGATTTAGCCAATGCATTGTTTCCCTGTTCCGTTAAGATTTAGCCAATGTTTTGTTTTACCTTTAGATTGGTTTTTTGACTTTAACCCTTTCAACCCCACAGGCCTCTAAATAGGCTTATGAAAAGTGTAGATCCAGATGAGCCGGCTCGTAACGAGCCGTCTCATCAGGATCTGCACTTTTTTGCCAGTAATAATTATTACTATTTTTAGATAAAATTACCCATTTTGATAAATTAACTGGTCCAAAGGTAATTTTCTTATTAATTTATTGGTCTAAAAATAGCATGCACCAATCCATGTCAGTTACTTGGGGTTGAAAGAGTTAAGCCGAGTTATAACCAATGTCTGATCAAGGTTAGCTGTTGTATTGTTGTAGCCAATGTGTATTTTGTTTAGTTTCAGTCAATGTTTAGTTAGTTGAGATTTAGCCAATGTTAATTTAACCAATGTTTATTTCATTTCAATTTAGTCAAAGTTTAGTTGTTTAGAATTGTAGTCAATGTTTATTTTGTTTAAATTGAGTCAATAAGCTTAGAGTCAATGTTTATTTCATTTATATTTTGTGAAATTATTATTTCACTTCGATTTAGTCAGTGGTTAGTGCGATTTGATCAATGTTTATATAGTCAATGTATATATTGCATTTCAATGTTAAATGTTTAGTGCATTTACATTGAGTCAATGTTTAGTGCATTAACATTTAGTCAATGTTTTTCCTTTCGATTTAGTCAATGTTTATTTCGCTTAGATTTAGCAAATGTTTATCGAATTTAGATTTAACTAAGGATTATTTCATTCATATTTAGTTTAATCGTCAGGTTGATGTTGTTTGAGTTTTGCCCAACATTCTGCAGAGATATAAGTTTGCAATCTTCCTCGAAAGTACTCCATTAAGTTTGCAATCTTCCTCGAAATTACTCCATTTCTCTTTTGTTTCTTCCTTCATTACAGCTTGTGTGTTCTAGTATTTCTCTTCTGGTGCAACAAGATCCGTATCAAAATTACATGTACTAGGTTACATGATGCACAGAAACAGACCAGTCTCTCATGCCCACCAGACAAGTAGTCCCTGTGCATACATAAAAACACTGTCTATTCTATCTACATCTGAACTGTCTGCAGTGGAAGATAGATCACTTGGCTAGATAAATGGGTCACTCTTTGATCCCTGGGTAAAACAGTCTCCTTATCTGGACCCTGTCTGCAACTAGTTTATCTACTGCTTGAATGTCATTCAAATTCTTATTACTTTGTTTCCTGTTACTACATGTACTTATTTGTTCTGCCAAACTACAGACGGATCTGTAGTCCAGTGGTAACACGCTGGACTGGTAATCCAGGGATCGCAGGTTCGATCCGCTGTCTGACCCTAATAAAATTAACAGTCTTTCAGATGGGACGTTAGGCCGAGGTCTTGTGTCGGTGCTGTACACTGTGCACGTAAAAGAACCAGAGGAGACTCTGGAATGGGTATCTGTCTGTATCATTGCACTATGCTCCAAAAATCTAAAATGACTAATCTCGTCAGGAGGCATCGCTCATATGGGCAACTGGTAGCGATGATAAATAAACGTAAAATGCACATACAAACTGTTTGTTGCAGTTTGTTGTTTACTTGCATTAAATTTGTTTTACACAATTTCTAACACTACTGTTACATACATGTAGAGTAACTGTTGGGAGAGGGGTGGATACAGAGAGACCTGGGGGCATGCTAACAGTCTATTGTTATATAGAGTAACTGTTGAGAGGGGTGGATACAGAGAGACCTGGGGGCATGCTAACAGTCTATTGTTATATAGAGTAACTGTTGAGAGAGGGGGTGGATACAGAGACCTGGGGGCATGCTAACAGTCTATTGTTATATAGAGTAACTGTTGAGACAGGGGGTGGATACAGAGACCTGGGTGCATACTAACAGTCTATTGTTATATATAGTCACCGTTGAGCGGGGCAATTTATACTGAGAGACCGGGGGGCATGGCTAATTTAACGCTAATGTTACGTAGTCAGGGTTCCCTCTGTCTGCATTTTTGTCTACGCCAATTCAGTCGCCAATTGAAAAAAAAATGGAGCCAATTTGAAAAACTTGGCGGCGATAATGTATGTATGAGTCCATTATTATACCAGTTTATGTACCGTAAAACACCACACAGTATACGTCTTCAAAACGTATACAGCTGGAAGATCTACAAGCATGCATCACAACATTTGGTAATATTTTTTCTGGTGGAGTTGAAATACCTGAAACATGTGCAAATAGACAAAGCGAAGGTTTATGGAAACTGCACGCTGCAACAATTGCAACTGTTTGGATAAAAGCCGCATTTGAATTCGTTTGGCAAACCTTTTGAAATGGAATTTCGTGAATTTACAAAAGTCGATCTGATTGAAAGTGGCGTCATGAACCCTGTACTGGAAACGAGTGTGTTTGTTTTTTTGCAAACAGCATAGAGCCAGATTAAATGGCACAGAACGTGCACAGAAAGTGCACAGAACCTGCTGTCTGATCAGGCTCTATGCTGTTTGCTATTCGTATATTGGAGCTAACACTTGGCTGATCAGACGTGGCGGGCGATATGCCGTGGCTGATCTGGATCTATGTTGTTTGCACATTCCGTCCAATTTATTCAGCATTTTAAGGGTTAAGAATTAGACTCATTCTTAAAATTAGAACTGCTCTGCAATTCTTGGTTGTCCCTTTGTTGGAGTCTTCGAGGTTTACTTCAAAATCTTCCAACTCTTTATATGTCTAGTGTAGTTCTAAGGTAGTCAGGGTTCAGCAGCATCCATGTTTGTGGTCATGCATGAGAAGGCTGTATGTCTAGTGTAGTTCTAAGGTAGTCAGGGTTCAGCAGCATCCATGTTTGTGGTCATGCATGAGAAGGCTGTATGTCTAGTGTAGTTCTAAGGTAGTCAGGGTTCAGCAGCATCCATGTTTGTGGTCATGCATGAGAAGGCTGTATGTCTAGTGTAGTTCTAAGGTAGTCAGGGTTCAGCAGCATCCATGTTTGTGGTCATGCATGAGAAGGCTGTATGTCTAGTGTAGTTCTAAGGTAGTCAGGGTTCAGCAGCATCCATGTTTGTGGTCATGCATGAGAAGGCTCTATGTCTAGTGTAGTTCTAAGGTATTCAGGGTTCAGCAGCATCCATGTTTGTGGTCATGCATGAGAAGGATGTGATGGTTTTGTCCCCTATAGTTCTTGTTCATCCAATAGAAAGGTTTCAAATTTTCTCTTATATTTTCGAACTGTTTGTGTCCATTGTATTTCTGGGATATTCAGGGTTCTAGGGTATCCAGATTTATGGTCTGATGATGCAAGAGAAAGTGTTTTTGCTGTATTTTCGAACTGTTTGTGTCCATTGTACTTCTGGGGTATTCATGGTTCTAGGGTATCCAGATTTATGGTCTGATGATCGAAGAGAAAGTGTTTTTGCTGTATTTTCGAACTGTTTGTGTCCATTGTACTTCTGGGGTATTCAGGGTTCTAGGGTATCCAGATTTATGGTCTGATGATGCAAGAGAAAGTGTTTTTGTCCAATATAGTTCTTGGGCATCCTGTAGAACGGTTTGAAGTTACACACATTGACACATTAGTAGTCAAACAAACAGATATAATACTCCCAGTAGATGTCGAAATACTTCAAGTAGATGTCGAAATACTCCAAGTAAATGTTGAAATACTCCAAGTAAATGTTGAACCCATGTAGATGTCGCAATACTCTAAGTAAATGTTGAACCCAAGTAGATGTCGAAATACTTCAAGTAAATGTCAGTATATCATAGTAGAAACAGTCCATAATCCCTATGTGGGTGGGGTAGATATGCCGACTGCTGATGGTTTGATAAAGTTTGTATGCAGCACTTTGTTTATGGAGATACATTTAGTGTTAAAACAAATTTTGAAATTGAATACTACAAAAGTCAGTGGACAGATCATACAATCTCATTATGTTAGTATCATTTAAGTATACTGTTAATTAAACCAATGCGACAAGACGAGACTTGTATACATATTGAGGGTTGAACACAAAACCGTCGTAACTACAGTTTTTACTAAAATTGAATTTTTTGGGGGGTTTTTCAATGTGTTTCTGTAATGTACATAACCTGTCAGAAAAATCATGGAAATATTCTGGATTTTTTTTTAATTATCGCATAGCGCAACAATTATCATGCAAGACTGTAGTAACTTGACTTACTACCATCTTGCAGGCCAAATGTTTGTCAGTGGTATTGAAATTGTCTTGCTTCAAACCTCCATATAGTGTAATGTAAATTCTTGCTTCAAACCTCCATATAGTGTAATGTAAATTCTTGCTTCAATCCTCCATATAGTGTAATGTAAATTCTTGCTTCAATCCTCCATATAGTGTAATGTAAATTCTTGCTTCAAACCTCCATATAGTGTATGTAAGTTCTTGCTTCAAACCTCCATATAGTGTATGTAAGTTCTTGCTTCAAACCTCCATATAGTGTAATGTAAATTCTTGCTTCAAACCTCCATATAGTGTATGTAAGTTCTTGCTTCAAACCTCCATATAGTGTAATGTAAATTCTTGCTTCAATCCTCCATATAGTGTAATGTAAGTTCTTGCTTCAAACCTCCATATAGTGTAATGTAAATTCTTGCTTCAAACCTCCATATAGTGTAATGTAAATTCTTGCTTCAAACCTCCATATAGTGTAATGTAAATTCTTGCTTCAATCCTCCATATAGTGTATGTAAGTTCTCGCTTCAAACCTCCATATAGTGTATGTAAGTTCTTGCTTCAAACCTCCATATAGTGTATGTAAGTTCTTGCTTCAAACCTCCATATAGTGTATGTAAGTTCTTGCTTCAAACCTCCATATAGTGTATGTAAATTCTTGCTTCAAACCTCCATATAGTGTATGTAAATTCTTGCTTCAAACCTCCATATAGTGTATGTAAGTTCTTGCTTCAAACCTCCATATAGTGTATGTAAGTTCTTGCTTCAAACCTCCATATAGTGTATGTAAGTTCTTGCTTCAAACCTCCATATAGTGTATGTAAGTTCTTGCTTCAAACCTCCATATAGTGTATGTAAGTTCTTGCTTCAAACCTCCATATAGTGTATGTAAGTTCTTGCTTCAAACCTCCATATAGTGTATGTAAGTTCTTGCTTCAAACCTCCATATAGTGTATGTAAGTTCTTGCTTCAAACCTCCATATAGTGTATGTAAGTTCTTGCTTCAAACCTCCATATAGTGTATGTAAGTTCTTGCTTCAAACCTCCATATAGTGTATGTAAGTTCTTGCTTCAAACCTCCATATAGTGTATGTAAGTTCTTGCTTCAAACCTCCATATAGTGTATGTAAGTTCTTGCTTCAAACCTCCATATAGTGTATGTAAGTTCTTGCTTCAAACCTCCATATAGTGTATGTAAGTTCTTGCTTCAAACCTCCATATAGTGTATGTAAGTTCTTGCTTCAAACCTCCATATAGTGTATGTAAGTTCTTGCTTCAAACCTCCATATAGTGTATGTAAGTTCTTGCTTCAAACCTCCATATAGTGTATGTAAGTTCTTGCTTCAAACCTCCATATAGTGTATGTAAGTTCTTGCTTCAATCCTCCATATAGTGTATGTAAATTCTTGCTTCAAACCTCCATATAGTGTATGTAAGTTCTTGCTTCAAACCTCCATATAGTGTATGTAAGTTCTTGCTTCAAACCTCCATATAGTGTATGTAAGTTCTTGCTTCAAACCTCCATATAGTGTATGTAAGTTCTTGCTTCAAACCTCCATATAGTGTAAAGTAAATTCTTGCTTCAATCCTCCATATATTGCATGTAAATTCTTGCTTCAAACCTCCATATAGTGTATGTAAGTTCTTGCTTCAAACCTCCATATAGTGTATGTAAGTTCTTGCTTCAAACCTCCATATAATGTATGTAAGTTCTTGCTTCAAACCTCCATATAGTGTATGTAAGTTCTTGCTTCAAACCTCCATATAGTGTATGTAAGTTCTTGCTTCAAACCTCC
>CM026386.1:9414470-9431812 GCA_014843695.1 Archivesica marissinica | reverse complement strand
AGAGAAATATCGTAGAAGAATGGTTCAACATTTGCAATTTGGCGGCCATTTTGTTTATGCAAATTAGATGGTCAAAAACTCAAAATTTTGCTTGGGAACCGGGTTTATCGGATTCGGCATGCCTGAATTATGTTAAAAAGTCTGGTTCCCAACTTTTACCCAAAAATGCCCCTAGAACCTTATGCAGGGCCTTTTTTCTGAAATCCCACCAGTCTATATGAAGTAGTAATATAAAACACCTATACCAAGTCAATGGACTCTCCCGATAATGTTGTGATTATCGTGCGGTGTTTATAGCTTTCATAATAGTTAGTTTGTTGTCTTCAATTAACTTATCTGTCGGTACTTGTTACGATTACAATATGCACTAAATTTTAGATAGATATATTTATTTTTTTAAACTTTATTTTACAACGATTGCGAAGCAAGTTCTAACAACTTATATTAATCACTCTTGTTGGCGCGGATGAAAGCGTATATTGTGGTCATTCGTGTGGGAGGAACCCGGAGTACCCGGAGAAAACCCACCTGTTCGATCTGGCGACCACCGTACCATCTCACATACGTCCCGGTCCGAGGATGGAACCCGGGTTGCATTGGTGAGAAGCGAGCAAGCTAATCACTGCGCTAATATTTATTTGAACAGAAGGCAAATAGTAATGTCCATGAGCTCACAAATATATAAAACATTTTACAATCATGGTGGCCTATGGTATATCACAGAACATTCTCAAATATATAAAACATTTTACAATCATGGTGGACAATGGTATTTCACAGAACATTCTCAAATATATAAAACATTTTACAATCATGGCAGTCAATGGTATATCACAGAACATTCACAAATATATAAAACATTTTACAATCATGGCAGTCAATGGTATTTCCCAGAACATTCTCAAAGATATCAGAGGTGTAGAAGTACATGTTACTATAATATTTGCCGAGAAAAATGCTTAGTAATAGAATAAATGGTTTCTTTTCTCGATAGCTTTTGCAACAAACAACTCTAATTTAGTCAAACGTTATCGGGAGAGATTTTATTATAGTTATATTCCGGGTTTTACGCCTGCATCAGCACCATTTTGGGCTATATCGCCGGCGGGCAGTTTACCTAACAACACCTTTCCTGGGCAGGCTCCAGCGGTTAACCAATACTTGGGTGCACCAACCTCCGTAAGAAACTGCCAACTTTTTCATATAAATGAGACACGGCCTGAGCGGGGCTCGAACCTGTGACCATCAGTGATGATAGGTTACAGTGGTATACAAGTCAGCGACCTTAGCCACTCGACCACGGAGGCGGACTTTTCGGGAGAGAGCAATGCTACACATTTTAGGAATATTGGTATTTTCCAGCAATGTTTCTTGATATATTGCGTTGTAAGTTCCTTAAATAATGAACATTCTAATACAAAGTGAAATTCATCTTCATTCGTATGACAGTACAGAACATATAGGAAAGAGGTAACCATACAAGCAGGTTGCTTTCTCCTCAATCCTACATGTATGTGTATATTATTTATACTTGACTATGTTTATTCAAAGTAAAATCAATATTGTTTAAACTAACAGAACATATGGTGTATTAGACTTAAAAATTGCATAGCTCATCATCATACTATATATACATACAATTGCATGCAATGGAGAAAATATCTTCATAAATATATGAAGAGTGTTAGACTGATGGTAGATATACATGTTGGTTAATGTATTACCAATGTAATACGGTCAGTGAACTAATTCGATTAAATATTGCACAACGTATTACCTGTAGGTCATAAATAGAGCACGACACTATTCGAAATGGGCGCCAGTACTCGCTCTTTCAGTCTGGATGGCATACTGTTCAGTTATAAATCATCCGCTTTCAGTAATATTCTACCAAGGTATAATTAGACTGTTTTCTGATATGAATATTTTTCAAAAGTATTTGATAATAATTTCCACATTTAAGATTGAATCGACTTTTCTGGAACTGAAAGAGTATATTAATTAATTTTCTAAAAACATTCGTCTGCAACGCCGATATGCAGAGAGGCAAGACACTTGGACTTGCTCAACTTTATAACCAACAGATGAGTTCAGCCAACTTTATAACCAACAGATGAGTTCAGCCTTCCGTAAGCGTATTGTGAACATAATGGGGCAATCGGGACAAATATGAAAACAGTCGAGAATTGGTACCCGTCGAGAGTTGGTACCCTGAGTCTAGTGTACATATTTATATTCCAGTTCGGACACGCTGAGGAACCAGATGGCTTGAACATCCGAGGACTTGGTACAGATATCGCATTAGTGAGCAGTATGGTATTTTTAGCGCAGTTTATACTATCGTTGTGTATGGGAAGTCTTGTGCACCTTGCGGGAAATACAGTTACCATAGTGATAGCAGCTTCCGTTCTTAGTTTCTGCGGGGGAGTGTGTGCGACACAAGTGACGTATCTAGATTTGTAGACATAATTAACGAATATGCACGTGCTTGTTCGAATGTCCGAAAAGCAATTAATTCCAGTAACACAGATACGTTAACATACGTAATAAAATATATAAATAAATGTAAATAAAAGTGGTCAAAGCATTATATTGTGTTAGTTCATTGATATACGTACATCACGGTCGGAGATTGTGCATGGAACATCAGAGAATTGATTTGTATAAACTATATATGACAGAAGCAGCAACAAGTAACAACAAGTAGGCAGCAACAAGTAGGCATTCAGGGTGTACTAGTTGTATATCACGTTCATCCACTGGTGTCAATTCTAAATTACCTGGCAGCTACAGCACCGCACTGGATCACTATCACTGGGTCACGGTGTGGTTAGTCTTTTCTGTGAAACAAGCTTATCATACCACATGTCATACCAATAACACATGTCATACCAATACCACATGTCATACCAATAACACATGTCATACCATACCACATGTCATACCAATAACACATGTCATACCAATAACACATGTCATACCATACCACATGTCATACCAATAACACATGTCATACCAATAACACATGTCATACCAATAACACATGTCATACCAATAACACATGTCATACCAATACTCATGTCATACCAATAACACATGTCATACCAATACCACATGTCATACCAATACCACACGTCATACCAATACTCATACCAATAACACATGTCATACCAATACCACATGTCATACCAATACTCATACCAATAACACATGTCATACCAATACTCATACCACATGTCATACCAATACTCATACCAATAACACATGTCATACCAATACTCATACCAATAACACATGTCATACCAATAACACACGTCATACCAATACTCATACCAATAACACATGTCATACCAATACTCATACCAATAACACACGTCATACCAATACTCATACCAATAACACATGTCATACCAATAACACATGTCATACCAATAACACATGTCATATCAATAACACATGTCATACCAATACCACATGTCATACCAATAACACATGTCATACCAATACCACATGTCATACCAATACTCATACCAATACCACATGTCATACCAATAACACATGTCATACCACATGTCATACCAATAACACATGTCATACCAATACCACATGTCATACCAATACCACATGTCATACCAATACCACATGTCATACCAATACCACATGTCATACCAATACCACATGTCATACCAATACCACATGTCATACCAATACCACATGTCATACCAATACCACATGTCATACCAATACCACATGTCATACCAATACCACATGTCATACCAATACTCATACCAATACCACATGTCATACCAATACTCATACCAATAACACATGTCATACCAATAACACATGTCATACCAATAACACATGTCATACCAATACCACATGTCATACCAATACCACATGTCATACCAATACAACATGTCATACCAATAACACATGTCATACAAATACTCATACCAATACCACATGTCATACCAATACCACATGTCATACCAATACTCATACCAATACCACATGTCATACCAATACTCATACCAATACCACATGTGATACCAATACCACATGTCATACCAATACCACATGTCATACCAATAACACATGTCATACCAATACTCATACCAATACCACATGTCATACCAATACCACATGTCATACCAATACTCATACCAATACCACATGTCATACCAATACCACATGTCATACCAATAACACATGTCATACCAATACCACATGTCATACCAATACTCATACCAATAACACATGTCATACCAATAACACATGTCATACCAATACTCATACCAATAACACATGCCATACCAATACCACATGTCATACCAATACTCATGTCATACCAATACTCATACCAATAACACATGTCATACCAATACCACATGTCATACCAATAACACGTGTCATACCAATACCACATGTCATACCAATACCACATGTCATACCAATAACACATGTCATACCATACCACATGTCATACCAATACTCATACCAATACCACATGTCATACCAATAACACATGTCATACCAATACCACATGTCATACCAATACTCATACCAATACCACATGTCATACCAATACCACATGTCATACCAATACCACACGTCATACCAATACCACATGTCATACCAATACCACATGTCATACCAATAACACATGTCATACCAATACCACATGTCATACCAATACCACACGTCATACCAATAACACATGTCATACCAATACTCATACCAATAACACATGCCATACAAATACTCATGTCATACCAATACCACATGTCATACTAATACCACATGTCATACCAATAACACATGTCATACCAATACCACATGTCATACCAATACCACATGTCATACCAATACTCATACCAATAACACATGTCATACCAATACCACATGTCATACCAATACCACATGTCATACCAATACTCATACCAATAACACATGTCATACCAATAACACATGTCATACCAATACTCATACCAATACCACACGTCATACCAATAACACATGTCATACCAATACCACATGTCATACCAATAACACATGTCATACCAATAACACATGTCATACTAATACCACATGTCATACCAATAACACATGTCATACCAATAACACATGTCATACCAATACCACATGTCATACCAATACCACATGTCATACCAATAACACATGTCATACCAATAACACATGTCATACCAATAACACACGTCATACCAATAACACATGTCATACCAATAACACATGTCATACCAATACTCATGTCATACCAATACCACATGTCATACCAATACTCATACCAATAACACATGTCATACCAATACCACATGTCATACCAATAACACATGTCATACCAATACCACATGTCATACCAATATCACATGTCATACCAATACCACATGTCATACCAATAACACATGTCATACCAATACCACATGTCATACCAATACCACATGTCATACCGATACCACATGTCATACCACATACCAATACCACATGTCATACCAATACCACATGTCATACCAATACTCATACCAATAACACATGTCATACCAATAACACATGTCATACCAATACTCATACCAATAACACATGCCATACAAATACTCATGTCATACCAATAACACATGTCATACTAATAACACATGTCATACCAATAACACATGTCATACCAATACTCATGTCATACCAATACCACATGTCATACCAATAACACATGTCATACCAATACCACATGTCATACCAATAACACATGTCATACCAATACTCATACCAATAACACATGCCATACAAATACTCATGTCATACCAATACCACATGTCATACCAATAACACGTGTCATACCAATACCACATGTCATACCAATAACACATGTCATACCAATAACACATGTCATACCAATACTCATACCAATACCACATGTCATACCAATACCACATGTCATACCAATACCACATGTCATACCAATAACACATGTCATACAAATACTCATACCAATACCACATGTCATACCAATACCACATGTCATACCAATACTCATACCAATACCACATGTCATACCAATAACACATGTCATACCAATACCACATGTCATACCAATACCACATGTCATACCAATACCACATGTCATACCAATACCACATGTCATACCAATACCACATGTCATACCAATAACACATGTCATACCAATACCACATGTCATACCAATACCACATGTCATACCGATACCACATGTCATACCACATACCAATACCACATGTCATACCAATACCACATGTCATACCAATACTCATACCAATAACACATGTCATACCAATAACACATGTCATACCAATACTCATACCAATACTCATACCAATAACACATGCCATACAAATACTCATGTCATACCAATAACACATGTCATACTAATAACACATGTCATACCAATAACACATGTCATACCAATACTCATGTCATACCAATACCACATGTCATACCAATAACACATGTCATACCAATACCACATGTCATACCAATAACACATGTCATACCAATACTCATACCAATAACACATGCCATACAAATACTCATGTCATACCAATACCACATGTCATACCAATAACACGTGTCATACCAATACCACATGTCATACCAATACCACATGTCATACCAATAACACATGTCATACCAATAACACATGTCATACCAATACTCATACCAATAACACATGCCATACAAATACCACATGTCATACCAATACTCATACCAATACCACATGTCATACCAATACTCATACCAATAACACATGTCATACCAATACCACATGTCATACAAATACTCATACCAATACCACATGTCATACCAATAACACATGTCATATCAATAACACATGTCATACCAATACCACATGTCATACCAATACTCATACCAATACCACATGTCATACCAATACCACATGTCATACCAATACCACATGTCATACCAATACCACATGTCATACCAATAACACATGTCATACCAATAACACATGTCATACCAATAACACATGTCATACCAATAACACATGTCATACCAATACTCATACCAATACCACATGTCATACCAATAACACATGTCATACCAATAACACATGTCATACTAATACCACATGTCATACCAATAACACATGTCATACCAATACTCATACCAATACCACATGTCATACCAATACCACATGTCATACCAATAACACATGTCATACCAATACCACATGTCATACCAATACCACCTGTCATACCAATACCACATGTCATACCAATACCACATGTCATACCAATACCACATGTCATACCAATACCACATGTCATACCAATACCACATGTCATACCAATACCACATGTCATACCAATAACACATGTCATACCACATGAACACCTATGCAGCTGTGTGACTATCAAGTGGCATGCCATTGTGGTTGTACATAATGGTCCACTGATACACACTACCTGTACACATGTGTACAACGGAGCAAAACAATTAGTAAGTTGCTGTCGATATTAAAGAATTAATAAAGAATTACGTACATGAAATGTACACTTTATGTGGATGAGAAATAACAAACACAAATGTTCAAGAGCATACACTATAATTGTTCAAATATAAAGTCTCCATTATATACAACATACTTCATTCTACACTACCAAGTACACACACAGATCCTACATAAACCAATATTAGTGCATATAGTAATACACACACAGATCCTACATAAACCAATATTAGTGCATATAGTAATACACACACAGATCCTACATAAACCAATATTAGTACATGTATTAATACACACATATCCTACAGACATCAATATTATTACATGTATTAATACGCACAAATATTCTACAGACATCAATATTATTACATGTATTAATACGCACAAATATTCTACAGACATCAATATTATTACATGTATACACACAGATTCTACAGAAATCAATACATGTATTAATATACACAGATTCTACATAAATCAATATTAATACATGTATTAATGACGGACAGACACATTGCGGTAACAATACCTCACACAAGCATTGCTCAGGTGAGCTAAAAATATACATTCGTAAAATGCTGAATGTCAAGGATATTGCTATAGTAATTAATGAACACAGAAACAAATTGTGAGTTAAGGAGCTCCCTCAATAATAGCTTACAAATTCCCCTCAATCGTTGTGAGTTAAGGAGCTCCCTCAATAATAGCTTACAAATTCCCCTCAATCGTTGTACGCCATGTCTAGCTTAGTCAAACTAGATTTATCTCCCCTTAATTGCTCAAAATATGAGGAAAATAATGATCTTACACATGACGTATGTACAATATGACCGTAACCCTTTCCTTCATAGAGATTTAGATTAATATACAATTATATCTCTGTACAAACGACAGTCATTTAGCTATCATGCAGTGGGTAAGTAGTCGCCATATCTATCCCACCTCCATAGATATTACTGGGACTACACAAGATTCTGGCCTTTATTATTGGTTTGGTTTGGCTACTACCTTTTCAATGTATGTCGTATTGGTAATGGCATCAAGAGGCGCTTCTATGAGGGAAAGGATTAATGTATGTCGTATTGGTAATGGCATCAAGAGGTGCTTCTATGAGGAAAAGGGTTAATGTATGTCGTATTGGTAATGGCGTCAAGAGGTGCTTCTATGAGGGAAAGGATTAATGTATGTCGTATTGGTAATGGCATCAAGAGGTGCTTCTATGAGGGAAAGGGTTAATGGCATCAAGAGGCGCTTCTATGAGGGAAAGGGTTAATGTATGTTGTACAGGTAAAGGCATCAAGAGGTGCTTCTATGAGGGAAAGGGTTAATGTATGTCGTACAGGTAATGGCATCAAGAGGTGCTTTTATGAGGGAAAGGGTTAATGTATGTCGTACAGGTAATGGCATCAAGAGGTGCTTCTATGAGGGAAAGGGTTAATGTATGTCGTATTGGTAATGTCGTCAAGAGGTGCTTCTATGAGGGAAAGGGTTAATGTCTGTCCTATTGGTAATGGCATCAAGAGGTGCTTCTATTAGGGATACGGTTAATTAGTGGTCCTTGTGAAGATTATAAATAAAGACAATATAACATTACATAACTTATCATGCAGTAACTACTACAGGTTTATTATATAATTATATTATACAATGTATATGCATTATACAAAAACATTATACGACTTATTCAAAGATTTGTACAAACTCATATCTACAGGTACATGAAATGTATTACATGTTAGCATTGTAATTAATTCTAGGGACGGAGTAGATTGTGTATAGGGACAGGTTGGATGGGTATAGGGACAGGTTGGATGGGTACAGGGACGGTGTAGATTGTGTATAGGGACAGGTTGGATGGGCATACGGGTGGGGTTTGATGGGTACAGGGACAGAGTAGATTGTGTATAGGGACAGGTTGGATGGGCATACGGGTGGGGTTTGATGGGTACAGGGACGGATTAGGATGGGTATAGGGACGGAGTATATTGTGTATAGGGACAGGTTGGATGGGCATAGGGACGGGTTTGGATGGGTATAGGGACAGTTTGGATGGGCATAGGGACGGGTTTGGATGGGTATAGGGACAGTTTGGATGGGTATAGGGACGGGTTTGGATGGGTATAGGGACAGGTTGGATGGGCATAGGGACGGGTTTGGATGGGTATAGGGACAGTTTGGATGGGTATAGGGACGGGTTTGGATGGGTATAGGGACGGGTTTGGATGGGTATAGGGACAGGTTGGATGGGCATAGGGACGGTTTGGATGGGTATAGGGACAGTTGGATGGGTATAGGGACAGGTTGGATGGGCATAGGGACAGTTTGGATGGGTATAGGGACAGGTTGGATGGGTATAGGGACAGGTTGGATGGGTATAGGGACAGGTTGGATGGGCATAGGGACAGTTTGGATGGGTATAGGGACAGGTTGGATGGGTATAGGGACAGGTTGGATGGGCATAGGGACAGTTTGGATGGGTATAGGGACAGGTTGGATGGGTATAGGGACAGGTTGGATGGGTATAGGGACAGGTTGGATGGGCATAGGGACGGGTTTGGATGGGTATAGGGACGGGTTTGGATGGGCATAGGGACGGGTTTGGATGGGTATAGGGACGGGTATATATAACAGTCAGGTGATCCTCGTGTAATGTAGTTATATTCATCTGTTGTAGAACGTCTACACTGTATTTCTACTCTACATGATCCCCACATGATTAAAAATACAAATGAACATATCAGCTGAGAACATGCACGTCCTGGAATATCACAGCATGGGACGCTTTATGCAGCTCAAATATCACAACCTGAAACGAAACAACCACATGAAACACATGCATGTAATACCTGTACGAGGATAGACTGATGTGTAATACCTGTACGAGGATAGACTGATGTAATACCTGTACGAGGATAGACTGATGTAATACCTGTACGAGGATAGACTGATGTGTAATACCTGTACGAGGATAGACTGATGTAATACCTGTACGAGGATAGACTGATGTAATACCTGTACGAGGATAGACTGATGTGTAATACCTGTACGAGGATAGACTGATGTAATACCTGTACGAGGATAGACTGATGTAATACCTGTACGAGGATAGACTGATGTGTAATACCTGTACGAGGATAGACTGATGTAATACCTGTACGAGGATAGACTGATGTAATACCTGTACGAGGATAGACTGATGTAATACCTGTACGAGGATAGGCTGATGTTACAGTGTATGTGTGAGGCTAGACTGTTGTTTCAGTGTATGTGTGAGGTTAGACTGATGTTACAGTGTATGTGTGAGGCTATACTGATGCTACGGTGTATGTGTGAGGATAGACTGATGTTACAGTGTATGTGTGAGGCTAGACTGTTGTTTCAGTGTATGTGTGAGGTTAGACTGATGTTACAGTGTATGTGTGAGGATAGACTGATGTTACAGTGTATGTGTGAGGCTAGACTGTTGTTTCAGTGTATGTGTGAGGTTAGACTGATGTTACAGTGTATGTGTGAGGTTAGACTGATGTTACAGTGTATGTGTGAGGTTAGACTGATGTTACAGTGTATGTGTGAGGATAGACTGATGTTACAGTGGATGTGTGAGGTTAGACTGTTGTTTCAGTGTATGTGAGAGGATAGACTGATGTTACAGTGGATGTGTGAGGTTAGACTGATGTTACAGTGCATGTGTGAGGCTAGACTGATGCTACAGTGTATGTGTGAGGTTAGACTGATGTTACAGTGTATGTGTGAGGTTAGACTGATGTTACAGTGCATGTGTGAGGCTAGACTGATGTTACAGTGTATGTGTGAGGTTAGACTGATGTAATACCTGTACGAGGATAGACTGATGTAATACCTGTACGAGGATAGACTGATGTAATACCTGTACGAGGATAGACTGATGTAATACCTGTACGAGGATAGACTGATGTAATACCTGTACGAGGATAGACTGATGTTAATACCTGTACGAGGATAGACTGATGTAATACCTGTACGAGGATAGACTGATGTAATACCTGTACGAGGATAGACTGATGTAATACCTGTACGAGGATAGACTGATGTAATACCTGTACGAGGATAGACTGATGTAATACCTGTACGAGGATAGACTGATGTAATACCTGTACGAGGATAGACTGATGTAATACCTGTACGAGGATAGACTGATGTGTAATACCTGTACGAGGATAGACTGATGTAATACCTGTACGAGGATAGACTGATGTAATACCTGTACAAGGATAGACTGATGTGTAATACCTGTACGAGGATAGACTGATGTTACAGTGTATGTGTGAGGCTAGACTGATGTTACAGTGTATGTGTGAGGCTAGACTGTTGTTACAGTGGATGTGTGAGGTTAGACTGATGTTACAGTGGATGTGTGAGGTTAGACTGATGTTACAGTGTATGTGTGAGGCTAGACTGATGTTACAGTGCATGTGTGAGGCTAGACTGATGTTACAGTGTATGTGTGAGGCTAGACTGATGTTACAGTGTATGTGTGAGGCTATACTGATACTACGATGTATGTGTGAGGCTAGACTGATGTACAGTGTATGTGTGAGGATAGACTGATGCTATGGTGTATGTGTGAGTTGACTGATGCTACGGTGTATGTGTGAGGCTATACTGATGCTACGGTGTATGTGTGAGGTTAGACTGATGTTACAGTGTATGTGTGAGGCTATACTGATGCTACGGTGTATGTGTGAGGCTAGCCTGATGTTACAGTGCATGTGTGAGGCTAGCCTGATGTTACAGTGTATGTGTGAGGCTAGCCTGATGTTACAGTGTATGTGTGAGGTTAGACTGATGTTACAGTGTATGTGTGAGGCTAGACTGATGTTACAGTGTATGTGTGAGGTTAGACTGATGTTACAGTGCATGTGTGAGGCTAGCCTGATGTTACAGTGTATGTGTGAGGCTAGCCTGATGTTACAGTGTATGTGTGAGGCTAGCCTGATGTTACAGTGCATGTGTGAGGTTAGACTGATGTTACAGTGTATGTGTGAGGATAGACTGATGTTACAGTGTATGTGTGAGGTTAGACTGATGTTACAGTGTATGTGTGAGGTTAGACTGATGTTACAGTGTATGTGTGAGGCTAGCCTGATGTTACAGTGTATGTGTGAGGCTAGCCTGATGTTACAGTGTATGTGTGAGGCTATACTGATGCTACGGTGTATGTGTGAGGTTAGACTGATGTTACAGTGTATGTGTGAGGCTAGCCTGATGTTACAGTGTATGTGTGAGGTTAGACTGATGTTACAGTGTATGTGTGAGGATAGACTGATGTTACAGTGTATGTGTGAGGCTAGACTGATGTTACAGTGTATGTGTGAGGTTAGACTGATGTTACAGTGCATGTGTGAGGCTAGCCTGATAATGCTATGTGTGTTTTACGTCTATTTATCGTCGCTACCGGTTGCCGATATCACCGACGCCTCCTTAAGATATTAGTAATTTTAGATTTTTGGAAGATACAGAGACCCATTCCAGAGTCTCCTCTGGTTCTTTTACGTGCACGACATAAAGCACCGACACAAGACCTCGGTTTAAAGTCCCATCTGAAAGACTGTTAATTTTATTATGGTCAGACGGGGGATCGAACCTATTCAAACAGTAGCTACAGCAGCATGCTACAATTCCTACATGGTTTCTCACCTTGTTAACACCAGGTTTGAGAATCGGTGCTGGCACAAACAGTGTTCGTTGGGGACCATCCTTCCAGTACCGACCCAAGTTAAAACCATTCACAAACACCACTCCCTTGGTCCAGCCCTGTAAAGAACAGCATGATCATGTATATCTATACAGTGCGTGTTTTTACGTTTATTTATAGTCGCTACCGGTTGCCCATATGAGCGACGCCTCCTGAAGAGATTAGTAATTTTGGAGGATAGTGCAATGATACAGACAGAGACCCATTACAGAATCTCCTCTATACAGCGCATCAGAAAAGACACTTTATATAGCGTAGCCTTATAAAGCAATTTACATTTGTAACGATGGTTACTCTATAGAAGGTAGCGGGATAGAGCAAAGGCTTTGGAGTTTCTGTTCCTTACTTGTATTTTCATCTCTTTGTGGTAGTTTTAATTTATGCAGCCTCGTTCTGGGATCACCACAACTTGGAACAATTTGTCCAGAGAAATTTTATTATTTGAATTTTACCGCATCTCCTCCCCGCCGCCGCCCTCCAATTGGCACATGCTATGCTTGTACTCGTGTGGACTTTGTATCGTCCAACATTATGCCATATTCTTGCTCTCTTGTCATTTAATTGGTTGACCTATATAATTACTTGTTTAATATAATAAAGTTGGTCTGGTGTGCTTCTCACGCCAGACATGTTCAATTCCTTTTGGTGTTTAATAGAGATCAAATGTATAGTAATACAACAAATAGATTAGCGAGAAAAGTGGCAATAGGAACCATAGACCCAAACACCGCTGCAAGAATGACAACCGTGATGTGGCCTGTAACAGTAATTGGGCTGGTACAGTGATCCGCCCACACGACATAGCTGGAACCCACGAGAATTCCAGTCATTGCTAATAATAAAATAGCCCAGTTCAATAAGTACAGTTGAAATTATCTCCCCTGTTGATCTTTTCATGGATATTTTTCATAATTTAGTATTTTCTAGAAAATTTTAAAGCGGAATTACATCGCAAAAATGCCCAGAAAATGCTTTTTTATGTATAAATAGCATTGCTACTACAAATGCTTCCCAAATAATTCGAACACAAGTGTTTTTGTGGTATACAAACTCTCAAAAGTGAAAGTAGGATTTCATAAAACGGTCAGCTACTCTCCTGAATTGATGTTTATTTATTATTGGAGTATATACCAAGTGCATGCTACTGTCGCTTAGGGAGATTTTAAATCGTATTAGTCTAAAAATAAATATGCACATCCAAAAGGGTGAGAAATAACGGTAAATATGTACCATAAATCGTGTTATTCTGGATCCACACACATTTACATTAGTTTGTAAAGCGTATACGACGTTTCTTTATCAGTTGAAATACTCAGTTTTTGAGACAAATATTTGGCAAACAATTATATCATATAATAGGAAAATACATTCTGTAGAAATTTGTGTCACTTTAAGCCTAATCCAGAAACAAGAGACATGTCACCGTACCGTACAAGTCACCGTACCGTACAAGTCACCGTACCGTACAAGTCACCGTACCGTACAAGTCACCGTACCGTACAAGTCACCGTACCGTACATGTCACCGTACCGTACAAGTCACCGTACCGTACAAGTCACCGTACCGTACAAGTCACCGTACCGTACAAGTCACCGTACCGTACAAGTCACCGTACCGTACAAGTCACCGTACCGTACAAGTCACCGTACCGTACAAGTCACCGTACCGTACATGTCACCGTACCGTACAAGTCACCGTACCGTACAAGTCACCGTACCGTACAAGTCACCGTACCGTACAAGTCACCGTACCGTACAAGTCACCGTACCGTACAAGTCACCGTACCGTACAAGTCACCGTACTCGAGTTTGTCCACTCGACAACTGATCTGCTGGAGTATGGAGCACTTATTAAGCAGATAATGAAATAAAGGTCACTGGAATGATATTTATAACAACATTGCATCATATATTCATAAACTTACCTTCATATTAATAAATGTGTCCTTTGGTGTAGCATTTATCGTAAGTTGTCCAGAATAGAGGGAGGTGGCTCCGCCCACCCAGTTAGTGAACGGTTTCCACTGGTGGCTTTCTACTATTCTGTAATACAACAAACAATAAACCCAATCATATTTTATTGCTCTGTAACATATTTTTACACAAATATAAATTATGACAATGAAAGATATGAATATCAAAAAGGCAAAAGGGTTGGACACAAGTTCTTGCAACGTTAGATATTGTCCTCCCCTAATAAATCACTGGGTTGATGTAATATACCAGCATGCAACTTAATTTAAACTTTATTTGTTTTACAACGATTGCGAAACAAATTTTAACTACTTATATTAAATAACTCTCATTGGCGCGGATGAAAGCGTATATGTGATCATTCGTGTGGGAGCAAACCGTAGTATCCAGAGAAAACACACCTGTCCGATCTGGCGACCACCGTACCATCTCACATACTTCCCGGTCCAAGGTTCGAACCCTGGTTGCATTAGTGAGAAGCGAGTGTGCTAACCATGGCGCTAATCGGACAGCATGCAACTTGTTAGATAGTATACGACATAATCAGGCACATAGCTACTATAAGGCCTGGGCCTGCAGATTATCTCTGTAAATAAAATATCTTAAAAACCACAACAATGCAATAACACCTGTAGCATGTGAGGGGATATGACCAACATTGTGTTGTCAACTTGGAGGTCATATACATTCTGCACAACATAAAATCAAATTTATATCTCTGAAACTATCGAAATATGAACACCAAAGACGTAAACTTAGTTAGTTTATACAAATTTATTTTAGCTCGATTGCGAAACAAATTATTTCAACTTATATAAATCACTCTCGAGACCTCATTCCTGATGGAATCCATCGCCACGAGGGAGAGAGAAGAGGCAACGTGGAATTTAAATGCCTTGCCTAAGGGCACAATCGTAACGGCTCCAGTGGGGCTCGAACTCCGGACCTTTCGCACCTGAAGCGAACGCGCATCCACTGCGCTATCAGGACTTCACGACGTAAACTTAAATACGCCAAGAGTGCACCATTGATGTTCTAGGATTCAGAAACTGTTCATGGGGGAGCATGCTGCCAGATCCCTCTAGCAGTACCGCATGCTGCCACATCCCTCTAGCAGTACCGCATGCTGCCAGATCCCTCTAGCAGTACCGCATGCTGCCACATCCCTCTAGCAGTACCGCATGCTGCCAGATCCCTCTAGCAGTACCGCATGCTGCCACATCCCTCTAGCAGTACCGCATGCTGCCAGATCCCTCTAGCAGTACCGCATGCTGCCACATCCCTCTAGCAGTACCGCATGCTGCCACATCCCTCTAGCAGTACCGCATGCTGCCACATCCCTCTAGCAGTACCGCATGCTGCCACATCCCTCTAGCAGTACCGCATGCTGCCAGATCCCTCTAGCAGTACCGCATGCTGCCACATCCCTCTAGCAGTACCGCATGCTGCCAGATCCCTCTAGCAGTACCGCATGCTGCCACATCCCTCTAGCAGTACCGCATGCTGCCACATCCCTCTAGCAGTACCGCATGCTGCCAGATCCCTCTAGCAGTACCGCATGCTGCCACATCCCTCTAGCAGTACCGCATGCTGCCAGATCCCTCTAGCAGTACCGCATGCTGCCACATCCCTCTAGCAGTACCGCATGCTGCCACATCCCTCTAGCAGTACCGCATGCTGCCACATCCCTCTAGCAGTACCGCATGCTGCCAGATCCCTCTAGCAGTACCGCATGCTGCCACATCCCTCTAGCAGTACCGCATGCTGCCAGATCCCTCTAGCAGTACCGCATGCTGCCAGATCCCTCTAGCAGTACCGCATGCTGCCAGATCCCTCTAGCAGTACCGCATGCTGCCAGATCCCTCTAGCAGTACCGCATGCTGCCAGATCCCTCTAGCAGTACCGCATGCTGCCACATCCCTCTAGCAGTACCGCATGCTGCCAGATCCCTCTAGCAGTACCGCATGCTGCCAGATCCCTCTAGCAGTACCGCATGCTGCCACATCCCTCTAGCAGTACCGCATGATGCCAAATCCCTCTAGCAGTACCGCATGCTGCCAGATCCCTCTAGCAGTACCGCATGCTGCCACATCCCTCTAGCAGTACCGCATGCTGC
>CM026386.1:9391466-9413470 GCA_014843695.1 Archivesica marissinica | reverse complement strand
CAGATAATGAAATAAAGGTCACTGGAATGATATTTATAACAACATTGCATCATATATTCATAAACTTACCTTCATATTAATAAATGTGTCCTTTGGTGTAGCATTTATCGTAAGTTGTCCAGAATAGAGGGAGGTGGCTCCGCCCACCCAGTTAGTGAACGGTTTCCACTGGTGGCTTTCTACTATTCTGTAATACAACAAACAATAAACCCAATCATATTTTATTGCTCTGTAACATATTTTTACACAAATATAAATTATGACAATGAAAGATATGAATATCAAAAAGGCAAAAGGGTTGGACACAAGTTCTTGCAACGTTAGATATTGTCCTCCCCTAATAAATCACTGGGTTGATGTAATATACCAGCATGCAACTTAATTTAAACTTTATTTGTTTTACAACGATTGCGAAACAAATTTTAACTACTTATATTAAATAACTCTCATTGGCGCGGATGAAAGCGTATATGTGATCATTCGTGTGGGAGCAAACCGTAGTATCCAGAGAAAACACACCTGTCCGATCTGGCGACCACCGTACCATCTCACATACTTCCCGGTCCAAGGTTCGAACCCTGGTTGCATTAGTGAGAAGCGAGTGTGCTAACCATGGCGCTAATCGGACAGCATGCAACTTGTTAGATAGTATACGACATAATCAGGCACATAGCTACTATAAGGCCTGGGCCTGCAGATTATCTCTGTAAATAAAATATCTTAAAAACCACAACAATGCAATAACACCTGTAGCATGTGAGGGGATATGACCAACATTGTGTTGTCAACTTGGAGGTCATATACATTCTGCACAACATAAAATCAAATTTATATCTCTGAAACTATCGAAATATGAACACCAAAGACGTAAACTTAGTTAGTTTATACAAATTTATTTTAGCTCGATTGCGAAACAAATTATTTCAACTTATATAAATCACTCTCGAGACCTCATTCCTGATGGAATCCATCGCCACGAGGGAGAGAGAAGAGGCAACGTGGAATTTAAATGCCTTGCCTAAGGGCACAATCGTAACGGCTCCAGTGGGGCTCGAACTCCGGACCTTTCGCACCTGAAGCGAACGCGCATCCACTGCGCTATCAGGACTTCACGACGTAAACTTAAATACGCCAAGAGTGCACCATTGATGTTCTAGGATTCAGAAACTGTTCATGGGGGAGCATGCTGCCAGATCCCTCTAGCAGTACCGCATGCTGCCACATCCCTCTAGCAGTACCGCATGCTGCCAGATCCCTCTAGCAGTACCGCATGCTGCCACATCCCTCTAGCAGTACCGCATGCTGCCAGATCCCTCTAGCAGTACCGCATGCTGCCACATCCCTCTAGCAGTACCGCATGCTGCCAGATCCCTCTAGCAGTACCGCATGCTGCCACATCCCTCTAGCAGTACCGCATGCTGCCAGATCCCTCTAGCAGTACCGCATGCTGCCACATCCCTCTAGCAGTACCGCATGCTGCCACATCCCTCTAGCAGTACCGCATGCTGCCAGATCCCTCTAGCAGTACCGCATGCTGCCACATCCCTCTAGCAGTACCGCATGCTGCCAGATCCCTCTAGCAGTACCGCATGCTGCCACATCCCTCTAGCAGTACCGCATGCTGCCACATCCCTCTAGCAGTACCGCATGCTGCCAGATCCCTCTAGCAGTACCGCATGCTGCCACATCCCTCTAGCAGTACCGCATGCTGCCAGATCCCTCTAGCAGTACCGCATGCTGCCACATCCCTCTAGCAGTACCGCATGCTGCCACATCCCTCTAGCAGTACCGCATGCTGCCACATCCCTCTAGCAGTACCGCATGCTGCCAGATCCCTCTAGCAGTACCGCATGCTGCCACATCCCTCTAGCAGTACCGCATGCTGCCAGATCCCTCTAGCAGTACCGCATGCTGCCAGATCCCTCTAGCAGAACCGCATGCTGCCAGATCCCTCTAGCAGTACCGCATGCTGCCAGATCCCTCTAGCAGTACCGCATGCTGCCAGATCCCTCTAGCAGTACCGCATGCTGCCACATCCCTCTAGCAGTACCGCATGCTGCCAGATCCCTCTAGCAGTACCACATGCTGCCAGATCCCTCTAGCAGTACCGCATGCTGCCACATCCCTCTAGCAGTACCGCATGATGCCAAATCCCTCTAGCAGTACCGCATGCTGCCAGATCCCTCTAGCAGTACCGCATGCTGCCACATCCCTCTAGCAGTACCGCATGCTGCCAGATCCCTCTAGCAGTACCGCATGCTGCCACATCCCTCTAGCAGTACCGCATGCTGCCAGATCCCTCTAGCAGTACCGCATGCTGCCACATCCCTCTAGCAGTACCGCATGCTGCCAGATCCCTCTAGCAGTACCGCATGCTGCCACATCCCTCTAGCAGTACCGCATGCTGCCACATCCCTCTAGCAGTACCGCATGCTGCCACATCCCTCTAGCAGTACCGCATGCTGCCACATCCCTCTAGCAGTACCGCATGCTGCCAGATCCCTCTAGCAGTACCGCATGCTGCCACATCCCTCTAGCAGTACCGCATGCTGCCACATCCCTCTAGCAGTACCGCATGCTGCCACATCCCTCTAGCAGTACCGCATGCTGCCAGATCCCTCTAGCAGTACCGCATGCTGCCACATCCCTCTAGCAGTACCGCATGCTGCCACATCCCTCTAGCAGTACCGCATGCTGCCACATCCCTCTAGCAGTACCGCATGCTGCCACATCCCTCTAGCAGTACCGCATGCTGCCACATCCCTCTAGCAGTACCGCATGCTGCCAGATCCCTCTAGCAGTACCGCATGCTGCCACATCCCTCTAGCAGTACCGCATGCTGCCACATCCCTCTAGCAGTACCGCATGCTGCCAGATCCCTCTAGCAGTACCGCATGCTGCCACATCCCTCTAGCAGTACCGCATGCTGCCAGATCCCTCTAGCAGTACCGCATGCTGCCACATCCCTCTAGCAGTACCGCATGCTGCCACATCCCTCTAGCAGTACCGCATGCTGCCAGATCCCTCTAGCAGTACCGCATGCTGCCAGATCCCTCTAGCAGTACCGCATGCTGCCACATCCCTCTAGCAGTACCGCATGCTGCCACATCCCTCTAGCAGTACCGCATGCTGCCACATCCCTCTAGCAGTACCGCATGCTGCCAATCCCTCTAGCAGTACCGCATGCTGCCACATCCCTCTAGCAGTACCGCATGCTGCCACATCCCTCTAGCAGTACCGCATGCTGCCAGATCCCTCTAGCAGTACCGCATGCTGCCAGATCCCTCTAGCAGTACCGCATGCTGCCAGATCCCTCTAGCAGTACCGCATGCTGCCAGATCCCTCTAGCAGTACCGCATGCTGCCAGATCCCTCTAGCAGTACCGCATGCTGCCAGATCCCTCTAGCAGTACCGCATGCTGCCAGATCCCTCTAGCAGTACCGCATGCTGCCAGATCCCTTTAGCAGTACCACATGCTGCCACATCCCTCTAGCGTACCGCATGCTGCCAGATCCCTCTAGCAGTACCGCATGCTGCCACATCCCTCTAGCAGTACCGCATGCTGCCACATCCCTCTAGCAGTACCGCATGCTGCCACATCCCTCTAGCAGTACCGCATGCTGCCACATCCCTCTAGCAGTACCGCATGCTGCCACATCCCTCTAGCAGTACCGCATGCTGCCACATCCCTCTAGCAGTACCGCATGCTGCCATCCCTCTAGCAGTACCGCATGCTGCCACATCCTCTAGCAGTACCGCATGCTGCCACATCCCTCTAGCAGTACCGCATGCTGCCAGATCCCTCTAGTACCGCATGCTGCCACATCCCTCTAGCAGTACCGCATGCTGCCAGATCCCTCTAGCAGTACCGCATGCTGCCAGATCCCTCTAGTACCGCATGCTGCCACCACCCCACAACCCCGCCACATCCCTCTAGCAGTACCGCATGCTGCCACATCCCTCTAGCAGTACCGCATGCTGCCACATCCCTCTAGCAGTACCGCATGCTGCCACATCCCTCTAGCAGTACCGCATGCTGCCACATCCCTCTAGCAGTACCGCATGCTGCCACATCCCTCTAGCAGTACCGCATGCTGCCACATCCCTCTAGCAGTACCGCATGCTGCCAGATCCCTCTAGCAGTACCGCATGCTGCCACATCCCTCTAGCAGTACCGCTGCCACATCCCTCTAGCAGTGCATGCTGCCACATCCCTCTAGCAGTACCGCATGCTGCCACATCCCTCTAGCAGTACCGCATGCTGCCACATCCCTCTAGCAGTACCGCATGCTGCCACATCCCTCTAGCAGTACCGCATGCTGCCAGATCCCTCTAGCAGTACCGCATGCTGCCACATCCCTCTAGCAGTACCGCATGCTGCCACATCCCTCTAGCAGTACCGCATGCTGCCACATCCCTCTAGCAGTACCGCATGCTGCCAGATCCCTCTAGCAGTACCGCATGCTGCCACATCCCTCTAGCAGTACCGCATGCTGCCACATCCCTCTAGCAGTACCGCGCTGCTCCCTCTAGCAGTACGCATGCTGCCACACCCCAGCAGTACCGCATGCTGCCAGATCCCTCTAGCAGTACCGCATGCTGCCACATCCCTCTAGCAGTACCGCATGCTGCCACATCCCTCTAGCAGTACCGCATGCTGCCACATCCTCTAGCAGTACCGCATGCTGCCAGATCCCTCTAGCAGTACCGCATGCTGCCACATCCCTCTAGCAGTACCGCATGCTGCCACATCCCTCTAGCAGTACCGCATGCTGCCAGATCCCTCTAGCAGTACCGCATGCTGCCAGATCCCTCTAGCAGTACCGCATGCTGCCACATCCCTCTAGCAGTACCGCATGCTGCCACATCCCTCTAGCAGTACCGCATGCTGCCACATCCCTCTAGCAGTACCGCATGCTGCCACATCCCTCTAGCAGTACCGCATGCTGCCACATCCCTCTAGCAGTACCGCATGCTGCCACATCCCTCTAGCAGTACCGCATGCTGCCACATCCCTCTAGCAGTACCGCATGCTGCCAGCAGTACCGCATGCTGCCAGATCCCTCTAGCAGTACCGCATGCTGCCAGATCCCTCTAGCAGTACCGCATGCTGCCACATCCCTCTAGCAGTACCGCATGCTGCCACATCCCTCTAGCAGTACCGCATGCTGCCACATCCCATAGCAGTACCGCATGCTGCCACATCCCTCTAGCAGTACCCACACAACCGCATGCTGCCACATCCCTCTAGCAGTACCGCATGCTGCCACATCCCTCTAGCAGTACCGCATGCTGCCACATCCCTCTAGCAGTACCGCATGCTGCCACATCCCTCTAGCAGTACCGCATGCTGCCACATCCCTCTAGCAGTACCGCATGCTGCCAGATCCCTCTAGCAGTACCGCATGCTGCCACCAACCCACCCAACCCCTAGCAGTACCGCATGCTGCCACATCCCTCTAGCAGTACCGCATGCTGCCACATCCCTCTAGCAGTACCGCATGCTGCCACATCCCTCTAGCAGTACCGCATGCTGCCAGATCCCTCTAGCAGTACCACATGCTGCCACATCCCTCTAGCAGAACCGCATGTTGCCAGATCTCTCTAGCAGTACCGCATCATTTGGTGCTCAATTTATTAGTCGGACCTACAAATTCAAAATCTCTAGCTACGCCCTTGAATAGTATATGAATTTACAAGTGACAGGTGTGTGACAAGTGATGGGTGTGTGACAAGTGATGGGTGTGTGACAAGTGATGGGTGTGTGACAAGTGATGGGTGTGTGACAAGTGATGGGTGTGTGACAAGTGATGGGTGTGTGACAACTGACAAG
Organism: Archivesica marissinica; assembly: GCA_014843695.1. Taxonomy (NCBI): domain Eukaryota; kingdom Metazoa; phylum Mollusca; class Bivalvia; order Venerida; family Vesicomyidae; genus Archivesica; species Archivesica marissinica. The sequence continues at coordinate 9,407,637 of CM026386.1, read as the reverse complement.
TGATGGGTTTGTGACAAGTGATGGGTGTGTGATGGGTGTGTGACAAGTGGCAGGTGTGTGACAAGTGACAGGTGTGTGACGAGTGACAGGTGTGTGACAAGTGACATGTATGTGTGACAAGTGATTGGTGTGTGACAAGTGACAGGTGTGTGACAAGTGATGGGTGTGTGACAAGTGATGGATGTATGACAAGTGACAAGTGTGTGACAAGTGATGGGTGTGTGACAAGTGACAGGTGTGTGACAAGTGACAGGTGTGTGACAAGTGACAGGTGTGTGACAAGTGATGGGTGTGTGACAAGTGTGTGACAGGTGTGTGACAAGTGACAGGTGTGTGACAAGTGACAGGTGTGTGACAAATGACGAGTTCAACAGTGTACCCTAGATGAGCATCTAGCATGTAGATTGCTGATAAATCATGTGCTATCTCGATTGAACGGTACAATAATCCTAATTTAATTTCCAATTGTTTTCTACGTATTTCATTGTATGTATAATTGTAATGTAATGTATGAAAAATATGCAATACAATATTATTAAACAATAATACATACCTATTAATATATTCTGGTTTAAACTCTAGTGGATATATATTCCAGTTTGTAATTTTCGATGTGTCCAGTAATATACTTGCCGAAATGCCTGTAACATATAATACAGCTCAGTTCATATATTTTTTATTTTGGTTCGATTGCGAAACAAGTTCTTACAACATTATATTAATCACTCTCGAGACCTCATTCCTGATTGAATCCATCGCTACGAGGGAGAGAGAAGAGGCAACGTGGAAATTAAATGCCTTACCTAAGGGTACAATCGTAACAGCTCTAGTAGGACTCAAATTCTGGCCCTTTCGCACCTGAAGCGAACGAGCTACCACTGCGCTATCATGAGTTCCAGAGGAGTTAAAGTTACAACATTGTTTCATTAACCTTGATTGCAACACTGCTACCACAGTCCAAGTTTACACAAGTCTCCCTTGGGGCTTTAAAACACCTAATCTAAATATAGATTAGAGTTCAATGAGAGCATTAAATAATTATATACTACACACCAAAATGTTGTCTAGTACACCTACCTTATCTCTGTATACTACACACCAAAATGTTGTCGAGTTCACCTACCTTACCTCTGTATAGTACACAACAAAATATTGTCGAGTTCACCTACCTTATCTCTGTATACTACACAACAAAATATTGTCGAGTTCACCTACCTTATCTCTGTATAGTACACACCAAAATATTGTCGAGTTCACCTACCTTATCTCTGTATACTACACAACAAAATATTGTCGAGTTCACCTACCTTATCTCTGTATACTACACACCAAAATGTTGTCTAGTACACCTACCTTATCTCTGTATATTACACACCAAAATGTTGTCTAGTACACCTACCTTATCTCTGTATACTACACACCAAAATGTTGTCTAGTACGCCTACCTTATCTCTGTATACTACACACCAAAATATTGTCTAGTACACCTACCTTATCTCTGTATACTACACACCAAAATGTTGTCTAGTACACCTACCTTATCTCTGTATACTACACACCAAAATGTTGTCTAGTACGCCTACCTTATCTCTGTATACTACACACCAAAATGTTGTCTAGTACACCTACCTTATCTCTGTATACTACACACCAAAATGTTGTCTAGTACACATACCTTACCTCTATATACTACACACCAAAATGTTGTCGAGTACACATACCTTTTCTCTCATTGTTGAATCTGTCAAACCCCTGGTGCACATAGTTCACTCTTCCGTGATTCTCCACCAGGATATCAAGTATATTCTCCTAAAATATAAATAAAACAATTATTCCAGACCATGAATAGTCAATGTCATTTCTTCCACGGTCTACGAACAAGCTGACAAGGTGTGCTGGTCACTAGATTGGAAAGGTGGGTTTTCTCCACAGCTGGCAAGGTGTGCTGGTCACTAGATTGAACAGGTGAGTTTTCTCCACAGCTGGCAAGGTGTGCTGGTCACTAGATTGGAAAGGTGGGTTTTCTCCACAGCCGGCAGGGTGTGCTGGTCACTAGATTGGAAAGGTGGGTTTTCTCCACAGCTGGCAAGGTGTGCTGGTCACTAGATTGGAAAGGTAGGTTTTCTCCACAGCTGGCAAGGTGTGCTGATCACTAGATTGGACAGGTGAGTTTTCTCCACAGCTGGCAAGGTGTGCTGGTCACTAGATTGGACAGGTGGGTTTTCTCCACAGCTGGCAAGGTGTGCTGGTCACTAGATTGGAAAGGTGGGTTTTCTCCACAGCTGGCAAGGTGTGCTGGTCACTAGATTGGAAAGGTGAGTTTTCTCCACAGCTGGCAAGGTGTGCTGGTCACTAGATTGGAAAGGTGGGTTTTCTCCACAGCTGGCACGGTGTGCTGGTCACTATATTGGACAGGTGGGTTTTCTCCACAGCCGGCAGGGTGTGCTGGTCACTAGATTGGAAAGGTGGGTTTTCTCCACAGCTGGCAGGGTGTGCTGGTCACTAGATTGGAAAGGTGGGTTTTCTCAACAGCTGGCAGGGTGTGCTGGTCACTAGATTGGAAAGGTGGGTTTTCTCCACAGCCGGCAGGGTGTGCTGGTCACTAGATTGGACAGGTGGGTTTTCTCCACAGTTGGCAGGGTGTGCTGGTCACTATATTGGACAGGTGGGTTTTCTCCACAGCCGGCATGGTGTGCTGATCACTAGATTGGACAGGTAGGATTTCTCCACAGCCGGCAAGGTGTGCTGGTCACTAGATTGGACAGGTAGGTTTTCTCCACAGCCGGCAGGGTGTGCTGGTCACTAGATTGGACAGGTTGGTTTTCTCCACAGCCGGCAGGGTGTGCTGGTCACTAGATTGGAAAGGTGGGTTTTCTCCACAGCTGGCAGGGTGTGCTGGTCACTAGATTGGAAAGGTGGGTTTTCTCCACAGCTGGCAAGGTGTGCTGGTCACTATATTGGACAGGTGGGTTTTCTCTACAGTTGGCAAGGTGTGCTGGTCACTAGATTGGACAGGTGGGTTTTCTCCACAGCCGGCATGGTGTGCTGGTCACTAGATTGGACAGGTAGGTATTCTCCACAGCCGGCAGGGTGTGCTGGTCACTAGATTGGACAGGTTGGTTTTCTCCACAGCCGGCAGGGTGTGCTGGTCACTAGATTGGACAGGTAGGTTTTCTCCACAGCCGGCAGGGTGTGCTGGTCACTAGATTGGACAGGTGGGTTTTCTCCACAGCCGGCAGGGTGTGCTGGTCACTAGATTGGACAGGTGGGTTTTCTCCATAGCCGGCAGGGTGTGCTGGTCACTAGATTGGACAGGTGGGTTTTCTCCGCAGCTGGCAAGGTGTGCTGGTCACTATATTGGACAGGTGGGTTTTCTCCACAGCTGGCAAGGTGTGCTGGTCAGTGAATGATAAAGCATCGATGGTGCAATGGATACAGTATCCGCCTCCTATCTGAGGGCATGTGAGTTTGACTCAGCCTAAGCCACAGAAGACACTTAAATTCGCAACACCCCTTACATCCCTCTAATGGAGATGGATTCCATCAGGAATGAGGTCTTGGTATGTTTTGAATGGTGTGCACAAGGTTGGCGGGCACATATGTCTAGGAGAAAGAATATTTTAGTCCATCAGGAATGAGGTCTTGGTATGTTTTGAATGGTGTGCACAAGGTTGGCAGGCACATATGTCTAGGAGAAAGAATATTTTAGTCCATCAGGAATGAGGTCTTGGTATGTTTTGAATGGTGTGCACAAGGTTGGCAGGCACATATGTCTAGGAGAAAGAATATTTTAGTCCATCAGGAATGAGGTCTTGGTATGTTTTGAATGGTGTGCACAAGGTTGGCAGGCACATAGTTCTATTTTAGTCCATTGTGCAGCCAACCCCCTCCTCCTTCCTTGGACAGTAATAATTTCACCAGCACTATTACATTGCAGTAAGTATTATAATTTATCCAAGGTTGTTTTGGAACACCATTTCAATAAATGATGTTAAACTCACAATGATATACTCATGAAGAACACACTCATCTATTATTGAATGTCAGGTATAATTATAATCAACCATAATGTAATTTATGTGAATGAAGGTTTAAATAAAAATAAATTGTTGATTTAAATTATCCTCAAACATCTTTTTTGAACACCTAGAATTCTCATAATCTGTGATTAAATAGTCATTTTTACCATTTCTCATTACTTCCAACAAGTATGAAAGTATGACAGTTTACCTAACGACACCTTTCTTGGGCAGGCTCCAGCGGTTAACCAACCTCCATAAGAAACTGCTAACTTTTTCATATAGACAGACACGGCCTGAGCGAGGCTCGAACCCGTCACCATTAGTGATGATAGGTTAGTTTATACAAAAATGGTTAACTCGATTGCGAAACAAGTTCTTACAACTTATATTAATCACTCTCGCGACCTCATTCCTGATGGAATCCATCGCCACAAGGGAGAGAGAAGAGGCAACATGGAATTTAAATGCCTTGGATAAAAGCATAATCATAATGGCTCCAGTAGGGCTCGAACTCCTGGCCTTTCGCACCTGAAGCGAACGTTCTACCACTGCGCTATCACGACTTTAATGACAAATTTACAGTGATATAAACCACTCGACCACGGAGGTGGTGTTCATAAACAAAGGATTGGAAGATAGGGAGAAGACTTACATCACCCATTTTGCTCTCGGGTAGGTCAACCTCCCATTTTTCAGTTCTCCAATTGAGGACGGCCACTTCTATTCCATTGATCATCACCTAAGTTAAACCAAATTATTTTATGCTTTCCAATGAAATATAGAAATTTATCAGTGAAATAAAATGTGTTATTTAACTCTTGGCTAGTGGGAGGAGCAATAGTCTCATCGGTGTCAATGTTAACTCTTGGCTAGTGGGAGGAGCTATAGTCTCATCGGTGTCAATGTTAACTCGTGGCTAGTGGGAGCTATAGTCTCATCGGCGTCAATGTTAACTCGTGGCTAGTGGGAGGAGCTATAGTCTCATCGGTGTCAATGTTAACTCGTGGCTAGTGGGAGGAGCTATAGTCTCATCGGTGTCAATGTTAACTCGTGGCTAGTGGGAGCTATAGTCTCATCGGCGTCAATGTTAACTCATGGCTTGTGGGAGGAGCTATAGTCTCATCGGCGTCAATGTTAACTCGTGGCTAGTGGGAGGAGCTATAGTTTCATCGGTGTCAATGTTAACTTGTGGCTAGTGGGAGGAGCTATAGTCTCATCGGTGTCAATGTTAACTCGTGGCTAGTGGGAGCTATAGTCTCATCGACGTCAATGTTAACTCATGGCTAGTGGGAGGAGCTATAGTCTCATCGGCTTCAATGTTAACTCGTGGCTAGTGGGAGGAGCTATAGTCTCATCGGCTTCAATGTTAACTTGTGGCTAGTGGGAGCTATAGTCTCATCGACGTCAATGTTAACTCATGGCTAGTGGGAGGAGCTATAGTCTCATCGGCTTCAATGTTAACTCGTGGCTAGTGGGAGGAGCTATAGTCTCATCGGTGTCAATGTTAACTCGTGGCTAGTGGGAGGAGCTATAGTCTCATCGGTGTCAATGTTAACTCGTGGCTAGTGGGAGGAGCTATAGTCTCATCGGCGTCAATGTTAACTCGTGGCTAGTGGGAGGAGCTATAGTCTCATCGGTGTCAATGTTAACTCGTGGCTAGTGGGAGCTATAGTCTCATCGCGTCAATGTTAACTCGTGGCTAGTGGGAGGAGCTATAGTCTCATCGTGTCATGTTAACTCTGGCTAGTGGAGGAGCTATAGTCTCATCGGAGTCAATGTTAACTCTTGGCTAGTGGGAGGAGCTATAGTCTCATCGGCGTCAATGTTAACTCGTGGCTAGTGGGAGCTATAGTCTCATCGGAGTCAATGTTAACTCTTGGCTAGTGGGAGGAGCTATAGTCTCATCGGTGTCAATGTTAACTCGTGGCTAGTGGGAGCTATAGTCTCATCGGCGTCAATGTTAACTCATGGCTAGTGGGAGGAGCTATAGTCTCATCGGCGTCAATGTTAACTCGTGGCTAGTGGGAGGAGCTATAGTCTCATCGGCATCAATGTTAACTCGTGGCTAGTGGGAGCTATAGTCTCATCGGCGTCAATGTTAACTCATGGCTAGTGGGAGGAGCTATAGTCTCATCGGTGTCAATGTTAACTCGTGGCTAGTGGGAGCTATAGTCTCATCGGCGTCAATGTTAACTCGTGGCTAGTGGGAGGAGCTATAGTCTCATCGGCTTCAATGTTAACTTGTGGCTAGTGGGAGCTATAGTCTCATCGACGTCAATGTTAACTCATGGCTAGTGGGAGAAGCTATAGTCTCATCAGCGTCAATGTTAACTCGTGGCTAGTGGGAGGAGCTATAGTCTCATCGGCATCAATGTTAACTCATGGCTAGTGGGAGGAGCTATAGTCTCATCGGCGTCAATGTTAACTCGTGGCTAGTGGGAGCTATAGTCTCATCGGCTTCAATGTTAACTCGTGGCTAGTCGGAGGAGCTATAGTCTCATCGGTGTCAATGTTAACTCATGGCTAGTGGGAGCTATAGTCTCATCGGCGTCAATGTTAACTCGTGGCTAGTGGGAGCTATAGTCTCATCGGCGTCAATGTTAACTCGTGGCTAGTGGGAGCTATAGTCTCATCGGAGTCAATGTTAACTCTTGGCTAGTGGGAGGAGCTATAGTCTCATCGGCGTCAATGTTAACTCGTGGCTAGTGGGAGGAGCTATAGTCTCATCGGAGTCAATGTTAACTCTTGGCTAGTGGGAGGAGCTATAGTCTCATCGGTGTCAATGTTAACTCGTGGCTAGTGGGAGCTATAGTCTCATCGGCGTCAATGTTAACTCATGGCTAGTGGGAGGAGCTATAGTCTCATCGGCGTCAATGTTAACTCGTGGCTAGTGGGAGGAGCTATAGTCTCATCGGCATCAATGTTAACTCGTGGCTAGTGGGAGCTATAGTCTCATCGGCGTCAATGTTAACTCATGGCTAGTGGGAGGAGCTATAGTATCATCGGCGTCAATGTTAACTCGTGGCTAGTGGGAGCTATAGTCTCATCGGCGTCAATGTTAACTCATGGCTAGTGGAAGGAGCTATAGTCTCATCGGTGTCAATGTTAACTCGTGGCTAGTGGGAGCTATAGTCTCATTGGCGTCAATGTTAACTCTTGGCTAGTGGGAGGAGCTATAGTCTCATCGGTGTCAATGTTAACTCGTGGCTAGTGGGAGGAGCTATAGTCTCATTGGCGTCAATGTTAACTCGTGGCTAGTGGGAGGAGCTATAGTCTCATCGGTGTCAATGTTAACTCGTGGCTAGTGGGAGGAGCCATAGTCTCATCGGCGTCAATGTTAGTTGACCCGAGGTACCGCGCCTCCCAGTGCTCTACGAGACGTCATCTACACACAAAGTGTTGGCATTGAATGTTTGGCACAGGTGAGTTTAACATTAATACATTCAATATACTGATTTGAAAGAAACAAATTGCAACTGATAATTGGTTTAATCAATTACAAATCCAATTATAAATTCAATAATAATCAATACAACTTCAATTACTAATCAATTACAACTACATTACAAAATCCAATTACTAATCAATTATAAATCAAATTACTAATCAATTACATATCAAATTACAAATCTAATCAATAATCAATTACAAATCAAATTACTAATCAATTACATATCCAATTACAAATCTAATTAATAATCAATTACAAATCAAATTCATTCCAATCTACGCAAGATGTTTCATACATACAAATAATACAAACATAGTCCAACCTGAGCCCTATCTCGTCCCCGAGAGGCAAACCGCAGTTTACTCCCTTTACGGATGTAAGCTCTGTATAATACAAAGCCATAATTCTGACCATATCCATCGTGGATGTCTAACATTTCCATGTCAATTGGATCATTCGAGGTTACTCCCTGAAATCAATAAATTAAGAGAAGAATTAAGTTTATTTTGAGTTGTCAAGAAATTATAGGAAATAAATACAGTCAAACCTGTGTTAGTGGTCACCTCTATTAAGCAGCCAACCTGTATTAAGCAGCCAGGTTACATATTCTCAATGTGTTGATTTAGTATACAGTTGACCTCTATTAAGCAGCCACCTGTGCTAAGCAGCCACTTTCTGTGATTCCCTTGGCTGGCTTGTCAAACCTGTCTTAAGCAGCCAGCCAAGTGATTTACAGGAGCTGGCTGCTTAAGACAGGTTTGACTGTATAGCCTCCATCATTGTTAAGACATAGACATATTGGTTCGGCTTATGTCGCTTATGTCTTATAGACATAGTTTATTAAATTCCAGTTAGGCTTTCAAGCCCATGAGGACATAACCGTCTCCGTGGCCTAGTGGTTAAGGCGTCCGCCTTCGGAGCGGGAGGTCGACGGTTCGAACCTTGGCATACAAGCATAGGATTCGGGAAGTACTGATGTTCATAAAAAGAGGTGTCTCATAAGTCAGATATGGCTGACCCTTTAAATAGGGGTGACACTATAATAAACAAACACTTTACAAACATATTATTTACAGTTAGCGAACAGTGCAAACATAATGCATACATTATATACATAGACGTAGTTTATTAAATTCCAGTTAGGCTTTAAAAGCCCATGAGGACATACATACATATTATATACAGTTAGCGAACAGTGCAAACATAATGCATACATTATATACATTGACATAGTTTATTAAATTCCAGTTAGGCCTTCAAGCCCATGAGGACATATATATATATTATATACAGTTAGCGAACAGTGCAAACATAATGCATACATTATATACAAATGAGCTCCCACAATCACAGCCATGTATATTTATTCTATGTGTAAATACATGTACTATTTACCTGATATGTGTCTTATAATTAAAGTTAAACAGTTCTTTATTTCTAACACGGAGAAGGTCAAAAGACGCAACAAAACCAAACACGTGTCATCTAATCGTCAGCAGCATAGCCTGGGAACAGGCGTCGATATATTTTGCCTGGTCAATCAAATAAATATATTTTAACACCAAGACTATTAACCCTTTCCCAGCCATTACAATTATGCCCTTAGGCAAGGCATTTAAATTCCATGTTGCCTCTTCTCTCTCCCTCGTGGCGATGGATTCAATCAGGAATGAGGTCTCGAGAGTGATTAATATAAGTTGTAAGAACTTGTTTCGCAATCGAGCTGAAATAAATTTGTATAAACTAACCCTTTCCTTCATAGAGATTTAGGTTAATATACTATTATATCTCCATACAAACGACAGCCATTTAGCTATCATGCAGTGGATAAGTAGTCGCCATATCTATCCCACCTCCATAGATATTACTGGGACTACATGAGATTTAGGTTATATACTATTATATCCCATACAAACGACAGCCTTTAGCTTCATGCGGGATAAGTAGTCGCCATATCTATCCCACCTCCATAGATATTACTGAGACTACATGAGATTCTGGCCTTTATTATGAACATTGGTTTGGCTACTACATTGTCAATGCATGTTGTATTAGTAATGGCGACAAGAGGTGCTTTTAGGAGGAAAATGGTTAATTGGGCCGGATTGAGTTTCTATTATCATTTTGCCAGAAGATAGAAAGTGAAAAATGGACAGAGTGGAACCCAGACTAGTTGTAGCAGAACACATATTACTTGTCAGACATACATCTCTAACTCGATATAAACCTCTAACTAATATATCATGAAATATTCATACAGCTTCAAACTTCATTAATACAACAAGTAGTTCTCCATACAGTTGTTCACCATATACTGTTCTGCGCAGAGCTTGACTACTAGTCTCTAGTGATATTTGATATAAAACGAAATCTAAAAGAAAGGTTTGTGTTTCATTAAATTTACACAAAAATATAGTATATTAACCCATTTAGTTTATACAAATTTATTTTAGCTCGAATGCGAAACAAGTTATTTCAACTTATATAAATCACTCTCGAGACCTCATTCCTGATGGAATCCATCGCCACGAGGGAGAGAGAAAAGGCAACGTGGAATTTAAATGCCTTGCCTAAGGGCACAATCGTAACGGCTCCAGTGGGGCTCGAACTCCGGACCTTTCGCACCTGAAGCGAAGCGCATCCACTGCGCTATCACGACTCATTAACCCATTTCATTCTGGATACCGTTCAAACAGTATTTGCAAAGAACATAGAGCTAGATCAACTGCCACGGAACGTTCCGTCTGATCAGGCTCTATGCTGTTTGCTATTCAGATGATCTTGCTAAGACACTTGGCTATGTAGCAAACAACATAGATCTTGATCAGTACACAGCGTCACGCTGCGGCTGATCTGGATCTATGTTGTTTGCAAAAGCCTTTAAATGTATCCAGAATGAAATAGGTTAACCAAAAAACAGTGTTTGAAGAATTGTTAATATTTTCTAATTAAAGAATAATTATTATGTTAGTTTATACATATTTATTTTAGCTAGATTGCAAAACAAAGTCTTGCAACTTATATTAATCACTCTTGAGACCTCATTCCTGATGGAATCCATTACCACGAGGGAGACAGAAGAGGCAACGTGGAATTTAAATGCCTTGCCTAAGGGCACAATCGTAACGGCTCCAGCTGGGTTCGAATTCCAGGCCTTTTGCACCTGAAGTGAACGCGCTATCTCGACTTCCATATGAATTATAATGTTGTAGCAGCAATATTCAGCCAGCCAAGGGAATCTCATCAGGATCTGCACTTTTTGTCAGTAATATTACTATTTTTAGACAAAATTACCCATTTTGATAAATGAACTGGTCCAAATGTAATTTTCTGATTAATTTATTGGTCTAAAAATATCATGCACCAGTTCATGTCAGTTACTTGGTGTTGAATGGGTTAAATATCATGCACCAGTCCATGTCAGTTACTTGGTGTTGAATGGGTTAAATATCATGCACCAGTCCATGTCAGTTACTTGAAGTTGAATGGGTTAAACTAAATATTACAATACAAGACTTCCTGGGATAGACTCATAACTTCTAAATCGTACACAATTTCACCTTGATCTCTCTGTAATGAACTTACTCGGTTCTTAGATAACAAGCAACTTAACAAAACAAGATATGCAGTTTTGGCTAATGGCGGGTGACATGTTCTTATTGTGAACGTATATGGGTTGTGATTAACTACATGAGCAAATCAGATCAATTGTTAACACTTTGAAATTTGATACAGTGACAATGTCACAGATCGATTGTTGCCTAAAACAATGGTTCATAAAATAATGGTATTGAAACTAAATCAAACAGTATACAGTGCAATATTGATGAACCGATACGAACTAGATTTTATTAGCAAATTAATTTTGGATACAACATTAATTGCCTAATTTGGGGAAATTAACATTACACGGGTTAGTAACTTGTATTAACAATAAACTAACATTACATAGGATTAACAAGAAACTAATCTTAGTTTAAGCTTTATTTATTTTGCAACGATTGTTCTAACAACTTATATTAATCACTCTCGTTGACGCCGATGAAAGCGTAAATGTGGTCATTCGTGTGGGAGGAAACTGGAGTACCCGGAGAAAACCAAACTGTCTGATCTGGCGACAATCGTACCATCTCACATACTTCCCGGTCCGAGGATCGAACCCGTCATCTAACGTACAGGATAGAACAAAGAAGGACACACAGCTCATTCTAAAGACATTTACACCCTCTCGATGGAGACACTCCTTCAATGAGGGGAAATGGCTGTCCGATTAGTGCAGTGGTTAGCGCGCTCGCTTCTCACCAATGCAACCCGGGTTCGATCCTCGGACCGGGAAGTATGTGAGATGATACGGTGGTCGCCAGATTGGACAGGTGCGTTTTCTCCGGGTACTCCGGTTTCCTCCCACACGCATGACAACATAATTATACCCTTTTTTAAACCGCGCCAACAAGAGTGATTAATATTAGTTGTTAAAGCTTGTTTGCGCAATCGTAAAATAAATAAAGTTTAAATTTTAATACGGGGGGACTATTTCACATCTATTCTATTGTCTGTGAATGAGAAACATTAGTCAGTTACTGCCCCTCAATACTCCTAATAGTATATTGGTCCTCTTAATTGGTTTCCTCTGATTTTATCGTTGTTTCCTTTGCCTCCACATGTTTTCCACTTTTATCCATATTCGCGTCTTATAATTATGAAATTATTAAATCTCGAAAGATATCATTTAGCATGTCCAATAGATACCTTATTGTAAAAATTGGTTCAATTAATTAACATGATTTTGATCAAATTACATTTATCCTAATGCAACATCTGGTTAGATGACAACAGTAAAAACAAAGGATTCCAACTAAAAGGACCAATATACATTTCGGGATAAATCTGACTTTATTCGTCAAGGGAGGTAATAGAAAAACCAGTAATGTCTCTCATTGTTTTGTATTTTCATTTTTTCAATGAAGCTGATGTGCTTAATATAAAATATATTTATTCAGATAGCATGGCCAGCACATCCAGATCCAGGAAGGGCAAGGTCACCAACGTGGAGGTGGAGTTCCCTTGTGGCCCCTGCAAGGCAGACAGTCGTAACCAGGAGGCGCTCGGCTTCTGTCAGTTCTGTAAGCACTATCTGTGCAAATCCTGCTACAGCTATCACCAAAATCTAGGCAAAGTTCACATCTTGCTCGGCCGCGATGCCATGCCGAGGGACACTCCCACACCCATATCCAATTCAGATCCTTTGGTCGAATTGTGTAGAGACCACAAGCATAAGACGATTGAGCTCTACTGCAAAGGTCATGATGAAGTATGTTGTGTTATATGCACTACCGGGAAACACAAGCAATGTGAATGCTTTTACATCCCCGAGTACACGGACACGTTAACTCAATCACCTACTGAAGAATGCGCACTTATATTACAACTCATACAAAGTCTGATTGGTCAATTTGAAACTGTGAAATCAGGGGCGGCCACAAGATTGAAAGATCTGGATCGCCAAAAGCGTGAATTCTCTATCGCTGTAAAGAAATATAGGAAGGAGATCGATGCTGCTCTGGATCAGTTGGAGAAGCAAGTCGTTAGCGGCATGAAACAGGTGGTTGAAATAAACACTAACAATCTTAACTACAATATAAACAGATGTGAGGAAACTCTTAAAGCCCTCAATGGAACGTTTATCGACACAGAAATGGCAATGGAATCCAGTGGAAAGAATCGTGTGTTTACTCTCACGAAAACCAGCAACACGTTACTGCAGGAGGGCAACGCTGTACTGAAGGCAGTGCATAATAATAGTGTTAACATCGAGATTAAGTTTGACGAAAACTTTGAAATTCTGAAAGGTATCAGGAGAATCAAGACATTCGGGAAAGTATCAGTGATGAAGGAGCAAATGAAATTCAAAATGGAAGAGCAACAAAGTGACAAGACAATTAAAGAAAATGGACAAGACAAAAAAAGAAAAGTGCAAAATCTTCTTGTTAGTAAGGAATAATATTCTGCTAAAATTCAACCATGACATTGCACAAATGTTTATCTAGGTTTTAGTGTTGTTTGTGTGTACAGTGTCTACAGTCTAGAATTCTGTCAGATCGTACAAAATCATTCGACATAACCGAAGTTTGACTTAACGAAATTCGATATAAACGTAGCCAGTTATATGTACAATGATAGTGTTTGATCCGACTTCGAGATAACCGAAGAATTCGACATAACCGACTTTAACGTAACGGATGTAGACTATAACTGTTATGATTTAGAAGAATGTCTTTCAGAGCCCCATTCCTCCACACCTATTGAAGCTATTTTCCATCTGTTATGATTTAGAAGAATGTCTTTCAGAACACCATTCCTCCACACCTATTGAAGCTATTTTCCACCTGGGAGCTAATCACTTCTGGTTTCAATTAATAATAGTGAGTCATGATAGCGCAGTGGTAACGCATTTGCTTCAGGTGTGAGAGGCCCGGAGTTTGAGTCCAGCTGTAGCCATTACGATTGTGTCCTTAGGCGAGGCACTTAAATTACACATTGCATGTTCTTGTTTCCTCATGGAGATGGATTCCACCAAGATTGAGGTCTCGAGGACGAATAAAATAATGTTGTAAGAATTTGATTCGCTACAACTGCGCTATCACAAACTTCTAGGCGGTTAGCTATCTTGGCTGTAAGTATGCTCTGCTACAAGCCCTGATACCGCAGTACAAACGTCAGCTCCATTCAGCCAACCGTCTGTAAGGAGAAGTTAAACTCCATTCAGCCAACCATCTGTAAGGAGAAGTTAAACTCCATTCAGCCAACCATCTGTAAGGATAAGTTAAACTCCATTCAGCCAACCATCTGTAAGGAGAAGTTAAACTCCATACAGCCAACCATCTGTGAGGAGAAGTTAAACTCCATTCAGCCAACCATCTGTAAGGAGAAGTTAAACTCCATTCAGCCAACCGTCTGTGAGGAGAAGTTAAACTCCATTCAGCCAACCGTCTGTGAGGAGAAGTTAAACTCCATTCAGCCAACCGTCTGTGAGGAGAAGTTAAACTCCATTCAGCCAACCATCTGTGAGGAGAAGTTAAACTCCATTCAGCCAACCGTCTGTGAGGAGAAGTTAAACTCCATTCAGCCAACCGTCTGTGAGGAGAAGTTAAACTCCATTCAGCCAACCATCTGTGAGGAGAAGTTAAACTCCATTCAGCCAACCGTCTGTGAGGAGAAGTTAAACTCCATTCAGCCAACCGTCTGTGAGGAGAAGTTAAACTCCATTCAGCCAACCATCTGTGAGGAGAAGTTAAACTCCATTCAGCCAACCGTCTGTGAGGAGAAGTTAAACTCCATTCAGCCAACCGTCTGTGAGGAGAAGTTAAACTCCATTCAGCCAACCGTCTGTGAGGAGAAGTTAAACTCCATTCAGCCAACCGTCTGTGAGGAGAAGTTAAACTCCATTCAGCCAACCGTCTGTGAGGAGAAGTTAAACTCCATTCAGCCAACCGTCTGTGAGGAGAAGTTAAAACAAACTATTCAACATTGCAACACCAATCTTACAAGAACTTACCTTAATTGGAACAATCATGTCCTGTAATTGAAGATAATTCTCAATAACAACCTCACCTGGAATACAATAACATATGTGTCAATATACATCACAACAAATCAAATGCCCACTTCCACAACAAATCAAATTCCCACTTCCACAACAAGCCAAATTCCCACTTCCACAACAAATCAAATTCCCACTTCCATAACAAACCAAATTCCCACTTCCATAACAAATCAACTTCCCACGTCCATAACAAATCAAATTTCCACTTCCACAACAAATCAAATTCCCACATCCATAACAAATCAAATTCTCACTTCCACAACAAATCAAATTCCCACTTCCATAACAAATCAAATTCCCACTTCCACAGCACATCAAATTCCCACTTCCACAACAAATCAAATTCCCACTTCCACAACAAATCAAATTCCCACTCCCACATCAAATCAAATTCCCACGTCCACAACAAATCAAATTCCCACTTCTGCACCAATCAAATTCCCACTTCCACAACAAATCAAATTCCCACTTCCACAACAAATCAAATTCTCATCTCCACAACACACCAAATTCCCACTTCCACAACAAATCAAATTCCCACTTTCATAACAAATCAAATTCCCACTTCCAAAACAAATCAAATTCCCACTTCCACCACAAATCAAATTCCCATTTCCACAACAAATCAAATTCCCACTTCCGCAACAAATCAAATTCCCACTTCCACAACAAACCAAATGCCCACTTCCACAACAAACCAAATTCCCACTTCCACAACAAACCAAATGCCCACTTCCACAACAAACCAAATTCCCACTTCCACAACAAACCAAATGCCCACTTCCACAACAAACCAAATTCCCACTTCCACAACAAACCAAATTCCCACTTCCACAACAAACCAAATGCCCACTTCCACAACAAACCAAATTCCCACTTCCACAACAAACCAAATGCCCACTTCCACAACAAACCAAATTCCCACTTCCACAACAAACCAAATGCCCACTTCCACAACAAACCAAATGCCCACTTCCACGGCATTACAAGTGAAGAATTCCCGGCATATAATTTAATAACGTTTAGTACTTGCCATAATATCCTTTAAGCGAGTTTGGAGGAGGTTCTGGGAGACTGGTAATACCTGAAATATGA
>CM026386.1:9300468-9390466 GCA_014843695.1 Archivesica marissinica | reverse complement strand
CAGTGCTGCTTCACTTCTCCCTGGTTGTACGGCTCATGGGAGACATGCTCTCGAGACACAGTGCTGCTTCACTTCTCCCTGGTTGTACGGCTCATGGGAGACATGCTCTCGAGACACAGTGCTGCTTCACTTCTCCCTGGTTGTACGGCTCATGGGAGACATGCTCTCGAGAAACAGTGCTGCTTCACTTCTCCCTGGTTGTACGGCTCATGGGAGACATGCTCTCGAGAAACAGTGCTGCTTCACTTCTCCCTGGTTGTACGGCTCATGGGAGACATGCTCTCGAGAAACAGTGCTGCTTCACTTCTCCCTGGTTGTACGGCTCATGGGAGACTGCTCTCGAGAAACAGTGCTGCTTCACTTCTCCCTGGTTGTACGGCTCATGGGAGACATGCTCTCGAGAAACAGTGCTGCTTCACTTCTCCCTAGTTGTACGGCTCATGGGAGACATGCTCTCGAGAAACAGTGCTGCTTCACTTCTCCCTAGTTGTACGGCTCATGGGAGACATGCTCTCGAGAAACAGTGCTGCTTCACTTCTCCCTAGTTGTACGGCTCATGGGAGACATGCTCTCGAGAAACAGTGCTGCTTCACTTCTCCCTGGTTGTACGGCTCATGGGAGACATGCTCTCGAGAAACAGTGCTGCTTCACTTCTCCCTAGTTGTACGGCTCATGGGAGACATGCTCTCGAGAAACAGTGCTGCTTCACTTCTCCCTGGTTGTACGGCTCAGGAGACATGCTCTCGAGAAACAGTGCTGCTTCACTTCTCCCTGGTTGTACGGCTCATGGGAGACATGCTCTCGAGACACAGTGCTGCTTCACTTCTCCCTGGTTGTACGGCTCATGGGAGACATGCTCTCGAGACACAGTGCTGCTTCACTTCTCCCTGGTTGTACGGCTCATGGGAGACATGCTCTCGAGAAACAGTGCTGCTTCACTTCTCCCTAGTTGTACGGCTCATGGGAGACATGCTCTCGAGAAACAGTGCTGCTTCACTTCTCCCTGGTTGTACGGCTCATGGGAGACATGCTCTCGAGAAACAGTGCTGCTTCACTTCTCCCTGGTTGTACGGCTCATGGGAGACATGCTCTCGAGAAACAGTGCTGCTTCACTTCTCCCTGGTTGTACGGCTCATGGGAGACATGCTCTCGAGAAACAGTGCTGCTTCACTTCTCCCTGGTTGTACGGCTCATGGGAGACATGCTCTCGAGAAACAGTGCTGCTTCACTTCTCCCTGGTTGTACGGCTCATGGGAGACATGCCTCTCGAGAAACAGTGCTGCTTCACTTCTCCCTAGTTGTACGGCTCATGGGAGACATGCTCTCGAGAAACACAGTGCTAAGTTGGCACCATAGTAAACTTTATTTATTTTACAACGATTGCGAAGCAAGTTTTAACATCTTATATTAATCACTCTCGTTGGCGCGGATGAAAGCGTATATGTGGTCATTCGTGTGGGAGGAAACCGGAGTACCGGGAGAAAACCCACCTGTCCGATCTGGTGACCACCGTACCATCTCACATACTTCCTGGTCAGAGGATCGAACCTGGGTTGCATTGATGAGAGGCGAGCGTGCTACCACTGCGCTAACCGGACAGCCAGACATCATAGTAAGGTATCAAAATTGAGTGTGTGTGTGATAAAACAATGTGAGTGCTCAAAACTACCAACCGTAGCTGGTAACATCCGGTTTGTAGTACGAGTCATTGAACCAGTTTGCACCAGCCATGAAGCCAAAATTTGTGCCTCCATGGAACATGTAGAAGTTAACTGAGGCACCAGCTTCTAGAATATTCTGCAAGTCGGCTCCGAGGTCTGAAATGAGAACAATCTCAAATACTATGCAGGACACTACACACATACAAGGTGGCTGTTAGTGAGGTTACCGTTAGTGAGGTGACTGTTAGTGAGGTGGCTGTTAGTGAGGTTACTGTTAGTGAGGTGATTGATAGTGAGGTGGCTGTTAGTGAGGTGGCTGTTAGTGAGGTGGTTGTTATTTAGGTGGCTGTTAGTGAGGTGGCTGTTAATGAGGTGGCTGTTAGTGAGGTGGTTGTTAGTGAGGTGGCTGTTATTTAGGTGGCTGTTAGTGAGGTGGCTGTTAATGAGTTGGCTGTTAGTGAGGTGGTTGTTAGTGAGGAGGATGTTAGTGAGGTGGCTGTTAGTGAGGTGGTTGTTAGTGAGGTGGTTGTTAGTGAGGTGGTTGTTAATGAGGTGGTTGTTAGTGAGGTGGTTGTTAGTGAGGTGGCTGTTATTTAGGTGGCTGTTAGTGAGGTGGCTGTTAGTGAGGTGGATGTTAGTGAGGTGGCTCTTAGTGAGGTGGCTGTTAGTGAGGTGGTTGTTAATGAGGTGGTTGTTAGTGAGGTGGTTGTTAGTGAGGTGGCTGTTATTTAGGTGGCTGTTAGTGAGGTGGCTGTTAGTGAGGTGGATGTTAGTGAGGTGGCTCTTAGTGAGGTGACTGTGGATGTTAGTGAGGTGGCTGTTAATGAGGTGGCTGTTAGTGAGGTGGTTGTTAGTGAGGTGGTTGTTAGTGAGGTGGCTGTTAGTGAGAGGTATATTACAGAACAATCTACAACTTGGGAGATACAAAATAGTGTTGTCATAGAGATGTGGCAATTGATGAGACACTTGGGAATATGCATGGTACACTTACTCTTAGCCAGGGAGTATGCATTATAAACTTACTCTTAGCCAGGGAATATGCATTATAAACTTACTCTTAGCCAGGGAATATGCATTATAAACTTACTCTTAGCCAGGGAATATGCATTATAAACTTACTCTTAGCCAGGGAGTATGCATTATAAACTTACTCTTAGCCAGGGAGTATGCATTATAAACTTACTCTTAGCTAGGAAATATGCATTATAAACTTACTCTTAGCCAGGGAATATGCATTATAAACTTACTCTTAGCTAGGAAATATGCATTATAAACTTACTCTTAGCCAGGGAATATGCACTATAACCTTACTCTTAGCTAGGGAATATGCATTATAAACTTACTCTTAGCCAGGAAATATGCATTATAAACTTACTCTTAGCCAGGGAATATGCACTATAAACTTACTCTTGGCCAGGGAATATGCATTATAAACTTACTCTTAGCCAGGGAATATGCATTATAAACTTACTCTTAGCCAGGGAATATGCATTATAAACTTACTCTTAGCCAGGGAATATGCATTATAAACTTACTCTTAGCCAGGAAATATGCATTATAAACTTACTCTTAGCCAGGGAATATGCGTTATAAACTTACTCTTAGCCAGGGAATATGCATGATTGTGTGTCCAGTGATCAAACCAGCCAGCCCAGAACTCCATAACCATGAGTGGAAAATCTGCACTAATCGACCTCACATGTTGAAATAATAGGTCTCCAAGATGAAACTTCATGAAGTTTACAGTGGGTAATGTCTCTGAAACAGAAGGTATGGCAGTGGGTAATGTCTCTGAAACAGAAGGTATGGCAGTGGGTAATGTCTCTGAAACAGAAGGTATGGCAGTGGGTAATGTCTCTGAAACAGAAGGTATGGCAGTTGTACGCTTACGAAACCTTGAAGGCCGCTCTAAATGTCAAACACAGCAACAATAACCGTAGCTATATAAATATAGCGTACAGCAAGTAATGATTGAGGTATCGTGTATGTACTTTACACCGTGCACGTAAAAGAACCAGAGGAGACTCTGGAATGAGTCTCTGTCTGTATCATTGCACTATCCTCCGAAATCTAAAATGACTAATCTCTTCAGGAGGCGTCGCTCATATGGGCAACTGGTAGCAACGATAAATAAACATTAAAAAAAAAAGGTAATAGCTCTGAGGTTACTGCTTCAGGCAACCAATGCAGTAGCCCTGAGGTTAATGCTTCATACAACCAATGCAGTAGCCCTGAGGTTACTGCTTCATACAACCAATGCAGTAGCCCTGAGGTTAATGCTTCATACAACCAATGCAGTAGCCCTGAGGTTAATGCTCCATACAACCAATGCAGTAGCCCTGAGGTTAATGCTTCATACAACCAATGCAGTAGCCCTGAGGTTAATGCTCCATACAACCAATGCAGTAGCCCTGAGGTTACTGCTTCATACAACCAATGCAGTAGCCCTGAGGTTAATACTTCATACAACCAATGCAGTAGCCCTGAGGTTAATGCTCCATACAACCAATGCAGTAGCACTGAGGTTAATGCTTCATACAACCAATGCAGTAGCCCTGAGGTTAATGCTTCAAGCATCCAATGCAGTAGCCCTGAGGTTAATGCTTCAAGCAACCAATGCAGTAGCCCTGAGGTTAATGCTTCATACGACCAATGCAGTAGCCCTGAGGCTAATGCTTCAAGCAACCAATGCAGTAGCCCTGAGGTTAATACTTCATACAACCAATGCAGTAGCCCTGAGGTTAATGCTTCATACAACCAATGCAGTAGTCCTGAGGTTAATGCTTCATACAACCAATGCAGTAGCCCTGAGGTTAATGCTTCATACAACCAATGCAGTAGCCCTGAGGTTAATGCTTCATACAACCAATGCAGTAGCCCTGAGGTTAATGCTTCATACAACCAATGCAGTAGCCCTGAGGTTAATGTGCCATACAACCAATGCAGTAGCCCTGAGGTTAATGCTCATACAACCAATGCAGTAGCCCTGAGGTTAATACTTCATACAACCAATGCAGTAGCCCTGAGGTTAATGCTTCATACAACCAATGCAGTAGCCCTGAGGTTAATACTTCATACAACCAATGCAGTAGCCCTGAGGTTAATGCTTCATAGAACCAATGCAGTAGCCCGGAGGTTAATGCTTCAGGCAACCAATGCAGTAGCCCTGAGGTTAATGCTTCAGGCAACCAATGTAGTAGCCCTGAGGTTAATACTTCATACAACCAATGCAGTAGCCCTGAGGTTAATGCTTCATAGAACCAATGCAGTAGCCCGGAGGTTAATGCTTCAGGCAACCAATGCAGTAGCCCTGAGGTTAATGCTTCAGGCAACCAATGTAGTAGCCCTGAGGTTAATACTTCATACAACCAATGCAGTAGCCCTGAGGTTAATGCTTCATAGAACCAATGCAGTAGCCCGGAGGTTAATGCTTCAGGCAACCAATGCAGTAGCCCTGAGGTTAATGCTTCAGGCAACCAATGTAGTAGCCCTGAGGTTAATACTTCATACAACCAATGCAGTAGCCCTGAGGTTAATGCTTCATAGAACCAATGCAGTAGCCCGGAGGTTAATGCTTCAGGCAACCAATGCAGTAGCCCTGAGGTTAATGCTTCAGGCAACCAATGTAGTAGCCCTGAGGTTAATACTTCATAGAACCAATGCAGTAGCCTGGAGGTTAATGCTTCAGGCAACCAATGCAGTAGCCCTGAGGTTAATGCTTCATACAACCAATGCAGTAGCCCGGAGGTTAATGCTTCAGGCAACCAATGCAGTAGCCCTGAGGTTAATGCTTCATACAACCAATGCAGTAGCCCTGAGGTTAATTCAAAAAATGAAATTATGAACACCACGGTCCCATGTGATGTAACTTTAATATCTAGAGCTAAGATTCTCAAACATAACTCATTAAGATTTATAGTTTTGCGCAAGGTTTGAATTGGCGAAAATATGAACAAATACTTTTATGATCTTGTAGAAATTCTGCCTCACAGTATATGGTACCACTTAAAATTGTCTGCTACACTTAAAAATAATTGATGAAATCTTACGATCATAGAATGGAACAACGTGAAAGCCCGTTCTTTCCTTGCTGACATGGCCGTCGGATATAAACATCAGTTCTTTGATTCCAAATTTAACCAGTAACTGAAAATAGAAACAAAGTTCAACACGTTTCATACCATCAATTGTTTGTTTGTTTGTTCAGGTTTTACGCCTGCATCAGCACCATTTTGGGCTATATCGCAGGATGGGTAGTTTACCTAACAATATCTTTCCTGGGCAGGCTCCAGCGATGAACCAAATTCTACCTCTGTAAGAAACTGCCAATTTTTTCATATAAATGAGACACGGCCTGAGCGGGACTCGAATCAGTGATGGTAGGTTACAGAAGGGCTCATTGTAGGTCAAAATTGTGGGGATTTCTCGTCCTTAGATGGTGTTATTTAATAAATTTCAACAAAATATGGTTTAAATGCACATTATGACATTAAATACAACATTTGAATAGAAGGCGTGCTTTATAATGGGCCAGTATATCTTACTGGACAAAATTGTGCATGAAAATTGTAAAAAAAAAAAGGAGAAAAGGAGAAGTGGGGCCCCCAGAGGGCGAAGTCAGGGTCCCTAGGGCGACTATTTCGCCCAAACCGCCCTCTAGAATGAACCCTGGTTACATGCAATATATTACTTTAAACAACAGACTACAATACTTGACTACCTGTTTAATGAATAGCAAATGAGCAACCTCAGCACTGTAAGCTCCAAACTCATTCTCAATCTGTACTCCGATGATGGGCCCGCCATCGGCATGCTAAAATATATACATACAACACATTAATTACTGACTGTCCTTTCAAAATACTTTCTGGTGAATTGCAGATCAGTAAATCGTAAACATTATTTACTTTACAACCATTGCGAAACAAGATTTAACTACTTTATTGTCATGTCCGAGAATCGAACCCGGGTTGCATTGGTGAGAAACAAATCCACATCTGGTGAGTTGAAGATCTCAGTAAAATAAAATTGCTAGTTTCTCTGTCGGACATTGTACATCATTATCTCATTGTTCCTGTACTTTTTCCACTTTTGACCAAATTAAAATAATTTTTATTATACAAACATACCAACAAACCGACAAGTGGAAGTCGTGATAGCGCAGTGGATGCACGTTCGCTTCAGGTGCGAAAGGTTCGGAGTTCGAGCCGCTGGAACCGTTACGATTGTGCCCTTAGGCAAGGCATTTAAATTCCATGTTGCCTCTTCTCTCTCCCTCCTGGCGATGGATTCCATCAGGAATGAGGTCTCGAGAGTGATTTATATAAGTTGTAAGAACTTGTTTCGCAATCGAGCTAAAATAAATTTGTATAAACTAAATATTGTAGAACATAATTATATCATGAGACTGCAATAGTTGCTATGTACTTTCATATTGGACAGATGTCACTAACCATGAGGCCATCACCTTGGGTGATAGTTGCTATGTACTTTCATATTGGACAGATGTCACTAACCATGAGGCCATCACCTTGGGTGATAGTTGCTATGTACTTTCATATTGGACAGATGTCACTAACCATGAGGCTGTCACCCGGTTCGATAGTTGCTATGTACTTTCATATTGGACAGATGTCACTAACCATGAGGCCATCACCTTGGGTGATAGTTGCTATGTACTTTCATATTGGACAGATGTCACTAACCATGAGGTCGTCACCCGGGGTGATAGTTGCTATGTACTTTCATATTGGACAGATGTCACTAACCATGAGGCTGTCACCCGGTTCGATAGTTGCTATGTACTTTCATATTGGACAGATGTCACTAACCATGAGGCCATCACCTTGGGTGATAGTTGCTATGTACTTTCATATTGGACAGATGTCACTAACCATGAGGCTGTCACCCGGTTCGATAGTTGCTATGTACTTTCATATTGGACAGATGTCACTAACCATGAGGCCATCACCTTGGGTGATAGTTGCTATGTACTTTCATATTGGACAGATGTCACTAACCATGAGGTCGTCACCCGGGGTGATAGTTGCTATGTACTTTCATATTGGACAGATGTCACTAACCATGAGGCCGTCACCTTGGGTGATAGTTGCTATGTACTTTCATATTGGACAGATGTCACTAACCATGAGGCCATCACCTTGGGTGATAGTTGCTATGTACTTTCATATTGGACAGATGTCACTAACCATGAGGCTGTCACCTGGGACGATAGTTGCTATGTACTTTCATATTGGACAGATGTCACTAACCATGAGGCCATCACCTTGGGTGATAGTTGCTATGTACTTTCATATTGGACAGATGTCACTAACCATGAGGTCGTCACCCGGGGTGATAGTTGCTATGTACTTTCATATTGGACAGATGTCACTAATCATGAGGTCGTCACCCGGGACGATAGTTGCTATGTACGTTCATATTGGACAGATGTCACTAATCATGAGGTCGTCACCCGGGACGATAGTTGCTATGTACGTTCATATTGGACAGATGTCACTAATCATGAGGTCGTCACCCGGGTTGATAGTTGCTATGTACTTTCATATTGGACAGATGTCACTAATCCCGAGGCCGTCACCCAGGGTGATAGTTGCTACGTACGTTCGCGCTGGACAGTTGTCACTAACCAGACTAACCTGTAAATCGGCCACCATTGGTATCAGCTTCCCAAAGAATCTCTCCACGGCGTCTGTGTACGGGGGATAGTTGCTGCGTACCTTCATGTTTGGATCCTTCAACAACCATCTACGTGTAAACAAAGATAATCTAACGAACATATACTTCAACAACCATCTACGTGTAAACAAAGATAATCTAATGAACATATACTTCAACAACCATCTACGTGTAAACAAAGATAATCTAACGAACATATACTTCAACAACCATCTACGTGTAAACAAAGATAATCTAATATATACTTCAACAACCATCTCCGTGTAAACAAAGATAATCTAACGATCATATACTTCAACAACCATCTACGTGTAAACAAAGATAATCTAACGATCATATACTTCAACAACCATCTACGTGTAAACAAAGATAATCTAACGAACATATACTTCAACAACCATCTACGTGTAAACAAAGATAATCTAACGATCATATACTTCAACAACCATCTACGTGTAAACAAAGATAATCTAACGAACATATACTTCAACAACCATCTACGTGTAAACAAAGATAATCTAACGAACATATACTTCAACAACCATCTACGTGTAAACAAAGATAATGAACATATAACTAGTCATCTTACTTAATATTCCAATCATGAAACAAACCTCAAATCTGTGACGGCCATTGATAAAACTCTGTCCATTGTATGGCAGCTGATGACGAGAGATTACGAAACACAACGGAATAAAGAAATTAACGAGTACAGTCAACCTGTAGCAGTCGGTTCTACAGTCAACCTGTAGCATCACATCTACAGTCAACCTGTAGCAGTCGGTTCTACAGTCAACCTGTAGCAGTCGGTTCTACAGTCAACCTGTAGCAGTCGGTTCTACAGTCAACCTGTAGCAGTCGGTTCTACAGTCAACCTGTAGCAGTCGGTTCTACAGTCAACCTGTAGCAGTCGGTTCTACAGTCAACCTGTAGCAGTCGGTTCTACAGTCAACCTGTGAGAGCGTCACATCTACAGTCAACCTGTGTTAGCATCACATCTACAGTCAACCTGTGTTAGCATCACATCTACAGTCAACCTGTGTTAGCATCACATCTACAGTCAACCTGTGTTAGCATCACATCTACAGTCAACCTGTGTTAGCATCACATCTACAGTCAACCTGTGTTAGCATCACATCTACAGTCAACCTGTGTAGCATCACATCTACAGTCAACCTGTGAGCTCACATCTACATCACCTGTGTTAGCATCACATCTACAGTCAACCTGTGTTAGCATCACATCTACAGTCAACCTGTGTTAGCATCACATCTACAGTCAACCTGTGTTAGCATCACATCTACAGTCAACCTGTGAGAGCGTCACATCTACAGTCAACCTGTGTTAGCATCACATCTACAGTCAACCTGTGTTAGCATCACATCTACAGTCAACCTGTGTTAGCATCACATCTACAGTCAACCTGTGAGAGCGTCACATCTACAGTCAACCTGTGTTAGCATCACATCTACAGTCAACCTGTGTTAGCATCACATCTACAGTCAACCTGTGTTAGCATCACATCTACAGTCAACCTGTGTTAGCATCACATCTACAGTCAACCTGTGAGAGCGTCACATCTACAGTCAACCTGTGTTAGCATCACATCTACAGTCAACCTGTGTTAGCATCACATCTACAGTCAACCTGTGTTAGCATCACATCTACAGTCAACCTGTGAGAGCGTCACATCTACAGTCAACCTGTGAGAGCGTCACATCTACAGTCAACCTGTGAGAGCATCACATCTACAGTCAACCTGTGAGAGCGTCACATCTACAGTCAACCTGTGAGAGCGTCACATCTACAGTCAACCTGTGTTAGCATCACATCTACAGTCAACCTGTGAGAGCGTCACATCTACAGTCAACCTGTGAGAGCGTCACATCTACAGTCAACCTGTGAGAGCGTCACATCTACAGTCAACCTGTGAGAGCGTCACATCTACAGTCAACCTGTGAGAGCGTCACATCTACAGTCAACCTGTGTTAGCATCACATCTACAGTCAACCTGTGTTAGCATCACATCTACAGTCAACCTGTGAGAGCGTCACATCTACAGTCAACCTGTGTTAGCATCACATCTACAGTCAACCTGTGTTAGCATCACATCTACAGTCAACCTGTGAGAGCGTCACATCTACAGTCAACCTGTGTTAGCATCACATCTACAGTCAACCTGTGAGAGCGTCACATCTACAGTCAACCTGTGAGAGCGTCACATCTACAGTCAACCTGTGTTAGCATCACATCTACAGTCAACCTGTGAGAGCGTCACATCTACAGTCAACCTGTGAGAGCGTCACATCTACAGTCAACCTGTGAGAGCGTCACATCTACAGTCAGTCTGTGAGAGCGTCACATCTACAGTCAGACTGTGAGAGCGTCACATCTACAGTCAACCTGTGAGAGCGTCACATCTACAGTCAACCTGTGTTAGCATCACATCTACAGTCAACCTGTGTTAGCATCACATCTACAGTCAACCTGTGAGAGCGTCACATCTACAGTCAACCTGTGTTAGCATCACATCTACAGTCAACCTGTGTTAGCATCACATCTACAGTCAACCTGTGAGAGCGTCACATCTACAGTCAACCTGTGTTAGCATCACATCTACAGTCAACCTGTGAGAGCGTCACATCTACAGTCAACCTGTGAGAGCGTCACATCTACAGTCAACCTGTGTTAGCATCACATCTACAGTCAACCTGTGAGAGCGTCACATCTACAGTCAACCTGTGAGAGCGTCACATCTACAGTCAACCTGTGAGAGCGTCACATCTACAGTCAGTCTGTGAGAGCGTCACATCTACAGTCAGTCTGTGAGAGCGTCACATCTACAGTCAACCTGTGAGAGCGTCACATCTACAGTCAGTCTGTGAGAGCGTCACATCTACAGTCAACCTGTGAGAGCGTCACATCTACAGTCAGTCTGTGAGAGCGTCACATCTACAGTCAACCTGTGAGAGCATCACATCTACAGTCAACCTGTGTTAGCGTCACATCTACAGTCAGTCTGTGAGAGCATCACATCTACAGTCAACCTGTGAGAGTGTCACATCTACAGTCAACCTATGAGAGCGTCACATCAACAGTCAACCTGTGAGAGTGTCACATCTACAGTCAACCTATGAGAGCGTCACATCAACAGTCAACCTGTGAGAGCGTCACATCTACAGTCAGTCTGTGAGAGCGTCACATCAAGGAAGGGTACCTGTATATCTACTTCCACAACATAAATATTCTCTAACAGGAATTTAACAATTAGTAAGATTCCAATTGTTAATAAACAAACAACTTACGCAGGCATACCACCGAAGTCCCATTCTGAACAGATGTATGGACCAGGGCGCAACAAAACGTAGAGACCTTCTTCGTGTGCTAACTCAATATACTTCCTGCAAAAATAATTATACAGTCAAACCTGTGTTAGAGGTCACCTCTAGTGAGCAGCCGACCTGTATTAAGCAGTTAGCAGATTCCCAATATGTAGTTTTTATATACATTTGACCTCTATTAAGCAGCCAACTGTGCTAAGCAGCCACTTTCTGTGGTTCCCTTGACTGGCTGCTTAAGACAGGTTTGACTGTAATTATATATACAGTCTACATCCGTTATGTTGAATTCCGTCGGACCGAACAAAATACTTCGACAAAACCGAAGTTTGACCTAACGAAATTCGATATAAAGTCAAACAGATCCAGTTATATGTAAAATGATAGTGTCTGAAACGGGACTTTGATCCGACTTCAAGATAACCGGATAATTCGACATAATGGATGTAGACTGTACATATAAATATGAAGCCTCTGGAGGGGCAACCATTATATTCTGTGTTAAGTACGTACAATGCTCGACATGGCTTTGCATGAGATTTTCACAGTTTGTTCATGCCAAATGATGAAATAGATTTATGTCAGCATTATTTTATGAAGTGGCCAGGATTCAAGAAACACAAGGTATGCAATTCTGCTATGAAGGTATGTAATTCTGGTATAAAGGTATGTAATTCTGGTATAAAGGTATGTAATTCTGGTATAAAGGTATGTAATTCTGCTATAAAGGTACGCAATACTGCTATAAAGGTATGCAATTCTGCTATAAAGGTATGCAATTCTGCTATAAAGGTACGCAATACTGCTATAAAGGTATGCAATTCTGCTATAAAGGTACGCAATACTGCTATAAAGGTATGCAATTCTGCTATAAAGGTATGCAATTCTGCTATAAAGGTACGCAATACTGCTATAAAGGTATGCAATTCTGCTATAAAGGTATGCAATTCTGCTATGAAGGTATGTAATTCTGCTATAAAGGTACGCAATACTGCTATAAAGGTATGCAATTCTGCTATAAAGGTATGCAATTCTGCTATAAAGGTACGCGATACTGCTATAAAGGTATGCAATTCTGCTATAAAGGTACGCAATACTGCTATAAAGGTATGCAATTCTGCTATAAAGATATGCAATTATGCTATGCATGTATGCAATTATTCTATGAAGGTATGCAATTCTCCTATAAAGGTATGCAATACTGCTATAAAGGTACGCAATACTGCTATAAAGGTATGCAATTCTGCTATAAAGGTATGCAATTATGCTATGCATGTATGCAATTATTCTATGAAGGTATGCAATTCTCCTATAAAGGTATGCAATTCTGCTATGAAGGTATGCAATTCTGCTATGAAGGTATGCAATTCTGCTATGAAGGTATGCAATTCTGCTATGAAGGTATGCAATTCTGCTATGAAGGTATGCAATTCTGCTATGAAGGTATGCAATTCTGCTGTGAATAATACATACAGTAATGGTCTTATAGTGCTATTTTCAGCCACATATGAAATTATACGTGGCAACCAGCCTGTGTACATATATAGTGTTATGTTATATTTCGGGCTTTACGCCTGCATCAGCACCATTTCGGGCAGTTTACTTAACAACACCTTTCCTAGGCAGGCTCCAGTGGTTACATATATAGTGACCAGACCTGGAAATAGCATTAAACTATACATCTATTCCACCAATGCAGGTAAACTCTACCTGATATTAAGCATTCCATCGAAGTTAAAGTTACCGGGTGTTTCCTCATGTAGATTCCAAGAAACATATCTGAAAGAAGAAGTAACTACCGCATTAGTAATGCATGTTTGTATATTAGGATTGATGAGCTTTTTAAAGTTTAGTTTAACCCATTCAACACCAAGTGACTGACATGGACTTGTCCATGATATTTCTAGACCAATAAATTAATAAGAAATTTACATTTTGGATCAGTTCATTTATCAAAATGGGTACTTTTTTCCTAATAAATAGTAATATTACTTGCAAAAAGTGCAGATCCTGATGAGACGGCTCGTCACGAGCCGTCTCATCTGGATCTACACTTTTTTGTAAGCCTATTTAGAGGCCTGTGGTGTTGAAAGGGTTAAACAATATTTTATTTCAATGAATATACATAGTATAATGATCACAATAAGAAAATACACGTAGGATTGAGGAGAAAGCAACTTGCTTATATGGTTACATCTTTCCTAGTTTTTTAAAGTTTGAGCTAGTGATAGTGCAGTGTACCTGTGTTAGTGGTCACCTCCATTACGCAGCCATCCTGTATTAAGCAGCCAGTTTTCAGATGCCCAATTGGCCATTTTATTATACATTTGACCTCTATTAAGCAGATATTACTGGGACTACATGAGATTCTTGCCTTTATTATGAACATTGGTTTGGCTACTACATTGTCAATGTATGTCGTATTGGTAATGGCGTCAAGCGGTGATTCTATGAGAGAATGGGTTAAAAATACACAATCAACTTAATCCATGTTTTCTAGTGACCAGTCCAACATGAGTATTTTGGAAATGAAAACTTATGCAAACTAAAAAAACTTAC
The DNA here is from genome assembly GCA_014843695.1 of Archivesica marissinica. Classification (NCBI taxonomy): domain Eukaryota; kingdom Metazoa; phylum Mollusca; class Bivalvia; order Venerida; family Vesicomyidae; genus Archivesica; species Archivesica marissinica. The sequence continues at coordinate 9,376,209 of CM026386.1, read as the reverse complement.
GTTTCCAAGGTGTTCAAACCACAAGCTTTCATCTTGCGCATACGATCCCGCCAGTATTCAGGCATCACGCGGAAATAGTGCATAGCCCCACTAAGTATGCGAAACTGCTTTCCTTTGAGATAAAATTGACCACCTTTAAATGTCAAACTCCCCATACTTTCATACGGTTTATCAACTTTAGGTAACGGTTGTTTTTCAACAGCGTTAATTGTCGCTGCTTCATGTTCATGTGTACTATGTCCACTGTCGATCTTCTCACCCGCTGCAATCATTGTCAGTAACTGATTCAATCCTTTCTCTGTTAAACCTTGTGGATTGTCTTCATGCACCCAACGCGTCTTTATTTTCTGAGTCGCAGGTTCCGGTGGGTGGTCTTCTTGTGGCATTTCAGACTGCATCAAATACTGCGAGAGTTTGAACACTATTACTAGGGTCACTACCCCGATCACCACCTTCTTACACAATGCTTTCCTGTGTCTTGTCACAGTCATGTTCTTGCCCCTGTATTTGTTATCCTCTAGTTGAGTCATTAATTCTTCTTGTTCCTTATTTCTTCTTTTCTGTGCATCAACATTGATCGGATACATGCTTGGTTACCATCTGCAATGCACAAAACGCTACATACAGTCAAACCTGTCTTAAGCAGCCAGTCAAGGGAATTACAGAAAGTGGCTGTTTAGCACAAGTGGCTGCTTAATAGAGGTCAAATGTATAACAAAACAACATTTTGGGAATCTGGAAACTGTAGCCGAGTTATGCTTGTATGTTCCATAATATCAAACAGCTTATAGGGACCTAGACATGATTTCCTGGGCAGGCTTATCCGACCTAAGCGGTTAACCAGTACTAAGCAATGTGTGCGAGGTGCTTTGCTCAATGACACTACATACATAGCCTGACCGAGTATCGAACCCAGGACTGTTAAGATTCCAAATCCGACGCTCTACAACTGAACGCCACACATGTGACTTCAAATCACTCGCCCCTCACCGCTGCTGATGGATTGATTCTAAGTACACACACTATCAAGGGTTTGATAAAATTGGAAGATAGGTAGATAGTATATACTGGTAACAATCAAATGCCATGATTATTGTGAAGATAGACAGAAGATAAAACTGTTATTTTCGGTAGTTTTCGCTGGTACAGTAGAACTATTTGCTGGTACTGTACACCATTCTAGTAGAAATACAGTAGTACCAACATACATTTGGCGCCGGCACTTAAAGTGAAGGAGTGCTGTATACACGAAGAAGAAGATTTCAACAACGTAGAACTATTCGCTGGTACTGTACACCATTCTAGTAGAAATACGGTAGTATCAACATACATTTCAACAACGTAGAACTATTTGCTGGTACAATACACCATTCTAGTAGAAATACGGTAGTACCAATATACATTTCAACAACGTAGAACTATTCGCTGGTACAGTACACCATTCTAGTAGAAATACGGTAGTACCAACATACATTTCAACAACGTAGAACTAGTCTTGGGTATATCATGCATCACCCTGTGACCCTACATACCTACGCATTATATAGACAGCTAGATACTCAAATAGACAGTAATCATGGTCAAATCGTACAATCGTCCGACTACTAGACTAGTGTCAGTCAAAAGCGTATGTGAGTGTATGTACCATGCCGATAATAAACACAATTGTATTTGATAGTAGTAGGGCAATTGTGGTAAAGTTGTCCAATCCACCGCATTATCAACGATTATTCACATATACAGGTGCGTATCCTGTTTAAAACTCACCTGAGTATACATACACCTGTAATTACAAATCAACGGCCATTTTATTGATCACATGATATACACGTGACACATTTTACCCGCCGTTTTTCATGCAAGGTTTTAATCCTACCGGTTGCACAGGCACCTTGCAATGAGAGATATTTCTACTTTTCTATTATCTCCCTATATGTAGATAAAAGTCTGATTTATCCCAAAATGTAAATAGGTCATTTTAGATGGAAGCCGTTATTTTTACAGATACATGTTGCTGTATGATAAATGTGATTTTATCAAAATCGTGTTAATTAACTGATAACATTGTTTTACAAATAAGTACACATTGCATATACTGTATCACAGGGATTCGGCACGTTTGGGGGTACTAGTATATACATGTATATTTAAGTATATGTATATACTAGTACCCCCCAAACGTGCCGAATCCATGTGTACTGTATCTGTAGCCTGGTAACAGACGTAGATATATTTTGCCTGGTCAGTCAAATAAATATTTTTTAACACCGATACAATTAATTGGGCCGTATTAAGTTTCTGATAATGTCATTTTGCCAGAAGTTAAATAAATAAATCGTCCGTGGTCCAGTGATAGAGCGTCGGATTTGGAATCGAACGGTCCCGGGTTCGATACTCGGACAGGCCACGTATGTAGTGTCATTGAGCAAGGCACCTCACACACAATTGCTAGCGTGTTGTGCAAAGGAAACAACGATAAAAACAGAGGAAAACACTAAGTCTTAATAGGACCTATCTACGTTTAGCGAATATTCAGGGGAAGTAACTCACAGATGTCTCTCATTCTGTTAGCTCTTCGATTTTTTACTAATTAAACATGCAGCCAAATTAAAGTCTCAAACACAACCAAACATATCATATCAGTGTACAAAAGTAGCATGATACCAATTAGTAGTCCAATGGTAAACACGTTTGACAGCGAATCCAGGGATCGCAGGTTCGACCCCCACCCCCGCCTGACGACCCTAATAATAGTAACAGTCTTTCAGATGTGACCGAGGACTCGTGTCGGTGATTTACACTGTGTACGTAAAAGAAACAGAAGAGAACCTGGATTGGGTCTCTGTCTGTATCATTACACTATCCTCCAACATCTAAAATTACGAATCTCTTCAGGATGCACCGCTCATGTGGACATTTATTTATCGTTGTCAACGCAAACACTGTTAATGCTAGTATGGCGAGACGGGGGTCGAACTCACAACCCCTGGAACCGCAGTCCAACTAGTTTTATATAAGTATTTAGTTATCGTGATCAACGCAAATATTGTTAATGTTAGTATGGTGAGACGGGGGCCGAACTCACAACCCCTGGAACCACAGTCCAACGTATTTTAGAGAGGCATTTATGTATCGTGGTCAATGCAAATACTGTTACTGTTACCCTTGGAACCGCAGTCCACCGTATTAACCATTGAACTATTGTATGTGTTTTTAGAAAAATATCATGGTTGTCAGACTACTTTGTTGAAATTACTAGAAGATTGGAAAGTTGCCCTAGACAAAAAGGACTATGTAGCAGCCATACTTATGGACCTCTCTAAGGCTTTTGACTGTTTACCTCATACTATTTTCTTGGCAGAATTATCATATTATGGCCTTTCCAAACACTCTGTAAATATGTTAGAACTTATCTTTCAAAAAGAAAACAACAACTTAAAATAGGTGCAGTAGTAAGTACAATGTACTTGGGATAATATTACAAAATGGGTGCCACAGGGGTCTATATTCGGTCCTCTGCTGTTTAATGTATTTATAAATTATATTGTTTATTTCATTCAAAGAGGCACATTATACAACTATGACGATATTCTGTCTGTTCAATCTCCAAATGTTAATGAGCTGAAAAATGTTCTCCAAATAGAAAGTCAATTTTTAATAGACTGGTTTCATTTTAACTGTATACAGGGCTAATCCTGATGTTTCAGATATAGTTATGTTTCATTTTAAAACACATCGTAGTTGCCTGCACGGGTATTGTATTATTCTTTTATTGTTTCGTTTACTATTGTGTGTGTGTTTTAGGTTTATTTATCGTCGCTACCGGTTGCCCGTATGAGCGAAGCCTCCTGAAGAGATTAGTCATTTTAGATGTTTGGAGGATAGTGCAATGATACAGACAGAGACCCATTCCAGAGTCTTATCTGGTTCTTTTACGTGCACGGTGTACAGCACCGACACGATACCTCGGATTAACGTCCTGTCTGAAAGACTGTTAATTGTATTAGGGTCAGACGGGTATCGAACCTGCGTTTACTAGTTTACTATGCTTATCCCATGTCTATGTTAATTAAATGAGCATGTTTTATCGTAGTGTGTTTAACTTCATGATTTTTATTTTCAATAGCTGTTTTACTGTTGTTATTCGTATACATATGTTGTTATATAGTCGGTTATAAAAGCTCATCAGAGCTTATATTAATTGTAAAAAGTCTTGCCGACTCAAACTAACAGTTGCCCTATCTTAGTGACAAGTGTTCGGACAGCCAAAGAAAGTTGATTCAGTGCACTGTATTCGTTCCAACTGGAATGTTCACATGAGATATCCATGGTACCATTTACAGCTTCGGTTCGTGCTAGCTAATTGTTCGTTCTGACTTGTGTGAACTGAACAGGCTGTCAATCAATGACATCATAGCGCTAGACCATTGAATTATACATGATCGATAATTTCGCCAGAAGAAAACAAACAGCATGTTCAATCTGGTGAATATACATAATTACACGCGGGCAGTACTGTTCCAGATTGGTTCATAGCACTGGCGGACGTAAGCAGTGGCATATTAAGAAGGACACCGGAAGAGCCGGTGGATCAGGGTATGGATTTGGGGTTGCTGGAAAGATAATGTTCGGGTATGTTACCATGAAATGAAGCACATACAAAACAAATACGCTTCTCACCAATGTATAAAATGCATCAACCCAAAAGACACATGTTACATTTCAAGAATGTATACGCTCGTTGAAGCTGGTCACATCTAATAACGAAATACAGCCAAACTTGCTCGAAATACCATGTCTATTAAGAAATCACGTGGATTAGGAGACCACTTTTCTCAGTTCCCGTTTGTGTTGTTAAAGAACAAATTAGTTTGTATTAAGAGACCATTCTTTTTCTACTTTTTGCCCTTCCCTTTGCTGTTCTCTTAATACAAGTGTGTCTGAATTTAAACATAATCAAGTCAGTGAAGCACTTGAAGACAATATTTACTCCAGATGGTTATGTTATGTTATATTTCGGGTTTTACGCCTGCATCAGCACCATTTTGGGCTATATCGCCGGCGGGCAGTTTACTTAACAACACCTTTCCTGGGCAGGCTCCAGCGGTTAACCAGTACTTGGGTGCACCAACCTCCGTAAGAAACTGCCAACTTTTTCATATAAATGAGACACGGCCTGAGCGGGGCTCGAACCCGTGACCATCAGTGATGATAGGTTACAGTGGTATACAAGTCAGCGACCTTAACCACTCGACCACGTAGGCGGACCATACTCCAGATGGAGAACAATATAGTAACAATCTACACCTCGATCAATTACTGGCTACTATATTTACAGAGATATAAGATTGAAAGTGTGCTACATAGCATGACCCTCAATAAATACCTGTATATCTATCATGTCGTGCAAAAATAAAAAATATTCGATAAATGTTTGTAAATACACCAAAGAAGCTATATTATTAGGTAGTAATACTCTGTCAATTACTACTGTTTCTTAAATGTATTGTATTTGTTTATATATGTATATCTGTAACATGTGTTGTGATGTCGTTGTCATATTTCTATCGTTGTAAATGGCCAAAGGCAATGTAGTTGCTGATTGTGGCAACACATTTGAAACTTGAAACGTGTGTGTGTGTTTACAATGACGCAATAAGATGGACAATGACGCAATAAGATGGCAATGAAATGAACACAATACATACAATAAACATTCAATCAAAGAGTCCGCCTCCGTGGTCGAGTGGTTAAGGTCGCTGACTTGTATACCGCTGTAACCTATCATCACTGATGGTCACGGGTTCAAGTCGTGTCTCATTTATATGAAACAGTTGGCAGTTTCTTACGGAGGTTGGTGCACCCAAGTACTGGTTAACCGCTGGTGCCGGCGATATAGCCCAACATGGTGCTGATGCAGGCGTAAAACCCGAAACATAAATCAATCAATCAAAGAACAAGGTCATTAATATGCATAGTATACAAAGAAATCTATACGGTTGCATAATTCATGTATATGTTTGAAAATTGATTATAATTACATGTATATACAATATCTACATTTTCTTTCTTCATATGGTATTGCTAAGGGTCTATGCCATCGACCAGTTTCTACTTCAAGTCTATGAGATGATACTCTGAAGCGTGACAATGCTATTCTAAATTTATCAATATTTACACCGTTCATATATGTCTGAAACTTGAAGTCTGCATATAAAACATAAGTTCTAGCCCTTGTGGAGTTACTCAATTCTGAAAACCAATTTTGCATAAAAATATCATTTAGTCTTTGTTTTGCTACACTTATAAACACATTCTTATTTCCGACTCCTTGGTTTAACCATACATCATTAAATCCTAATGCTTGTAATAACTTTCTAATACCTGAAGCCCAATTACTATAATCTGGTCTAATTTCTATTTCACTATACATCATATCATATACAATTTTAACATACTTAGCACTATCTAATTGAACAATTTTTAACCAGTATTTTAAAACATTTAGAGCTCTTCTATTTCTTAAGGTTGTTCTACCTAGTTCTCCAAAAATAAAATTGTTTTGGGTTTGATGTCTAACCCCTAATACATTCTTACAAAACTTCAAATGGACTGTTTCTATTTTTTTACTTTCATTTAACCCCCAAACCTCTGAACCATAATTAAGAATAGGTAAAATTAATTTATCAAAAAGATTTAATTTGTGTTTAACAGTAATACCAGGATATTTTACTAGTTCAGACTGAAGTCTATATAGTGCTTTAGAAGCCTGTCCAGATAAAGTGTCAAAAAATGTATTAAAAGAGCCACCCGTAGTAAAAAGAATACCCAGGTATGTAAATTTATTAACTAATACATGTAATAATATGTACTATAGAATATTTATAATAATTTAGTTTAATCATATTTGATTGAATTTATCCACAATACATGTACAGTAGCAGCAATACATGTACAGTAGCAGCAATACGTAATACAACATTAAGCAATAACAAGTACAAAGCATGATAAAACAAAAGGGTTGGACCACAAGTTTTTCCAACATTAGTTAAAATTAGTTATAATAATTAATTGGTTTAAACAAATTTATTCATTCATAATGTACAGTACAGTACAGTACAGTACAGTACAGTACAGTATTGTATACAGAATGAAAATGGATTTAATCGAAAGCGTAAAGCTTATTGATATTATCTCCATGAATAATAATTAATTAATAAAGTAGTAGTATATCTTTATTTTCGTCTCATCAATGTATAATACAATATTACAGACATGTGGAAAATAAATTATCACTATAAAATATACATTGCCATTCTGGAAGAATTATAAGAGACGTTATAATAATGCTTCTTGATACACATAAATTATATCACAATTAGTAATAAATGATATTTGCTTTATCGGCAAGTAAGTGTCTTCAATGAATGAAACAGACTGCGTTAGTAATAAGTAAAATAATTCAGTTACCATGTAAAAAAGTAAAATAAATACACTAACCGTCAACGCCATAGTAACCGTCTATACTGCAGTTCCGCGGTTCCTAACAGTAATGCCACGTGTTGCGGATTTGTAATTACCAAATTATATTAATCATCGATTGTATTGTGAATGGTTAGCCATATGTTGCATTGACAACATCATGCCAAACTAAACCTCGTTGAAATTGGAATTAATACGCTATCCAATCTTGCAAAATATAACCACAGGAACACAACAATGGAATGATATGGAGAAATCGAAAACCATTACTTTAAGCAATATAGGCCTACTTCTTCGTGTGTTTGTGTTTTTACGTTTATTTATCGTCGCTACCGGTTACCCATATGTGCGAAACCTCCTGAAGAGATTAGTCATTTTAGATTTTTGGAGGATAGTGCAATGATATAGACAGAGACTCATTCCAGAGTCTCCTCTGGTTCTTTTGCGTGCACAGTGTAAAGCACCGACACGAGAACCTCGATTCAACGTCCCATCGGAAAGACTGTTCATTTTATTATGGTCAGACGGGGGATCGAACCTGTGATCCTTGGATTCGCAGTCCAACGTGTTAACGACTGGACTACAGATCTGTATATAGCAAATGCTGATCCAGACTTCTATATATCATGTGGTGCAAACAACAGACTAAACTAGCAAACTGATTAGCTGTTTAGCTATTTTATATACAGTTTTCGCGACCTAATACAGTCAGTATGATAACACTACACAAGTACCACGTGTTGTCTTATTTTATTTAAGTTTATTTAACGTCGCTACCGGTTGCCAATTTGAGCGACGGGCAGTTTTACCTAACAACACCTTTTCTGGGCAAGCTCCAGCGGTTAACCAGTACTTGGTGCACAAACCTCCGTAAGAAACGGCCAGGTTTTTTCATATAAAGATACACGGTCTGAAAGGGGCTCGAACCCGTGACCATTAGTGATGATAGGTTACAGTGCTCTATACATGTCAGCGACTGTAACAACTCCACCACGGAGGCGGATACAAGTAGCACTATAGTTGAAGTCCGCATAAGTGTGTGTGTGTGTGTGTTTACGCTTTTTTATCGTCGCTACCGGTTACCCATATGAGCGACGCCACCTGAAGAGAGTAGTCATTTTAGGGATTTGGAGGATAGTGCAATGATACAGACAGAGATCCATTCCAGAGTCTCCTCCGGTTCTTTTACATGCACCATGTAAAGCACCGACACGAGATTTAAAGTACCATCTGAAAGACGCTTTAGTAACTTCTTTCACCCTCATAGGGATTGAAATAATGGCGGGAAGTAGCGAAAAGGTTCGTCGTGTAACATATTGAACAAGACAATAGAAACGTGTACGTGTAGTCGTCAAATAAATATATCGGATCGTTAAAGAAGAAAACTGTTTTCCAAATTGATAGCTATAACTCGATGATCGATTTGAATAAATCAATAATTACGATAAATGGTCTAAGTGTTGTCGTATATATGGCTCGAACTCCGGGCCTAGCGCGTTTGCTCCAGGTGCGAAATGCCCGGATGTATTGTATGTCTTATGTGTTATAAAGAAATCCTTAACTTAATTTGCTAAACAAATCTTGTTCACAGGAGTGACTCGAAGGTTATGATCTCACATCACCGTAAGCGATATGAACAGTGTTAGCGTTGGGGAATTACCAGGAGTAGTAGCGATATGAATAATGTTAGCATTGGGGAATTACCAGGAGTAGTAGCGATATGAATAATGTTAGCATTGTGGAATTACCAGGAGTAGTAGCGATATGAACAATGTTAGCATTGGGGAATTACCAGGAGTAGAAGCGATATGAACAATGCTAGCATTGGGGAATTACCAGGAGTAGAAGCGGTATGAACAGTGTTAGCATTGGGGAATTACCAGTAGTAGAAGCGATATGAACACTGTTAGCATTGGGGAATTACCAGGAGTAGAAGCGATATGAACAGTATTAGCATTGGGGAATTACCAGGAGTAGAAGCGGTATGAACAATGTTAGCATTGGGGAATTACCAGGAGTAGAGGCGGTATGAGCAATGTTAGCATTGGGGAATTACCAGGAGTAGAAGCGATATGAACAGTGTTAGCATTGGAGAATTACCAGGAGTAGAAGCGATATGAGCAGTGTTAGCATTGGGGAATTACCAGGAGTAGACGCGATATGAACAGTGTTAGCATTGGGGAATTACCAGGAGTAGAAGCGATATGAACAGTGTTAGCATTGGGGAATTACCAGGAGTAGACGCGATATGAACAGTGTTAACATTGGGGAATTACCAGGAGTAGAAGCGATATGAACAGTGTTAGCATTGGGGAATTACCAGTAGTAGAAGCGATATGAGCAGTGTTAGCATTGGGGAATCACCAGGAGTAGAAGCGGTATGAGCAATGTTAGCATTGTGGAATTACCAGGAGTAGAAGCGATATGAGCAGTGTTAGCATTGGGGAATTACCAGGAGTAGAAGCGGTATGAGCAATGTTAGCATTGTGGAATTACCAGGAGTAGAAGCGACATGAGCAGTGTTAGCATTGGGGAATTACCAGGAGTAGAAGCAATATGAACAATGTTAGCATTGGGGAATTACCAGGAGTAGAAGCGATATGAGCAGTGTTAGCATTGGGGAATTACCAGGAGTAGAAATGATATGAGCAGTATTTTTTTCCCCTCAATTGTATTGTTCCAAATATACATTATCATACATATTATTATACATATAATATCATATCAATGTACAATTGACAAAGTACACATAGCTAATGTGTCTTTAAACAATGTATATATGGATTTTATAATATAGGTTGCGGTTTGAGAAAGAAGAGGATAAATGCAAAAGAGACAAAGTAAAAAAAAAAGAGAAGTTTATTACGAGTTATTTGGATGGAAATAAATTTGTAATGAAGGTTATTAACAATAAATTGCTCACACTTACACATTACCTGCATCATGTCTAAGGAATGTGTCCCATTTGTCGTTAAACATATTAAGTTTTCCTTTAAGCGATGCAATTGTTTTTTCAACCTGAATGCGCACATATAAATATGACACAAAATTGTCTAGTGAAGGTGTTATTGTGTTGCACTTGTTTCTGAAAATGAAATATTTAGATAGTAAAATTATAAAGTTAGCAGTTTGTCCGATGTTATTATTATATTCGCATATATTACAGAAAGAAACATTTTCAAATGTAATTGTATCTAAATTGGGTATAAAATTGTTTAGATATAATTTTAGGTCTACCCAGAATATTTGAACCCAATGGCATTCCCAGAACATATGGTATATTGAGTCACTTTTCATGGAACAGAAGTCACATACAGTTGAGTTTACAATTTTGCATTTGAATAAGAATGAATTATCTGGAATTATATTCATCAAATACTGGTACTGGAATTCACGTAATTTTGTGTCTATTGTTATGTGTAGTGGTTGTGTGAATATTTTTTCCCAGTTAAAATCGTCTTTCTTAAAAATTGTCTGCCACTTGTTAATTGATTTTAATTCGCTTGGTTTTTGCTTTAATATAAGGTCTTTATATACAAGTTTACATACTTTTGTGTGTTTATTTACTTTATCCATTAAGTATGCTGGTGTAGTGTACGACATATTTTCAATTTTTAGTTTATTTTTCCACTCGGTGGGAATGCTTCGTAAAATTGTATAATATTTTAAAAAATCAGCCGAGTTTACAGCATATAATTCTTGTATCTCTTCGAAATTGTAAAATTCTCGCTTCCGAAAATCATATATATGTTCTATAAATTGGATTCCCTTTTCAAACACTTATTTGTAATAAAACAGATTCTTTTGTGGAGACTTGATATTTGAATTGTTCCATATAAGTTGTTTAGAAGCTGTTTGTATGATATTTTTATAGTTAAATTTTGACCATGAAATTAAAATTTCCTTCAAAAATGTTGATTTAATATTTAAATAATTTATATCTTGGGTATTAATATTCCCTTTAAATATATATGTATTTCCGTAATTATTTAATTGGTTCTTGGAGTAGAAGCGGTATGAGCAATGTTAGCATTGGGGAATTACCAGGAGTAGAAGCGATATGAGCAGTGTTAGCATTGGGGAATTACCAGGAGTAGAAGCGGTATGAGCAGTGTTAGCATTGGGGAATTACCAGGAGTAGAAGCGGTATGAGCAATGTTAGCATTGTGGAATTACCAGGAGTAGAAGCGGTATGAGCAGTGTTAACATTGGGGAATTACAAGGAGTAGAAGCGATATGAACAATGTTAGCATTGGGGAATTACCAGGAGTAGAAGCGATATGAGCAGTGTTAGCATTGGGGAATTACCAGGAGTAGAAGCGACATGAGCAGTGTTAGCATTGGGGAATTACCAGGAGTAGAAGCGATATGAGCAGTGTTAGCATTGGGGAATTACCAGGAGTAGAAGCGACATGAGCAGTGTTAGCATTGGGGAATTACAAGGAGTAGAAGCGACATGAGCAGTGTTAGCATTGGGGAATTACCAGGAGTAGAAGCGATATGAACAGTGTTAGCATTGGGGAATTACCAGGAGTAGAAGCGATATGAACAGTGTTAGCATTGTGGAATGTGTGTGTTATCCGATAGACAATGAGTAGAAGGGACAACGGACTGAGGAGTGTTTGTGTGTTTTCGGATAGACCATGAATAGAAGCGAAAATGATTGGCTGGGAGACACCTTTTATGAACATCAGTACATGTACTTCCCGATTCATGTCCTCGCCAGTCTGGCTGATAGGCAATCAGTAAACATTATTTAACTAGATGGCTGCTCATCAACTGGCATATCAAAATGAACCACTGGCGATGTTCGAACATTAATCCTCCGTAGGCAGACACCTTAACCACTAGGCCACGGAGACGGTTGACCTTGTAGTCAAACCTGTGTCAGTGGTCATCTCTTATTAAGCAGCCAACCTAACCTGCATTAACCAGCCACATGTGATAAGCAGCCACTTTCATCATCATCTTAAGTAATCGCATCACTCTGTCTAGAGTATACTCGCGATAGAGATTAAAAGCATGCGCAGCTGGAGGGGTGGATTTGTACATTTAAAAGTCTGTCTATGTATAATTATTAAAAACAGGTTTAAAACGAGTGTGCCATTTACAGGTTATGTATGCCAGCCATGACGGTCTTGAAGCCCTCTAGGGTGGACTGGTTCGCGGCATGTCGAGGCAATCGGTTCCAGATGGTGACGGTGGCAGGAAAGAAGCTGTGATGATAAGTAGACTTAGTACATGAGATATGTGTGTACTGTTGATTGTGATACCTAGAAAATCTAGATTGTCGGAGTGGTGGTTCAGGGGTGATGTCGACTAGCTCATGCTTGATTTTATATAACTTTGTGTGATTCCCATGGCTGGTTGCTTAAGTCAATCGCTATTAAGTAATTGATCCCATTTTAGTGAAAGAAAATAGCACATGTGTATTGAACTTAGGTAGTTGAACGTGAATCAACGGGAATTTATAACAGCTAAGTTTTCAAATGTAACTCTTGGGCAAGCCAAAGGTAACGTTGGCTAATCGACGCCATGAACTATGTAGTTCAAATAGATCATGTTGACACTGACGTTCAATGTTGGCTGGTTGTCTATATCTTGGATTAATGTATACATGCTCCATTTACAGACCCGTCAGTAGTCCAGTGGTTAACATGTTGGACTGTCAATCCGGGGATACCGGCCAAGACGGCGTTTTTCCAGACTGTATGCCATTATAGTATCTCAATACATGGTTGGTCCGTGTTTCATTACGAGATTTAGCAATGACTGAAAAAACAGCGGTGAAAATAGTACGAGTCAGTGCGCTATTATTCCGCAAAAGAGCCCTTTATTTCTGAAAGTAATACTAGTCTATCTGTTATCTCTTTCGCTGCACAAGATAGTAAAATAGCACCCATTTATGACATCCATTATGGACAATTGGAAATAAATTGATATTGTAGACAAATTGAGCAGGTCTAATTGGCAGCTTATTTTGGGAATCATAGGCGTTGTTCGGTCAAATATGTCCGACTGTCTTTGCTGACTTACGAAGTCAAGAAATAATGTAAATACGAACAAGAACGTGGTGTTATAGATACGTACATACGCTCAGTTTAAACAATGATAATATAATCACATTCTACGAACATAAGCACAGCCATAGCACTCTAATTTAATTCTCAAAACGTCAGTTCAAACTATAAATAAACAGCTCGTCCCGTTCGTGAATGTTTTAGACACGATAACGTTTGTGCAATCTGAAAGTTGTGATCGTTTTAATGTAGATAACGTGTGTGTAGTTGAATTACTGAAGGTACACGCCAGCTGTCCATGCCGAGATGCCACTCTCAGACAGGTCAGTTTAGTTATTTACCTGTGTCTAGGCACACTTCAACTTCCTGTTTTTCATATTTTGACCTTGTTTATTATTTACTATGTATGTATGTTCCATTAATGTCAAACCCCTTGCGGGGACCGTATCATGTTTTCCTGGGCAGGCTTAGCAGACCTAAGTGGTTAACCAGTACTAAGCAATGTGTGTGAGGTGCCTTAGTAGGCCTACATCTCTATATGCCGCATTTACTACATACTGTAACTATCGCAGTAACATACTATTTCCATTAAAGTGAAACCCCTAGCCATGTTCACCTGGACAGTTTACCTGAGCATGCTTATCTGACCTTAGTGGTTCACCAGTACTAAGTAATGAGTGTTCACCTGCCAAAGGACACTACATACATCATTACATGTACTTGCCGAGACATAGCATCAAACCGTGTGCATGTAAATTCCAAATCTGACCCTCTACCACTGAAGTCGTTTATTTTCTTCAATTGACATTTGTGGGTAAATACAACAGCATAAATTTCTTCAATTGACATTTGTGGGTAAATACAACAGCATAAAGCTAATGTTATTTGTTTGTTAAACCAATAAAATACATGTGAAGATTGAAGTTATAGAAATTGCCGTAGAGTTAAACTTTCCTGGACAGGCTTAGCTGACCTAGACAATTAACCAATACTTCATGAACATCCACCTCTCCCATGCAGCCAACTCTCAATAACAGTCACAAACCTGTAACAAATGTCCTTCAGTAACAGTCACCTCCATAGAACATCCATCTACCTACATGTGTATTTATATAACAATGATCGACCCACCCAACAGTCACCTCCATAGAACATCCATCTACCTACATGTGTATAACAATGATCGACCCACCCGACAGTCACCTCTATAGATATCTACCTACATGTGTATAGCAATGATCTACCCACCCGACAGTCACCTCCATAGAACATCCATCTACCTACATGTGTATAACAATGATCGACCCACCCGACAGTCTCCTCCATAGAACATCCATCTACCTACATGTGTATAGCAATGATCTACCCACCCGACAGTCACCTCCATAGAACATCCATCTACCTACATGTGTATAGCAATGATCTACCCACCCAACAGTCACCTCCATAGAACATCCATCTACCTACATGTGTATAGCAATGATCTACCCACCCAACAGTCACCTCCATAGAACATCCATCTACCTACATGTGTATATTTATATAACAATGATCTACCCACCCAACAGTCACCTCCATAGAACATCCATCTACCTACATGTGTATAGCAATGATATACCCACCCAACAGTCACCTCTATAGAACATCCATCTACCTACATGTGTATAGCAATGATCTACCCACCCAACAGTCACCTCCATAGAACATCCATCTACCTACATGTGTATATTTATATGACAATGATCTACCCACCCAACAGTCACCTCCATAGAACATCCATCTACCTACATGTGTATAGCAATGATCTACCCACCCAACAGTCACCTCCATAGAACATCCATCTACCTACATGTATATTTATATAACAATGATCTACCCACCCAACAGTCACCTCCATATGTGTAAAACAGCCAAATGTAAACAACAGTTAATTTGCTGTTGCAGCCAGGTTTCAGAACAGTGACCACCACTCATCCTACAGAAACCTGTATACAACAGCCACTTCACAGCAACATATATATCTCATCCTACAGAAACCTGTATACAACAGCCACTTCACAGCAACATATATATCTCATCCAACAGAAACCTCCATAAAAATTGCCACCTCACAACAACATATATATCTCATCCTACAGAAACCTCCATAAAACAGCCACCTCACAACAACATATATATCTCATCTAGGAGTGACCTCTGTATTATAGCCACATCTTGATAATGTTCGGTGCATTATGGCTCCTATTCAGTTTTTCCTAGCCACTACCGTTAGTCTAACTTAAGAAACTCCTTGTACGTTTAGTCAGTTTGGAGACAACATTCTCAAGACTAGACTTGTTATTTTCATGCATATTATTTAAATATCATGATGGATGCAGCAGTGCCTTGTATACAGGTGTGTTTGTTTGTTTGTTTGTTTGTTTAGCTGATGGGATATATCTGATAAACCATATTAACCCTTTCCCTCATAGAAGCACCTCTTGGCGTCATTGACAATGTAGTAGCCAAACCAATGGTCCTAATAAAGGCCAGAATCTCATGTAGTCCCAGTAATATCTATGGAGGTGGGATAGATATGGCGACTACTTATCTGCTGCATGTACAATGTAGCTAAATGGCTGTCGTTTGTATGGAGATATAATAGTATATTAACCTAAATCTCTAGGAAGGAAAGGGTTAAGTAAGTTTCTAGGAACTTTGGTATTATTTGATGGTGAAATCCAGAGTAACAGGGTGTAGGTCAATTCGTCCAAACTGAGTATGAATCGTCTCAGATTCGAAACATACAAACTGGGTACGAAATGTCCAGGGTACAAAGTGACTTTAATCAAGTATTTTATCATCTTGCACAGTTCACCCTCGGGCAATGTGTACTCCTTATAAGTGGAACTATGGCTACCTTATCAGCTCACACACACCCCCGTATGTCAGAGAAGAGAAAAACAGCATGTTACCCCCTTCATAGAGATTTAGGTTAATATACTAGTTATTATATATCTCCATACAAGCGACCGCCATTTAGCTATCATGCAGTGTATAAGTAGTCTCCATATCTATCCCACCTCCATATATATTACTGGGACTACATAGAGATTTAGGTTAATATACTATTATATCTCCATACAATCGACTGCCATTTAGCTATCATGCAGTGGATAAGTAGTCACCATATCTATCCCACCTCCATAGATATTACTGGGACTACATAGAGATTTAGGTTAATATACTATTATATCTCCATACAAGCGACCGCCATTTAGCTATCATGCAGTGGATAAGTAGTCACCATATCTATCCCACCTCCATAGATATTACTGGGACTACATGAGATTCTGACCTTATTTATGAACATTGGTTTGGACTACTACATTTTCAATGTATGTCATATTGGTAATGTCGTCGAGAGGTGCTTCTATGATGGAAAGGGTTAATGTATGTCATATTGGTAATGTCGTCAAGAGGTGCTTCTATGAGGGAAAGGGTTAATGTATGTCATATTGGTAATGGCGTCAAGAGGTGCTTGTATGAGGGAAAGGGTTAAACACTATCAAAGGGACATACATGTACTTGTTAAATAATTGGAACCCGAGATGCTCAGTGTAAGGCTATGTTGTCGCCCTGTTTCTTGCATATATGTACGTCCTAATTAGATTCTCGATGTAATGTTTTGTTGTCTGCATCCATCTGCCAGCAATTTGCTTAAATGGCATATCGTAAAACTACTAGGTCTGGGTAAAATTTGATCACGGTGAAGAAATATCAATAAACGTGATCTCCTCGGAAACAAACTCCCAGCATCCGCACAAGCTTGTTCTGAAGCATCGTCGTATGAAACTAGGTGTGAGGTTTTGATGACCTCAACATGTTTTATTTGCCTGGTGAATAAGCCACTGTCCAGTTTGTCAGCTATGACTGACTGTCCAAACTAGACCACTGGCCAGGTTGTCATCTAACATTGATGATTGACCATCTAAACAAGGCCACTAGCCAGTTTACCATCTATGGTTGATGCTCTAAACAAGGCCACTAGCCAGTTTACCATCTATGGTTGATGCTCTAAACAAGGCCACTAGCTAGTTGGTCCTCTATGGTTGATGCTCTAAGCAAGGCATCTAGCCAGTTTACAATCTATGGTTGACCCTCTAAGCAAGGTCACTGGCCAGTTTACCATCTACGGTTGATGCTCTAAGCAAGGCCTCTAGCCAGTTTACCATCTATGGTTGACCCTCTAAGCATGGTCACTGGCCAGTTTACCATCTATGGTTGACCCTCTAAGCAAGGTCACTAGCCAGTTTACCATCTATGGTTGACCCTCTAAGCAAGGTCACTGGCCAGTTTACCATCTATGGTTGACTCTCTAAGCAAGGTCACTGGCCAGTTTACCATCTATGGTTGACCCTCTAAGCAAGGTCACTAGCCAGTTTACCATCTATGGTTGACCCTCTAAGCAAGGTCACTGGCCAGTTTACCATCTATGGTTGACCCTCTAAGCAAGGTCACTAGCCAGTTTACCATATATGGTTGACCCTCTAAGCAAGGTCACTGGCCATCTTATCTGCTACGGTTGTCCCATAACGTTACACGGTCACTAGCCAGTTTACTGTCTGCTTGACAGCTTAGGCAATTCACTAGCCACTTTATTATCTATGGTATTGTTCATCTTCTAAGCAAGGCCACTGGCCAGTTCACCATCTATGGTTGACCCTCTAAGCAAGTTCACTAGCCAGTTCACCATCTATGGTTGACCCTCTAAGCAAGGTCACTGTGCAGTTTATCATCTATGGTATTGTTCATCTTCTAAGCAAGGTCACTAGCCAGTTCACCATCTATGGTTGACCCTCTAAGCAAGGTCGCTGTGCAGTTTATCATCTATGGTATTGTTCATCTTCTAAGCAAGGTCACTAGCCAGTTCACCATCTATGGTTGACCCTCTAAGCAAGGTCGCTGTGCAGTTTATCATTTATGGTATTGTTCATCTTCTAAGCAAGGTCACTAGCCAGTTCACCATCTATGGTTGACTCTCTAAGCACGGTCGCTGGGCAGTTTATCATCTATGGTTGGCCCATATCAGTTTATCATCTATGGTTGGCCCTCTGAGCAAGGTCACTAGCCAGTTTACCATCTATGGTTGACCCTCTGAGCATGGTCACTAGCCAGTTTACCGTCTATGCTTGACCGCTTAGGCAATTCACTAGTTAGCCACTTTATTATCTATGGTATTGTTCACCTTCTAAGCAAGGCCACTGGCCAGTTTATCACCTACATGTATGGTTGATCCTCTAGATGTTATTAATTGAGTAGGAGAGGGGCCTCCGTGGCAGGGTGGTTAAAGCCATTGGCTTCGAATCATTGGCCCTCACCACTAGGTTTGAATCCCACTGGGGAGGAAAGCTATCCAGCTGGCTTGCAGTAGGTTGGTGGTTCTACCTGTGTGTCAGTCTGTGCCTGAAATAGTGCTTGGAGGGGCATCCAGGGTCTTCCTCCACCAATAATAGCTAAAGAGTCGCCATATGACCTAAGCTCTTGGTGCAACTGTAAACCCCCAAATTTTTTTAAAATATTGACCAGTTGCTGGCTATATTAATTGATTATTATTATTAATGAATGTTTGAAAAAAATATCAACCCAGTTGAGTTGTCCAGAATATGAGATGAATGTCTTTGTGTTAATACATACATATATCTGTGATAATGTTCCTGAAATTCTGATTTGGATAATACAACAAAATAAATGAACCGAAAGATTAGCACACCCTGTAAGGTTATACAGATGGTTGGCAGATTAGCACACCCTGACTTTCTGTTTGAATCATAGTTACCTATCTTTAGGAAAGTCTGCAGCAGGTTACGATGTATCCTCAGAACTTATCCATGAACATAATCCTGTTTTAAGTGCAAATACACTGATTTTCAGCCTCATGTGTGGATATTTGACTTGATTTTACAGGCTTATAAAAGATATTATACCTCCAATTTTTTGATATTGTGTAGAAAACATGTTGGGCTATTTTTTTCATGATAGGTCATCTTAAGGTCACATGGGCCACAAGGTCAAATTCAAGGTCAAATTCAAAGGTTATCACTCTTTAAAACATTCCTATGTCAAAAATAAGGGTAGATTTGAAATCCTTGTGGAATTTCCATTCCAGAAATTCATATTTCATCAATTTTGACCTATCGGTAACTGAGCTGTGGTCATTTGAATATTGGTGGCCATGCCCATTTTGGGTTGGCCGTATCTCAGGAACCGTTCGTCCGATGAAGCTAAAATTTGGAATATCAGAATTTTCAGCTGAAATGAGCATATAAACCACATTTCAGCAAAATCGAAGGGGGTACGGTTTACCTCATTGGGTGATTTGACACGGAATGACCCGTTGGCAGATTAGCACACCCTGTAAGGTTATACAGTTGGTCGGCAGATTAGCACACCCTGTAAGGTTATACAGTTGGTTGGCAGATCAGCACACCCTGTAATGTTATACAGTTGGTTGACAGATTAGCACACCCTGTAAGGTTATACAGATGGTCGGCAGATTAGCACACCCTGTAAGGTTATACAGTTGGTTGGCAGATTAGCACACCCTGTAAGGTTATACAATTGTTGGCAGATCAGCACACCCTGTAAGGTTATACAGTTGGTTGGCAGATTAGCACACCCTGTAAGGTTATACAGTTGGTTGGCAGATTAGCACACCCTGTAAGGTTATACAGTTGGTTGGCAGATTAGCACACCCTGTAAGGTTATACAATTGGTTGGCAGATCAGCACACCCTGTATGGTTATACAGTTGGTTGGCAGATCAGCACACCCTATAAGGTTATACAGTTGGTTGGCAGAACAGCACACCCTATACGGTTATACAGTTGGTTGGCAGATCAGCACACCCTATAAGGTTATACAGATGGTCGGCAGATCAGCACACCCTATAAGGTTATACAGATGGTCGGCAGATTAGCACACCCTGTAAGGTTATACAGTTGGTCGGCAGATCAGCACACCCTGTACGGTTATACAGATGGTCGGCAGATCAGCACACCCTGTACAGTTATACAGATGGTCGGCAGATTAGCACACCCTGTAAGGTTATACAGATGGTCGGCAGATCAGCACACCTTGTAAGGTTATACAGTTGGTCGGCAGATCAGCACACCCTGTAATGTTATACTGTTGGTTGGCAGATCAGCACACCCTGTAAGGTTATACAGTTGGTTGGCAGATTAGCACACCCTGTAAGGTTATACAGTTGGTTGGCAGATTAGCACACCCTGTAAGGTTATACAGTTGGTTGGCAGATTAGCACACCCTGTAAGGTTATACAGTTGGTTGGCAGATTAGCACACCTGTAAGGTTATACAGTTGGTTGGCAGATCAGCACACCCTGTAAGGTTATACAGTTGGTTGGCAGATCAGCACACCCTATAAGGTTAGGTTATACAGATGGTCGGCAGATCAGCACACCCTATAAGGTTAGGTTATACAGATGGTCGGCAGATCAGCACACCCTGTAAGGTTATACATATGGTCGGCAGATCAGCACACCCTCTAAGGTTATACATATGGTCGGCAGATTAGCACACCCTGTAAGGTTATACAGATGGTTGGCAGATTAGCACACCCTGTAAGGTTATACAGATGGTTGGCATATTAGCGTACCTTGTAAGGTTATACAGAGATGATGCAACTCATTTCAATACAGAATAACAGTTGACAGTATTAAGGGCACAACTCTGCATACTCTACAAATTGTTGTTATGTTGTAGTTACCTCCCTTCTGCAAGAATGCACAGTGACAAAAGTTAATCATACAGGGTACATGTTGGCGTCTATGTAAATCTGTTTAAATCTATGTGTATACGTGACAGAAAGAACCAGGTCATGCGTTTAACCCTTATCTTGGCATTAACAACTAAAGTCGCTTTTGCAAACAGCATAGAGCCAGATCAGATGGAACAGATCAGACTCTATCGAAATATTCGCCCTAGGGACCCTGACTTCGCCCTCTGGGGCACCACTTCTCCCTAAAATTATTTTTTGGTTTTTACGATTTTCAAACAAAATTTTGTCTAGTAAGATACACTGGCCCATTATAAAGCACTCCTTCTATTCAAATGTTGTATTTAGCATTTTAACCCTATTTTGCAGAAGTATATTAAAGAACACCATTTAAGGAAGCGATCACACGCTTTCTCACTTCTCCCAAAAATTCTGACCTAGAATGAACCCTGCTCTATGCTGTTTGCTATTCAGATAGTGGAGCTAAAACACCTGTCTGAATAGCAAACACCATAGATCCTGATCACGCCGTGGCTGATCTGGATCTATGTTGTTTGCACATTCCATCCAATTTATTCGGCAGGCTACAGGTTAATGCTTAAAAAACATACACTCTGACCTGCATGCATTCATTCTGTTATATCATACCTCACATGACCTCTCAATGCAAAATTCCCAGAGGTCAACAGTCAATATTATTTACTGTTACCTCAGGGATAATGTTTACCGGTCAATATTTTCGGTAATATTTCCCTCCTTTGACTTCCGGTCTGACGACCAGGGATCATTCTAGAGGGCGATGTCGGCGAAATGTCACCCTAGGGACCCTGACTTCGCCCTCTAGGGGCCCCACTTTTTTGTTTTGGTTTTGTTGTTGTTTTTTTATGATTTTCAAACAAAATTTTGTCTAGTAAGATACACTGGCCCATTATAAAGCACTCCTTCTATTCAAATGTTGTATTTAATGATTGTACTGTGCATTTTAACCATATTTTGCAGAAGTATATTAAAGAAGATCGCGAAGATCGCGCGCTTTCTCACTTCTCCCAAAAATTCTGACCTTGAACCCTGGAAGACATGTTGTTATAGCTTTATACGTCTCTGATAACATACACATGTATATAATTATGTTAGTTTATACGTCTCTGATAACATACACATGTATATGATTGTGTTAGTTTATACGTCTCTGATAACATACACATGTATATGATTGTGTTAGTTTATACGTCTCAGATAACATACACATGTATATGATTATGTTAGTTTATACAACTTTATTTTAGTTTGATTGCGAAACAAGTTCTTTCAACTTTTATTAATCACTCTCAAGACCTCATTCCTGATGGAATCCATCGCCATGAAGGAGAGAAGATGCAATGTGGAATTTAAATGCCTTTTGCCTAAGGGCACGGCACAATCGTGACTGCTACAGCAGGGCTCGAACTCGCTTCCACTGTACTATCACGACTTCCATACAATAATGTTGTAATATGAACTAAGGCATTGCCTCAAATGTGAATCGTGTGTTTTTACTTTTATTTATCGTCGCTACCGGTTGCCTATATGAGCGACGCCTCCTGAAGAGATTAGTCATTTTAGATATTTGGAGAATAGTGCAATGATACAGACAGAGACCCATTACAGAGTCTCCTCTGGTTCTTTTACGTGCCCAGTGTACAGCACCGACACGAGACCTCGGTTTAAAGTTCCATCTGAAAGACTGTTAATTTTATTAGGGTCAGACATGGGATCGAACCTGCGATCCCTGGATTACCAGTCCCAACGTGTTAACCACTGGACTACAGATCCATCTATATGGGAATCGATCATCAACAGATCCTTTTAAACATGATACAAATGTACATGTTTACATTAAGAGCATATTGAGCCTACCTGTAGGTGCGCATTACATATATCATCCTGTATACCGAATTATAACAGTATATGTAAATTGATTTACCATTGCGAATATACGTATGTTAAATCTATTATTCCGCCTCTGTGGTCGAGTGGTTAAGGTCGCTGACTTGTATACCACTGTAACCTATTATCACTGATGGTCACGGGTTCGAGCCCCGCTCAGACCGTGTCTCATTTATTACGGAGGTTGGGAGATTGGTGCACCCAAGTACTGGTTAAGCGCTGGAGCCTGCCCAGGAAAGGTGTTGTTAGGTAAACTGCCCGCCGGCGATATAGCCCAAAATGGTGCTGATGCAGGCGTAAAACCCGAAATATAACATAAATCTATAATATTACGTGGTGATCAATATATAATTATATATTTGTAAGTTTATGACGATGTATCATGTACATGTACAGCTACAAGTCTTGAAATAAATATCTGTTCTGTGACATGTGTGGAAATGGTATACAAATGATAAATACTTGTTTTACATGTCTTCATTGAATTAACAGCATGTGGCTATTAAGTGCCTGATCCCCCCCTAATCAACTGGTAGTAAATGTACATGCCTTGCAGAAGCTGGGAAACAGTATGGGAAAAAGTGTTGAAATCTGATAGGTTAACATGTGTGTAGGGTGTCTACAGTTTTTGTAAATCACTGCTTTGTTTTACTACATGTGTGTGTATGGACTATTCAATATGGGTGTTTGGAATTATGGCAGTTGTTGAAGATTGTGAAATTGGCAGTGATTGTTTATAAAACATGTTAAATTGGCAATATTGGTTTATAAATTATGTGAAATTGGCAGTGTCAGGTTTATAATGAAATATGTAAAATTGGCAATGTCTGTTTTTAAAACGTGTGAAATTAGCAGTGTCGGTTTATAATGAAATATGTGAAATTGGCAATGTCTGTTTTTAAAACGTGTGAAATTGACAATATTGGTTTATAAAACATGTGAAATTAGCAGTGTCGGTTTATAATGAAATATGTGAAATTGGCAATGTCTGTTTTTAAAACGTGTGAAATTGGCAGTGTCGGTTTATAATGAAATATGTGAAATTGGCAATGTCTGTTTTTAAAACGTGTGAAATTGGCAATATTGGTTTATAAAACATGTGAAAATGAACATGAAACAAGTGTTATAAGACACGTGTTATAGAGTAAACTCATGTGATTACAGTTGTGTGGTTTGGTTACTCGGAAGTTGATATATATGTGTATAGATACTAAACATTATGTACATGACCTTTGGGTACTCGGAAGTTGATATACGTATATAGATACTACACATTATGTACATGACCTGTGCAGATATCTCGGATTATGTTAGAAATGTAAATGAGCTTGAATTATAAGAAGTAATGGCACACAGATTAGATTAGATGTTGTTTTTACAAGCATGACTGATTTCATTCCCCCCCCATTTGGTTTATGCAGGGTTCATTGTAGAGGGCGAAATAATAGTGAAAAACCCTGACCTCGCCCAGGAGGGCTCATTTCTCCCTAAAACTCTTCTCCTTTTTTTTTACAATTTTTATACCAAATTTTGACCAGTAAGCTACACTGGCTCATTATAAAGCACTCAGGAGAGTTAGTGGTCACCTCCATTAAGCAGCCAACCTGTATTAAGCAGCCAGTTTCCAGATTCCCATTATGGTGTTTTATTATGTATTTTACCTCTATTAAGCAGCCACCTGTGCTAAGCAGCCACTTTTTGTGATTCCCTTGGCTGGCTGCTTAACACAGGTTTGACTGTATACAATGTATGGGCTGTAGTGGCATTTATAATTTGTTATGGCGGCTATTTGTTTCTTTCTTGGTTTTGTTCTATATTTACGCTCGCTTCTCACCAATGCAACCCGGTTCGAGGATCGAACCGGGAAGTATGCGAGATGGTACGATGGTCACCAGATCGGACAGGTGGGTTTTCTCCGGGTACTCCGGTTCCTCCCACCCGAATGACCACATATATTTTCATCCGCACCAACGGGATTGATTAATATAAGTTGTTAAAACTTGATTCGCAATCGTTGTAAAATAAATAAAGTTTAAACTCATTGAATAAATTCAATATGGAAATGGCCATTCATATATTGGAACTATTAGAGACTTGCCACAGTTATTATCACTTGAAACCATTAATTAATATTAAAACACTGTCATGACGTCATACCTTTGTACTTGCAGTCCATTATTATTAATATTGGACTGGTGTCAAAAGGCCAGAGTATTATATTAAATCCTACGCGGCGTACATGTACGAAATTAACACTTGTCATTAGTAGGATCTTCTTTGTAATAAGTGTGTGTTTTAAGTAAGATATAAGCCTCAAACAGATCCAATATGTAAAATATTGGTACTGTCTTCGGCTGGCTCTACGTATATTGGATCATTTTCGGCATATATCATATACCTAATGTAAGGCTGTCTAGCAGAGACAGATGAAGGAACATGAAACTTACATTGCACTGACGACACGTATGTTTTTAAATAATTAACACATTTCATTCTGGATACCGTTCAAACAGTATTTGCAAAGAACATATCAGCCGTCGCAGAATGTTCCGTCTGATCAGGCTCTATGCTGTTTGCTATTCAGGTGATCTTGCTAAGACATAGATCCAGATCGGCCGCAGCGTGACAAGATCCTGATCAGGACGCAGCGTCACGCTGCGGCTGATCTGGATCTATGTTGTTTGCAAAAGCCATTAAATGTACCCAGAATGAAATGGGTTAATTGTAGGGGCGGGGTGTTTAATAAATCGCCACATGGCTGTAAAACCTGAATTTGCATTTAAACTTAGCGAAGCTAGTTTTAACAATTTATATTAATCACTCACATTTGCGCGGATGAAAGCGTAAATGTGGTCATTCGTGTGGGAGGAAACAAACCGGCGTACCTGGAGAGAACCCACCTGTCCGATCTGGCGACCACCGTACTGAATTTACCTTGTCAACACCACTTTGAAAAAGAAGTATTTGTGGGGGTGAACTGAAGTGCCGGTAGTGGCTGTGAGTTTTGACAGTTTACACATACACGTAATACATAGTAAACCCATAAACGGTCATAAATTTGTATTCGTATGTGCAATAAATCAAGCATGTTTCTGTGAATATAGTAATTGAAGGTATTCTGCTTGAGCAATCTTGCTTGCTTGATTGTTTATATTTATTATACCAGGTCAGGACTTTTCAAGTGAGTCTTTTCCCCTTTAGGCCTTAGACTGTGTTTCAACCTTAGTGATGGCTATCTCAAAGTGAAAGGATGTCAATCTCATACACAGTCTATAACATGACTGAAAGGGAAATATTTTGTCATTATCATTCTATATGATTAAAAATGTTTGTCAATGTCAAAACTTAACATGGTGAACATAAAACCTAGACAAATGTTGACCTCAGTGAAAGTGATTCTCTTTTTATTTATAGGAAATACAAAATATCGGAGATTCTTTGTTTGAAGTGGAATGAATGGATTGTGTTTGAGGAAATGATGTGTACGGTGTTTAGTGATAATGATTGTTTGACACAGTTAGCTTAGTGGCACTCATTGGCTGGCTGGATACCCAATAATGTCGGGGATAATCATAATATGCCCAGTATTGGAATACTGCTCGTAGTAAATGATTCCGTGGATCGCTAAGCTTAGTGGATTAATATATATATATAGCAATAAGTTGTTGGATTCAAACACGGCCTTCAATATTACAGTAATATATGTAGGTCTTAAATAGTGTGCACAATGTTGCATGTATTATCCATTGAAATATAGTGAAGAGAACAACACAATCTTGCAAAAATGCATGGTAGGTTGTTTCTATTGTAGAATATTGGTAATGATAATCTGTCCTGCTTGTGATCTGATTGGAGTGCTTGGAATGAGCGTGTGATTTGATTTGTTTGCTCAAAATGAGCGTGTGATTTGATTTGTTTGCTCAAAATGTGCATGTGGTCTGATTGCTTTGCTCAGAATGAGCGTGTGATTTGATTGGTGTGCTTGGAATGAGCGTGTGGTCTGATTGCTTTGCTCAGAATGAGCGTGTGGTTTGATTGGTTTGCTCGGAATGAGCGTGTGATTTGATTGGTTTGCTTGGAATGAGCATGTGATTTGATTGGTGTGCTCGGAATGAGCGTGTGATTTGATTGGTTTGCTCAAAATGAGCATGTGATCTGATTGGTTTGCTCAGAATGAGCGTGTGATTTGATTGGTTTGCTTGGAATGAGCGTGTGGTTTGATTGGTTTGCTCAGAATGAGCGTGTGATTTGATTGGTTTGCTTGGAATGAGCGTGTGATTTGATTGGTTTGCTCAAAATGAGCGTGTGATTTGATTTGTTTGCTCAAAATGAGCGTGTGCTCTGAATGAGCGTGTGATTTGATTGCTCAAAATGAGCGTGTGATTTGATTGGTGTGCTTGGAATGAGCATGTGGTTTGATTGCTTTGCTCATTCTGAGCATGTGATTTGATTGGTTTGCTTGGAATGAGCATGTGATTTGATTGGTGTGCTTGGAATGAGCTTGTGATCTGATTGGTGTGCTCAGAATGAGCGTGTGATTTGATTGGTTTGCTTGGAATGAGCGTGTGATTTTATTGGTTTGCTCGGAATGAGCGTGCGATTTGATTGGTGTGCTTGGAATGAGCATGTGATTTGATTGGTGTGCTTGGAATGAGCTTGTGATCTGATTGGTGTGCTCAGAATGAGCGTGTGATTTGATTGGTTTGCTTGGAATGAGGGTGTGATTTCATTGGTTTGCTTGGAATGAGCATGTGATTTGATTGGTGTGCTTGGAATGAGGGTGTGATTTCATTGGTTTGCTTGGAATGAGCGTGTGATTTGATTGGTTTGCTTGGAATGAGCTTGTGATCTGATTGGTGTGCTCAGAATGAGCGTGTGATCAGATTGGTGATCTTGGAATGAGCATGTGATCTGATTGGTTTGCTTGGAATGAGCGTGTGATTTGATTGGTTTGCTGGGAATGCGCGTGTGATTTGATTGGTTTGCTTGGAATGAGCGTGTGATTTGATTGGTTTGCTGGGAATGAGCGTGTGATTTGTTTGATGTGCTCGTGTGATTTGATTGGTTTGCTGGGAATGAGCGTGTGGTTTGATTGGTGTGCTTGGAATGAGGGTGTGATTTCATTGGTTTGCTTGGAATGAGCGTGTGATTTGATTGGTTTGCTTGGAATGAGCTTGTGATCTGATTGGTGTGCTCAGAATGAGCGTGTGATCAGATTGGTGATCTTGGAATGAGCATGTGATCTGATTGGTTTGCTTGGAATGAGCGTGTGATTTGATTGGTTTGCTGGGAATGCGCGTGTGATTTGATTGGTTTGCTTGGAATGAGCGTGTGATTTGATTGGTTTGCTGGGAATGAGCGTGTGATTTGTTTGATGTGCTCGTGTGATTTGATTGGTTTGCTGGGAATGAGCGTGTGGTTTGATTGGTTTGCTTGGAATGAGTGTGTGGTTTGATTGGTGTGCTTGGAATGAGCGTGTGATTTGATTGGTTTGCTTGGAATGAGCGTGTGATTTGATTGGTTTGCTCGGAATGAGGGTGTGATTTGAATGGTGTGCTTGGAATGAGCGTGTGGTTTGATTGGTTTGCTTGGAATGAGCGTGTGATTTGATTGGTTTGCTCGGAATGAGGGTGTGATTTGAATGGTGTGCTTGGAATGAGCGTGTGGTTTGATTGGTTTGCTTGGAATGAGCGTGTGATTTGATTGGTGTGTTTGGAATGAGCGTGTGATTTGATTGGTTTGCTGGGAATGAGCGTGTGATTGGATTGGTGTGCTTGGAATGAGGGTGTGATTTGTTTGGTGTGCTTGGAATGAGGGTGTGATTTGTTTGGTGTGCTCGGAATGAGCGTGTGATTTGATTGGTGTGCTCGGAATGAGCGTGTGATTTGATTGGTGTGCTTGGAATGAGGGTGTGATTTGTTTGGTGTGCTTGGAATGAGGGTGTGATTTGTTTGGTGTGCTCGGAATGAAGGTGTGATTTGATTGGTTTGCTGGGAATGAGCATGTGATTGGATTGGTGTGCTTGGAATGAGGGTGTGATTTGTTTGGTGTGCTCGGAATGAGGGTGTGATTTGATTGGTGTGCTCGGAATGAGCGTGTGATTTGATTGGTGTGCTCGGAATGAGCGTGTGATTTGATTGGTGTGCTCGGAATGAGGGTGTGATTTGATTGGTGTGCTTGGAATGAGCATGTGATTTGATTGGTGTGCTCGGAATGAGCGTGTGATTTGATTGGTGTGCTCGGAATGAGGGTGTGATTTGATTGATGTGCTCGGAATGAGGGTGTGATTTGATTGGTGTGCTTGGAATGAGCATGTGATTTGATTGGTGTGCTTGGAATGAGCGTGTGATTTGATTGATGTGCTCGGAATGAGGGTGTGATTTGATTGGTGTGCTTGGAATGGGGGTGTGGTTTGATTGGTTAGCTGTAAATGATCGTGTGGTTTGATTGGTTTGCTGGAAATGACCGTGTGATTTGATTGGTTTGCTGGAAATGACCGTGTGATTTGATTGGTTTCAAACTATTTCAAATCACATATGCCCTGTACACAAACTATTTCAAATCACACATGCCCTGTACACAAACTATTTCAAATCACACATGCCCTGTACACAAACTATTTCAAATCACACATGCCCTGTACACAAAAAAAAAACTATTTCAAATCACACATGCCCTGTACACAAACTATTTCAAATCACATATGCCCTGTACACAAACTATTTCAAATCACACATGCCCTGTACACAAACTATTTCAAATCACACATGCCCTGTACACAAACTATTTCAAATCACACATGCCCTGTACACAAACTATTTCAAATCACATATGCCCTGTACACAAACTATTTCAAATCACACATGCCCTGTACACAAACTATTTCAAATCACATATGCCCTGTACACAAACTATTTCAAATCACGGGAAATACATGCCTGTTAAGAGGATTTGAGTTGCTATTATGTTCCATGCTTGTCCATTTACATTGTACATATGCAAATGAGGAACACTTATTATTGTCATATCAAGTGCTGATCCGATTAGTTATTGCTGGTTTCCTACAAGGTTAAACAGTGTTGTAAAATATCGATAAGAGTTTTGTGCTTGTTTATGTGTCTGTATATACATGTAGTTGACTCATCCGGCTGAATGTCAATGTGAGTTTGGTGTAAGGGGAAAGTGGGGCTTACTGAATGTATGTGTCAAGGGTGTGTATTCACTACTGAAGTCCCAAGAATTTGAGTTGTTTGCATACATGTATATTAATTATTAAATATTAATCAGCCTGTATATACAGGTCTCTCCATGATTGTACGGGTGCTGATTCTAATCCAGCCTGTATATGCAGGTCTCTCCATGATTGTACGGGTGCTGATTCTAATCCAGCCTGTATATGCAGGTCTCTCCATGATTGTACGGGTGCTGATTCTAATCCAGCCTGTATATACAGGTCTCTCCATGATTGTACGGGTGCTGATTCTAATCCAGCCTGTATATGCAGGTCTCTCCATGATTGTATGGGTGCTGATTCTAATCCTTAGCAATAGGTAGAAGTGGAGCCTATGTTAGTGGGTACACAAGATGTATATAGACAAGGGGTCCACTGGATTTATTTATACACAAAGGCATCCACTGGGTTGATGTACATGTATTTATTTATACACAAGGAGGTCCACTGGGTTTATTTATACACAAGAGGGTACACTGGGTTTATTTATACACAAGGGGGTACACTGGATTTATTTATGCACAAGGGGGATACACTGGGTTTATTTATACACAAGGGGGTCCACTGGATTTATTTATACACAAGGGGGTCCACTGGATTTATTTATACACAAGAGGGTACACTGGGTTTATTTATACACAAGGGGGTACACTGGGTTTATTTATACACAAGGGGGTACACTGGGTTTATTTATACACAAGGGGGTCCACTGGATTTATTTATGCACAAGGGGGTACACTGGATTTATTTATGCACAAGGTGGGTACACTAGGTGTTTATACACAAGGGGTACACTGGATTTATTTATACACAAGGGGGTCCACTGGGTTTATTTATGCACAAGGGGGTACACTGGATTTATTTATACACAAGGTGGTACACTGGGTTTATTTATACACAAGGTGGTAAACTGGGTTTATTTATACACAAGGGGGGTACACTGGGTTTATTGATACACAAGGTGGTACACTGGGTTTATTTATACACAAGGGGGGTACACTTGGTTTATTTATACACAAGGGGGTACACTGGATTTATTTATACACAAAGGGTTAAACTGGATTTATTTATACACAAGGGGGTCCACTGGATTTATTTATACACAAGGAGGTACACTGGATTTATTTATACACACGGGGGTACACTGGGTTTATTTATACACAAGGGGGTACACTGGGTTTATTTATACACAAGGGGGTCCACTGGGTTTATTTATGCACAAGGGGGTATACTGGGTTTATTTATACACAAAGGGGGTACACTGGATTTATTTATACACAAAGGGGTCCACTGGGTTTATTTATGCACAATGGGGTACACTGGATTTATTTATACACAATGGGGTCCACTGGGTTTATTTATGCACAAGGGGGTACACTGGATTTATTTATACACAAGGTGGTACACTGGGTTTATTTATACACAAGGTGGTACACTGGGTTTATTTATACACACGGGGGATACACTGGGTTTATTTATGCACAAGGTGGTACACTTGGTTTATTTATACACAAGGGGGTACACTGGATTTATTTATACACAAGGGGGTACACTGGATTTATTTATACACACGGGGGTACACTGGGTTTATTTATACACAAGGGGGTACACTGGGTTTATTTATACACAAGGGGGTACACTGGGTTTATTTATACACAAGGGGGTCCACTGGTTTATTTATACACACGGGGGTACACTGGATTTATTTATGCACAAGGGGGTACACTGGATTTATTTATACACAAGGGGGTCCACTGGGTTTATTTATACACAAGGGGGTCCACTGGGTTTATTTATGCACAAGGGGGTACACTGGATTTATTTATACACAAGGTGGTACACTGGGTTTATTTATACACAAGGTGGTACACTGGGTTTATTTATACACAAGGGGGTCCACTGGGTTTATTTATGCACAAGGGGGTAGTACACTGGGTTTATTTATACACACGGGGGTACACTGGATTTATTTATACACAAAGGGGGTCACTGGATTTATTTATGCACAAGGGGGTGCTCTGGATTTATTTATGCACAAGGGGGTCCACTGGGTTTATTTATGCACAAGGGGGTACACTGGATTTATTTATACACAAGGTGGTACACTGGGTTTATTTATACACAAGGTGGTACACTGGGTTTATTTATACACAAGGGGGGTACACTGGGTTTATTTATACACAAGGTGGTACACTGGGTTTATTTATGCACAAGGGGGGTACACTGGGTTTATTTATGCACAAGGTGGGTACACTGGGTACACTAGGTGTTTATACACAAGGGGCTACACTGGGTACACTAGGTGTTTATACACAAGGGGATACACTGGGTACACTAGGTGTTTATACACAAGGGGGTACACTAGGTGTTTATACACAAGGGGGTACACTAGGTGTTTATACACAAGGGGATACACTGGGTACACTAGGTGTTTATACACAAGGGGGTACACTAGGTGTTTATACACAAGGGGGTACACTGGTACACTAGGTGTTTATGCACAAGGGTGGTACACTGGGTACACTAGGTGTTTATGCACAAGGGTGGTACACTGGGTACACTAGGTGTTTATACACAAGGGGGTACACTGGGTACACTAGGTGTTTATACACAAGGGGGTACACTGGGTACACTAGGTGTTTATGTACAAGGGTGGTACACTTGGTACACTAGGTGTTTATGCACAAGGGGGTACACTGGGTACACTAGGTGTTTATGCACAAGGGGGTACACTAGGTGTTTATGCACAAGGGGGTACACTGGGTACACTAGGTGTTTATGCACAAGGGTGGTACACTGGGTACACTAGGTGTTTATACACAAGGGGGTACACTGGGTACACTAGGTGTTTATGTACAAGGGTGGTACACTTGGTACACTAGGTGTTTATGCACAAGGGGGTACACTGGGTACACTAGGTGTTTATGCACAAGGGTGGTACACTTGGTACACTAGGTGTTTATGCACAAGGGGGTACACTGGGTACACTAGGTATTTATGCACAAGGGGGTACACTAGGTGTTTATGCACAAGGGTACACCCAGACACATATTTATGGGAATACAGATCTGCTGAGTGTACCTGTCCTTAGATGTAATACATCAGTTAGTACACAATGTAGGTTGATTGTTTCCAGCCAAACATTTGTCATTAATGTGATGTACCTCTTGTTACAAGCAAATATATGAAGTTTGTTGCCTTGCCATGTTTTCCTACCTACAATACGAAGTGCGCACATGAGTCCGTACACATATTTGAGACAGAATAATTCTGCGTTTGTTTTATGTCACGTCGTTTAGTAATGTTCATGTCGCTATATTGTGTACATATTGAGATTGAGGTCGCTTCTCTTGGCTGGTATTAGGTATAAGAAATAATAAAATTGAAAGACAAAGTGTAAGCTTTTGGCGGAAGTAAGTTGATACAAGTGGTAGTGTGTCAAAATAGTGTGGGAATATTCAGAGGAAATTGTGAAAATTCTCGTGAACAACTTTTATTTGTTGTGTGCGTGTGTGTGTGTGTATTCTGTACACATATGTGCTAAGATGTGTATTCAAGTGTTTCGGGTTGAAGGGGTGATGGTGGAGTGTTAAAAGGTGTCATTCTTATTGTTTATTCGTGTTTATTCGTGTTGAAGGAATAACGCACAGGAGCAATGCCGATGAAGAAATGGCGTTCTATGGATATATTTAACTTTTCTCCGAAGGATAATCCTGTTATGGAAAGTATTAGTAATAAATTTGCAGAGATTTCGCAATCACACGCTGGCACACTGCTTCGCAATCGAAGGTGAGTCGAGTTCAATCCTCTTCAATCTAGCTCATTATGTTTGTTTTTGTCAAATGGGATACTATGCCTCACTATGAAAGTAGGAAGTTGTGATAGCGCAGTGGTAGCATATTCGCTTCAGGTGCAAAAGCCCCTGTGTTTGCGCCCAGCTGGAGCCGTTACGATTGTGCCATTAGGTAAGTCATTTAAATTCCACATTGTCTCTTCTCTCTCCCTCGTGGCGATGGATTCCATGAGGAATTGATATTATGATTAATATAAGTTGTAGGAACTTGTTTCGCTATCAAGCTAAAATAAATTTGTATAAACTAAATCAAAATATATATTAGTTTTAGTTTATACAAATTTATTTTAGCTCGATTGCGCAACAAGTTATTTCTACTTATATAAATCACTCTCGAGACCTCATTCCTGGTGGAATCCATCGCCACGAGGGAGAGAGAAGAGGCAACGTGGAATTTAAATGCCTTGCCTAAGGACACAATCATAACGGCTCCAGTGGGGCTCGAACTCTGGACCTTTTGCACCTGAAGCAAATGAGCAATCCACTGCGCTATCATGACTTCCATATATATTAGTTTTACTTTTGTAATCCTCTTGCGGCCACATTATTGGGGGAACTTTGTCAGTTAGATTAAATGGAGGTTTACATATGATAATCCCAAGTATTTCCAACCTACCAATAGAACCATGGTAGTATGTAGTGTACAATGATATATGGACATATGTAGTGTACAATGATATATGGACATATGTAGTGTACAATGATATATGGACATATGTAGTGTACAATGATAGATGGAAGTATGTAGTGTACAATGGTATATGGACATATGTAGTGTACAATGATAGATGGAAGTATGTAGTGTACAATGATAGATGGAAGTATGTAGTGTACAATGATAGATGGAAGTATGTAGTGTACAATGATAGATGGAAGTATGTAGTGTACAATGATAGATGGAAGTATGTAGTGTACAATGATATATGGAAGTATGTAGTGTACAATGATAGATGGTAGTATGTAGTGTACAATGATAGATGGAAGTATGTAGTGTACAGTGATAGATGTAGTGTACAATGATAGATGGAAGTATGTAGTGTACAATGATAGCTGGTAGTATGTAGTGTACAATGATAGATGGAAGTATGTAGTGTACAGTGATATATGGAAGTATGTAGTGTACAATGATAGATGGTAGATGTAGTGTACAATGATAGATGGAAGTATGTAGTGTACAATGATAGATGTAGTGTACAATGATAGATGGAAGTATGTAGTGTACAATGATAGATGGAAGTATGTAGTGTACAATGATAGATGGAAGTATGTAGTGTACAATGATAGATGGTAGTATGTAGTGTACAATGATAGATGGAAGTATGTAGTGTACAATGATAGATGTAGTGTACAATGATAGATGGAAGTATGTAGTGTACAATGATAGATGGAAGTATGTAGTGTACAATGATAGATGGAAGTATGTAGTGTACAATGATAGATGGTAGTATGTAGTGTACAATGATAGATGTAGTGTACAATGATAGATGGAAGTATGTAGTGTACAATGATAGATGGTAGTATGTAGTGTACAATGATAGATGGTAGTATGTAGTGTACAATGATAGATGGTAGTATGTAGTGTACAATGATAGATGGAAGTATGTAGTGTACAATGATAGATGGAAGTATGTAGTGTACAATGATAGATGGTAGTATGTAGTGTACAATGATAGATGGTAGTATGTAGTGTACAATGATAGATGGTAGTATGTAGTGTACAATGATAGATGGTAGTATGTAGTGTACACTGATAGATGGAACTATGTAGTGTACACTGATAGATGGAAGTATGTAGTGTACAATGATAGATGTAGTGTACAATGATAGATGTAGTGTACAATGATAGATGTAGTGTACAATGATAGATGGAAGTATGTAGTGTACAATGATAGATGGAAGTATGTAGTGTACAATGATAGATGGAAGTATGTAGTGTACAATGATAGATGTAGTGTACAATGATAGATGGAAGTATGTAGTGTACAATGATAGATGGAAGTATGTAGTGTACAATGATAGCTGGTAGTATGTAGTGTACAATGATAGATGGACATATGTAGTGTACAATGATAGATGGACATATGTAGTGTACAATGATAGATGGAAGTATGTAGTGTACAATGATAGCTGGTAGTATGTAGTGTACAATGATAGATGGTAGTATGTAGTGTACAATGATAGATGGAAGTATGTAGTGTACAATGATAGCTGGTAGTATGTAGTGTACAATGATAGATGGACATATGTAGTGTACAATGATAGATGGAAGTATGTAGTGTACAATGATAGCTGGTAGTATGTAGTGTACAATGATAGATGGAAGTATGTAGTGTACAATGATAGATGGAAGTATGTAGTGTACAATGATAGATGGAAGTATGTAGTGTACAATGATAGATGGTAGTATGTAGTGTACAATGATAGCTGATAGTATGTAGTGTACAATGATAGATGGAAGTATGTAGTGTACAATGATAGATGGTAGTATGTAGTGTACAATGATAGATGGAAGTATGTAGTGTACAATGATAGATGGAAGTATGTAGTGTACAATGATAGATGGTAGTATGTAGTGTACAATGATAGATGGAAGTATGTAGTGTACAATGGTAGATGGAAGTATGTAGTGTACAATGATAGATGGTAGTATGTAGTGTACACTGATAGATGGTAGTATGTAGTGTACAATGGTATATGGAAGTATGTAGTGTACAATGGTAGATAGTAGTATGTAGTGTACAATGATAGATGGTAGTATGTAGTGTACAATGATATATGGAAGTATGTAGTGTACAATGATAGATGGTAGTATGTAGTGTACAATGATAGATGTAGTGTACAATGATAGATGGAAGTATGTAGTGTACAATGATAGATGGAAGTACGTAGTGTACAATGATAGATGGTAGTATGTAGTGTACAATGATAGATGTAGTGTACAATGATAGATGGAAGTACGTAGTGTACAATGATAGATGGTAGTATGTAGTGTACAATGATAGATGTAGTGTACAATGATAGATGGAAGTATGTAGTGTACAATGATAGATGGAAGTATGTAGTGTACAATGATAGATGGAAGTATGTAGTGTACAATGATAGATGGAAGTATGTAGTGTACAATGATAGATGGAAGTATGTAGTGTACAATGATAGATGTAGTGGAAGTATGTAGTGTACAATGATAGATGGACGAATGTAGTGTACAATGATAGATGGAAGTATGTAGTGTACAATGATAGATGGAAGTATGTAGTGTACAATGATATATGGAAGTATGTAGTGTACAATGATAGATGGAAGTATGTAGTGTACAATGATAGATGGTAGTATGTAGTGTACAATGATAGATGGAAGTATGTAGTGTACAATGGTAGATGGAAGTATGTAGTGTACAATGATAGATGGAAGTATGTAGTGTACAATGATAGATGGAAGTATGTAGTGTACAGTGATAGATGGAAGTATGTAGTGTACAATGATAGATGGAAGTATGTAGTGTACAATGATAGATGGAAGTATGTAGTGTACAATGATAGATGGAAGTATGTAGTGTACAATGATAGATGGAAGTATGTAGTGTACAATGATAGATGGAGGTATGTAGTGTACAATGATATATGGAAGTATGTAGTGTACAATGATAGATGGAAGTATGTAGTGTACAATGATATATGGAAGTATGTAGTGTACAATGATAGATGGAAGTATGTAGTGTACAATGATAGATGGAAGTATGTAGTGTACAATGATAGCTGGTAGTATGAGGTGTACACTGATAGATGGAAGTATGTAGTGTACAATGATAGATGGAAGTATGTAGTGTACAATGATAGATGGAAGTATGTAGTGTACAATGATAGATGTAGTGTACAATGATAGATGGAAGTATGTAGTGTACAATGATAGATGGAGGTATGTAGTGTACAATGATATATGGAAGTATGTAGTGTACAATGATAGATGGAAGTATGTAGTGTACAATGATATATGGAAGTATGTAGTGTACAATGATAGATGGAAGTATGTAGTGTACAATGATAGATGGAAGTATGTAGTGTACAATGATAGCTGGTAGTATGTAGTGTACACTGATAGATGGAAGTATGTAGTGTACAATGATAGATGGAAGTATGTAGTGTACAATGATAGATGGAAGTATGTAGTGTACAATGATAGATGGTAGTATGTAGTGTACAATGATAGATGTAGTGTACAATGATAGATGGAAGTGTACAATGATAGATGGAAGTATGTAGTGTACAATGATAGATGGAAGTATATAGTGTACAATGATAGATGGTAGTATGTAGTGTACAATGATAGATGGTAGTATGTAGTGTACAATGATAGATGGAAGTATGTAGTGTACAATGATAGATGGTAGTATGTAGTGTACAATGATAGATGGAAGTATGTAGTAGATGAAATGGAAGTAGGCCATAATGCAAAACATAGTTCTACAGAAGAATTAATATTAATCAATATTTCTATACAGCAATACAAACATAAGTAGATAGTAGCTGACATAATGTCACTGTTTTGAAGGAAGGAAAGATACAGACCTTTCTTGGGAGATGGGTGAGTGGGGGAGGGGTCGGTTTCTAGCTTAGAAACGACAAGAACTGCTATAAGGAGGTATCCATGTTTGTGGTATGTTGGCTATACACAATACATGTAAGTAAAACAGAAACATAATGTAATAGAATTCGTGTACTGAAGGGACGGGACCGAGTTTGAAGTGGTCTAGATCGTTGAACATTACAAGTAGAGAGGAAGGTCAATGTACAAGAGTTAGGCAATGGTCATTGTTTGGGTGGCTGACCTGACTGTTGCTATGGTTACAGGTATTACACCACTCCAATAAACTTATATATATATATTCCTGATCCACCTCCACCCTTGTAATCCAGGGATCGCAGGTTTGATCCCCCGTCTGACCAAACTAATATTAACAGTCTTTCAGATGGGACTTTAAACTGAGGTCTCGTGTCGGTGCTGTACACTGTGCACATAAAAGAACCAGAGGAGACTCTGGAATGGGTCTCTGTCTGTATCATTGCACTATCCTCCAAAATCTAAAATGACTAATCTCTTTAGGAGGTATCGCTCATATGGGCAACCGGTAGCGACGATAAATAAACGTAAAACACACATTCATAATGGTAGTAACAATGTAATGTGCCAGACTTATCACCGTTGATATAATTATAAAACAGCTATGTATTTGTATTAATTAATGACCAACTATTTTAGTCTTTTGAGATTAAATACTGTGATATTCTAATTCAATGAATCAAGAGATAGCTAGAGGTATATGGAGACAGAAAAAATGTAGCAAGACGACAGTGTCGTGTGTGTTTTAGATGTTTGGAGGACAGACAGAGACCCATTCCAGAGTCCCCTCTGGTTATTTTACGTGCACGGTGTACAGCACCGACACGAGACCTCCGTTTTAAAGTCCCATCTGAAGTTTATTAGTGTCCGACGGGGGATCGAACCTGCGATCCCTGGATTACCAGTCCAGCGTGTTAACCACTTGACTACAGAACCATCTGTACAGTGTCATCGTATTATCCACAAGCTACTGTATGTTCACTAACTCGTGAAAACATGCCATTTGGAAATTGCATATTTGAATAAATTTTCAAGAAAATATTATAATATCCGAAAATTATGCAAATTAGATGTTTGGCAGACTGTAAGATAATGTAATTACCGTATCATAATTTGTGGAGATTATTTGTGGAGTTTTATGCATTCTTTGACATTTTAACTTGACCTTGGAAAGCTTGATTAATTAAATTTATGATTTTATGCTTAATATTTAAACAGAAATCTATGGTCC
Source organism: Archivesica marissinica (assembly GCA_014843695.1). NCBI lineage: Eukaryota > Metazoa > Mollusca > Bivalvia > Venerida > Vesicomyidae > Archivesica > Archivesica marissinica. Next base: position 9,336,074 of record CM026386.1, on the reverse strand, counting down.
GTTTGTTTTGTGTTTTTTCTTCACAAACTATGAAGAATGTAGGGAACAATGTTCTGAAAATTTGACTTAAACATGAGAATATTAACAAGTAGATACAAACATGTGTGCAAATCCAGTTACAAATGGTAACTCCGGTTACTAATGGTAACTCCTGTTATTAATGGTAACTCCTGTTATTAATGGTAACTCCTGTTATTAATGGTAACTCCAGTTATTAATGGTAACTCCAGTTACTAATGGTAACTCTGGTTACTAATGGTAACGCCTGTTATTAATGGTAGCTTCAGTTACTAATGGTAACTCCGGTTACTAATGGTAACTCGGTTACTAATGGTAACTCCGGTTGCTAAAGGCAACTCCGGGTACTAATGGCAACTCCGGTTACTAATGGTAACTCGGTTACTAATGGCAACTCCGGTTACTAATGGCAACTCTGGTTACTAATGGCAACTCTGGTTACTAATGGAAACCCCAGTTACTAATGGTAACCATTGGTAGTTTTTGGGGATATAGTAATTGCCTCATGTTTACAGTGCTAAGCCTAGATCTTTAAAGTAGTGATGTTTGGTAATCATGGCTTATTCTACAGGGTGACATGGGGGAAATGGTCTCCTTAGAGACCCAGATTTCACCCCCCTAGCGGCTGGGGTCCCTAAATAAATTATTGTTATGCAATCAGTGCATGTTTTGATGATTTGTAATTGAATAAAGTGAAACACTGAAATCTCAAATTCAGGCAAGTTTCATTCAAAAATGGGAGAGAGAAAAACCAACGTCGTAACGAATTTCAGAAGTCCACAAAGTACCCTCGAAATATAGAAGGATCCAGCTTAAAATTAATTTTTCAAGCCACAGTTTGACCCTCGATATATTGCCAAGATCGACTTAATGACCTGGAACATATGATCAATGTTACAGTTTTATATTGTATATAAGTCCTTTAGCTATATCCGATACAATCCATTATGTTAATAAAGTATAATTTGTGGTTTTGACAATAAAAGCTATTTTACTCCACTATAAACATTAATGCCATATTCTGTGCTGTTTCGGGGCATCCCGGTGATGTCAACATTGAGGAAATGTACTGTACCCGAGATCGTAAGCCCTCTGTGACAACCTTGCAGATGTTTGATCCTGCAGAACACAGCTGCAATAATCCCTCTGTGACAACCTTGCAGATGTTTGATCCTGCAGAACACAGCTGCAATAATCCCTCTGTGACAACCTTGCAGATAATTGATCCTGCAGAACACAGCTCCAATAATCCCTCTGTGACAACCTTGCAGATGTTTGATCCTGCAGAACACAGCTGCAATAAGCCCTCTGTGACAACCTTGCAGATGTTTGATCCTGCAGAACACAGCTGCAATAATCCCTCTGTGACAACCTTGCAGATGTTTCATCCTGCAGAACACAGCTGCAATAATCCCTCTGTGACAACCTTGCATATGTTTGATCCTGCAGAACACAGCTGCAATAATCCCTCTGTGACAACCTTGCAGATATTTGATCCTGCAGAACAAAGCTGCAATAATCCCTCTGTGACAACCTTGCAGATATTTGATCCTGCAGTACACAGGCCCCTACTGCTATGCCTCCCAGCCCCCTCCATGTTCAACTTCTTACTGCCGAACAATACACAATGTTGCACAATGAGAGACATTGGTGAGTTACTGCCCCTGAATACTGCCTAAAAGTAGATAGGTCCTATTAAGTGTTTTCCTCTGTTTTTATCGTTGTTTCCTTTAGTTTAAACATATTTTATTTCCCAATATAATACATATTGAACAATCACACATAATCAGAATACAGAAACAGGATTAGAATGGAAGACATAGTCTTATAGAATTCTTCTCCTTGTTTCCTTTGCACAACATGCTAGCAATTTTATTCCACTATCGCTTTATATGAGTTTTAAATTACTATATCTCGACATATCTCCTACAGTTTATATATATGCAATGGGTACTTATTTGTAAAACAATGCTATCAGTTAATTAACTCAATTTTTATTTTAAAATCACAATTATCATTACTGCAACATCTGGTTAGGGAACAACAGTAAAACCAAAGGATTCTAACTATAACGGACCTATTCACATTTTGGAATAAATCAGACTTTATCTGCCAAGGGAGGTAATAGAAAATTTAGAGATGTCTCCCATTGTTCATGTAGATTTTAAATCTCAACCAATTAATGAGATACTTATCAGGTCTGTGAGTCAGCCAGATGTTACCAATCACCAGTAAATCTATTGCCATTTTGTCTGCCATTGCATTAGCTGAGGTCCTGTGGTACATAATCTCCTGCGGTATGTGGTACCTAACCTCCTATGGTACCTAACCTCCTGTGGTACATAATCTCCTGCGGTATGTGGTACCTAACCTCCTATGGTACCTAACCTCCTATGGTACCTAACCTCCTGTGGTACCTAACCTCCTGTGGTACCTAACCTCCTGTGGTATGTGGTACCTAACCTCCTATGGTACCTAACCTCCTATGGTACCTAACCTCCTATGGTACCTAACCTCCTGTGGTACCTAACCTCCTATGGTACCTAACCTCCTATGGTACCTAACCTCCTATGGTACCTAACCTCCTGTGGTACCTAATCTCCTATAGTATGTGGTACCTAACCTCCTGTGGTACATAATCTCCTGTGGTACATATCCTCCTGTAGTATGTGGTACCTAACCTCCTGTGGTACATAATCTCCTGTGCTACATATCCTCCTGTGCTACATATCCTCCTGTCCTCCTGTGGTACATAACCTCCTGTGGTACATAACCTCCTATGGTACATAACCTATCCTCCTGTGGTACATAACCTCCTGTGGTACATAACCTCCTGTGGTACATAACCTCCTGTGGTACATAACCTCCTATCCTCCTGTGGTACATAACCTCCTATGGTACATAACTACCTCCTGTGGTACATAACCTCCTATCCTCCTGTGGTACATAACCTCCTGTGGTACATAACCTCCTGTGGTACATAACCTCCTGTGGTACATACCTCCTATCCTCCTGTGGTACATAACCTCCTGTGGTACATAACCTCCTGTGGTACATAACCTCCTATCCTCCTGTGGTACATAACCTCCTGTGGTACATAACTCCTATGGTACATAACCTCCTATCCTCCTGTGGTACAACCTCCTGTGGTACATAACCTCCTGTGGTACATAACCTCCTGTGGTACATAACTTCCTATGGTACATAACCTCCTATCCTCCTGTGGTACATAACCTCCTGTGGTACATAACTTCCTATGGTACATAACCTCCTATCCTCCTGTGGTACATAACCTCCTGTGGTACATAACTTCCTATGGTACATAACCTCCTATCCTCCTGTGGTACATAACCTCCTGTGGTACATAACTTCCTATGGTACATAACCTCCTATCCTCCTGTGGTACATAACCTCCTGTGGTACATAACTTCCTATGGTACATAACCTCCTATCCTCCTGTGGTACATAACCTCCTGTGGTACATAACCTCCTATCCTCCTGTGGTACATAACCCCTATGGTACATAACCTCCTATCCTCCTGTGGTACATAACCTCCTGTGGTACATAACTTCCTATGGTACATAACCTCCTATCCTCCTGTGGTACATAACCTCCTGTGGTACATATCCTCCTGTGGTACATAACCTCCTGTGGTACATAACCTCCTGTGGTACATAACCTCCTATCCTCCTGTGGTACATAACCTCCTGTGGTACATATCCTCCTGTGGTACATAACCTCCTGTGGTACCTAACCTCCTGTGGTACCTAACCTCCTGTGGTACATAACCTCCTGTGGTACATAACCTCCTATCCTCCTGTGGTACATAACCTCCTGTGGTACATAACCTCCTATCCTCCTGTGGTACATAACCTCCTGTGGTACATATCCTCCTGTGGTACATAACCTCCTGTGCTACATAACCTCCTGTGGTACATAACCTCCTGTGCTACATAACCTCCTGTGGTACATAACCTCCTATGGTACCTAACCTCCTATGGTACATATCCTCCTGTGCTACATAACCTCCTGTGCTACATAACCTCCTGTGCTACATAACCTCCTGTGCTACATAACCTCCTGTGCTACATAACCTCCTGTGCTACATAACCTCCTGTGCTACATAACCTCCTATGGTACCTAACCTCCTATGGTACATATCCTCCTGTGCTACATAACCTCCTGTGCTACATAACCTCCTGTGCTACATAACCTCCTGTGGTACCTAACCTCCTATGGTACATAACCTCCTGTGCTACATAACCTCCTGTGCTACATAACCTCCTGTGCTACATAACCTCCTGTGGTACATAACCTCCTATGGTACCTAACCTCCTATGATACATATCCTCCTGTGCTACCTAACCTCCTGTGCTACATAACCTCCTGTGGTACATATCCTCCTGTGCTACATAACCTCCTGTGGTACATATCCTCCTGTGGTACATACTGTGGTACATAACCCCCTGTGGTACCTAACCTCCTGTGGTACATATCCTCCTGTGCTACATAACCTCCTGTGGTACATATCCTCCTGTGCTACCTAACCTCCTGTGCTACATAACCTCCTGTGCTACATATCCTCCTGTGCTACATAACCTCCTGTGGTACATATCCTCCTGTGGTACATAACCTCCTGTGGTACATAACCTCCTGTGGTACATATCCTCCTGTGGTACATAACCTCCTGTGGTACATATCCTCCTGTGGTACATAACCTCCTGTGCTACATAACCTCCTGTGGTACATAACCTCCTGTGGTACATAACCTCCTGTGGTACATAACCTCCTGTGGTACATATCCTCCTGTCCTCCTGTGGTACATAACCTCCTGTGGTACATAACCTCCTATGGTACATAACATCCTATCCTCCTGTGGTACATAACCTCCTGTGGTACATAACCTCCTGTGGTACATAACCTCCTATGGTACATAACCTCCTATCCTCCTATGGTACATAACCTCCTATGGTACATAACCTCCTATCCTCCTGTGGTACATAACCTCCTATGGTACATAACCTCCTATGGTACATAACCTCCTATCCTCCTGTGGTACATAACCTCCTGTGCTACATAACCTCCTATGGTACATAACCTCCTATGGTACATAACCTCCTATGGTACATAACCTCCTATCCTCATGTGGTACATAACCTCCTGTGCTACATAACCTCCTATGGTACCTAACCTCCTGTGGTACATAACCTCCTATGGTACATAACCTCCTATGGTACATATCCTCCTGTGGTACATACTGTGGTACATAACCCCCTGTGGTACCTAACCTCCTGTGGTACATAACTTCCTGTGGTACATAACCTCCTATGGTACATATCCTCCTGTGGTACATACTGTGGTACATAACCCCCTGTGGTACCTAACCTCCTGTGGTACATAACCTCCTGTGGTACATAACCTCCTGTGGTACATATCCTCCTGTGGTACATATCCTCCTGTGGTACATAACCTCCTGTGGTACATAACCTCCTGTGGTACATAACCTCCTGTGGTACATAACCTCCTGTGGTACATAACCTCCTGTGGTACATAACCTCCTATGGTACATAACCTCCTGTGCTACATAACCTCCTGTGGTACATAACCTCCTGTGCTACATAACCTCCTGTGGTACATATCCTCCTGTGGTACATAACCTCCTGTGGTACATAACCTCCTGTGGTACCTAACCTCCTGTGGTACATATCCTCCTGTGGTACATAACCTCCTATGGTACCTAACCTCCTGTGGTACATAACCTCCTATGGTACATAACCTCCTATGGTACATATCCTCCTGTGGTACATACTGTGGTACATAACCCCCTGTGGTACCTAACCTCCTGTGGTACATAACCTCCTGTGGTACATAACCTCCTATGGTACATATCCTCCTGTGGTACATACTGTGGTACATAACCCCCTGTGGTACCTAACCTCCTGTGGTACATAACCTCCTGTGGTACATAACCTCCTGTGGTACATATCCTCCTGTGGTACATATCCTCCTGTGGTACATAACCTCCTGTGGTACATAACCTCCTGTGGTACATAACCTCCTGTGGTACATAACCTCCTGTGGTACATATCCTCCTGTGGTACATAACCTCCTGTGCTACATAACCTCCTGTGGTACATAACCTCCTGTGCTACATAACCTCCTGTGGTACATAACCTCCTGTGGTACCTAACCTCCTGTGGTACATATCCTCCTGTGGTACATAACCTCCTGTGGTACATATCCTCCTGTGGTACATAACCTCCTGTGGTACATATCCTCCTGTGCTACCTAACCTCCTGTGCTACCTAACCTCCTGTGGTACATACTGTGCTACCTAACCTCCTGTGGTACATACTGTGGTACATAACCTCCTATGGTACATATCCTCCTGTGCTACCTAACCTCCTGTGGTACATACTGTGCTACCTAACCTCCTGTGGTACATACTGTGGTACATAACCTCCTATGGTACATATCCTCCTGTGCTACCTAACCTCCTGTGGTACATACTGTGCTACCTAACCTCCTGTGGTACATAACCTCCTATGGTACATATCCTCCTGTGCTACCTAACCTCCTGTGGTACATACTGTGCTACCTAACCTCCTGTGGTACATACTGTGGTACATAACCTCCTATGGTACATAACCTCCTGTGGTACATAACCTCCTGTGGTACATACTGTGGTACATAACCTCCTGTAGTACATATCCTCCTCCTGTGGTACATAACCTCTTATGGTACATAACATCCTATCCTCCTGTGGTACATAACCTCCTGTGTTACATAACCTCCTGTGGTACATAACCTCCTATGGTACATAACCTCCTATCCTCCTATGGTACATAACCTCCTATGGTACATAACCTCCTATCCTCCTGTGGTACATAACCTCCTATGGTACATAACCTCCTATGGTACATAACCTCCTATCCTCCTGTGGTACATAACCTCCTGTGGTACATAACCTCCTATGGTACATAACCTCCTATGGTACATAACCTCCTATGGTACATAACCTCCTATCCTCATGTGGTACATAACCTCCTGTGCTACATAACCTCCTATGGTACCTAACCTCCTGTGGTACATAACCTCCTATGGTACATAACCTCCTATGGTACATATCCTCCTGTGGTACATACTGTGGTACATAACCCCCTGTGGTACCTAACCTCCTGTGGTACATAACCTCCTGTGGTACATAACCTCCTATGGTACATATCCTCCTGTGGTACATACTGTGGTACATAAGCCCCTGTGGTACATAACCTCCTGTGGTACATAACCTCCTGTGGTACATATCCTCCTGTGCTACCTAACCTCCTGTGCTACATAACCTCCTGTGCTACATATCCTCCTGTGGTACATAACCTCCTGTGGTACATAACCTCCTGTGGTACCTAACCTCCTGTGGTACATATCCTCCTGTGGTACATATCCTCCTGTGGTACATATCCTCCTGTGGTACATAACCTCCTGTGGTACATAACCTCCTGTGGTACATATCCTCCTGTGCTACCTAACCTCCTGTGCTACCTAACCTCCTGTGGTACATACTGTGCTACCTAACCTCCTGTGGTACATACTGTGGTACATAACCTCCTATGGTACATATCCTCCTGTGCTACCTAACCTCCTGTGGTACATACTGTGCTACCTAACCTCCTGTGGTACATACTGTGGTACATAACCTCCTATGGTACATATCCTACTGTGCTACCTAACCTCCTGTGGTACATACTGTGCTACCTAACCTCCTGTGGTACATACTGTGGTACATAACCTCCTATGGTACATAACCTCCTGTGGTACATAACCTCCTGTGGTACATACTGTGGTACATAACCTCCTATGGTACATACTGTGGTACATAACCTCCTGTGGTACATACTGTGGTACATAACCTCCTGTGGTACATACTGTGGTACATAACCTCCTGTGGTACATACTGTGGTACATAACCTCCTGTGGTACATAACCTCCTGTGGTACATATCCTCCTGTGCTACCTAACCTCCTTTGGTACATACTGTGGTACATAACCTCCCTCCTATGGTACATAACCTCCTGTGGTACATAACCTCCTGTGGTACATAACCTCCTGTGGTACATACTGTGGTACATAACCTCCTATGGTACATAACCTCCTGTGGTACATATCCTCCTGTGGTACATAACCTCCTGTGCTACATAACCTCCTGTGCTACATATCCGCATATGGTACATAACCCAATATTAAACTGCTTTGCTCAGTAGATTGACCTAATTACAATGTGCAACACTGAGTAATGTCTATAATTAAAACTCATGACTCATGCAATGTACATAAACATTATCATGGCTGAAATATTTCATAAATAGGATAGTTGAACATTTCTTGTAATTATGGACACACAACCACCACAAATTAGCATCACATATCCATGTGCTGGTTTCACAAAGCTTAGCATCACATATCCATGTGCTGGTTTCACAAAGCTTAGCATCACATATCCATGTGCTGGTTTCACAAAGCGTGGCATCACATATCCATGTGCTGGTTTCACAAAGCTTAGCATCACATGTTCATGTGCTGGTTTCACAAAGCTTAGCATCACATATCCATGTGCTGGTTTCACAAAGCTTAGCATCACATGTCCATGTGCTGGTTTCACAAAGCTTAGCATCATATATATATACATGTGCTGGTTTCACAAAGCTTAGCATCACATGTCCATGGACTGGTTTCACAAAGCTTAGCATCACATGTCCATGTGCTGGTTTCACAAAGCTTAGCATCACATGTCCATGTGCTGGTTTCACAAAGCTTAGCATCACATGTCCATGGGCTGGTTTCACAAAGCTTAGCATCACATGTCCATGTGCTGGTTTCACAAAGCTTAGCATCACATGTCCGTGTGCTGGTTTCACAAAGCTTAGCATCACATATCCATGTGCTGGTTTCACAAAGCTTAGCATCACATATCCATGTGCTGGTTTCACAAAGCTTAGCATCACATGTCCATGTGCTAGTTTCACAAAGCTTAGCATCACATATCCATGAGCTGGTTTCACAAAGTTCAACATCACTTGTAAACGGTACATGTATTCATGTAGTGTGTATGATTTCAGGCTGGGCAGCCATGGCAGTGTGAAGACTACAGAAGAACAGCAGCAGACACCATCCCCAAAGAAAGATGACCAGCCAGATAGTTCCAGTAAGTTTGTTCCATCTAGTACCATTTATCTCATTTATGATACTTCCCACTTTGCTTGGCTGATTTGATATGTCCTGCTGGGATGGGATGACTTGATATGTCCTGCTTGGCTGACTTGATATGTCCTGCTGGGATGACTTGATATGTCCTGCTGGGATGGGATGACTTGATATGTCCTGCTGGGCTGACTTGATATGTCCTGCTGGGCTGACTTGATATGTCCTGCTGGGATGGGATGACTTGATATGTCCTGTTGGGATGGGATGACTTGATATGTCCTGATGGGATGGGATGACTTGATATGTCCTGCTGGGATGACTTGATATGTCCTGCTGGGATGACTTGATATGTCCTGATGGGATGACTTGATATGTCCTGATGGGATGACTTGATATGTCCTGCTGGGATGGGATGACTTGATATGTCCTGCTGGGATGACTTGATATGTCCTGCTGGGATGACTTGATATGTCCTGCTGGGATGACTTGATATGTCCTGATGGGATGACTTGATATGTCCTGATGGGATGACTTGATATGTCCTGCTGGGATGACTTGATATGTCCTGCTGGGATGGGATGACTTGATATGTCCTGCTGGGATGACTTGATATGTCCTGCTGGGATGACTTGATATGTCCTGATGGGTTGGGATGACTTGATATGTCTTGCTGGGATGACTTGATATGTCCTGCTGGGATGGGATGACTTGATATGTCCTGATGAGATGACTTGATATGTCCTGCTGGGATGACTTGATATGTTCTGCTGGGATGGGATGATTTGATATGTCCTGATGGGATGACTTGATATGTCCTGCTGGGATGACTTGATATGTCCTTCTGGGCTGACTTGATATGTACTGCTGGGATGGGATGACTTGATATGTCCTGCTGGGATGACTTGATATGTCCTGCTGGGATGGGATGACTTGATATGTCCTGATGGGATGACTTGATATGTCCTGCTGGGATGACTTGATATGTCCTGCTGGGCTGACTTGATATGTCCTGCTGGGATGGGATGACTTGATATGTCCTGCTGGGATGACTTGATATGTCCTGCTGGGATGACTTGATTTGTCCTGCTGGGATGACTTGATATGTCCTGATGGGATGGGCTGACTTGAAATGTCCTGATGGGATGACTTGATATGTCCTGATGGGATGGGATGACTTGATATGTCCTGATGGGATGGGATGACTTGATATGTCCTGCTGGGATGGGATGACTTGATATGTCCTGCTGGGATGGGATGACTTGATATGTCCTGCTGGGATGACTTGATATGTCCTGATGGGATGACTTGATGTCCTGCTGGGATGACTTGATATGTCCTGCTGGGATGGGATGACTTGATATGTCCTGCTGGGATGACTTGATATGTCTTGCTGGGATGACTATATGTCCTGCTGGGATGGGATGACTTGATATGTCCTGCTGGGATGACTTGATATGTCCTGCTGGGATGACTTGATATGTCCTGATGGGTTGGGATGACTTGATATGTCCTGCTGGGATGGGATGACTTGATATGTCCTGCTGGGATGGGATGACTTGATATGTCCTGCTGGGATGACTTGATATGTCCTGCTGGGATGGGATGACTTGATATGTCCTGCTGGGATGACTTGATATGTCCTGCTGGGATGGGATGACTTCATATGTCATGCTGGGATGACTTGATATGTCCTGCTGGGATGGGATGACTTGATATGTCCTGCTGGGATGACTTGATATGTCCTGCTGGGATGGGATGACTTGATATGTCCTGATGGGATGGGATGACTTGATATGTCCTGCTGGGATGGGATGACTTGATATGTCATGATGGGATGGGATGACTTGATATGTCCTGCTGGGATGACTTGATATGTCCTGCTGGGATGACATGATATGTCCTGATGGGATGACTTGATATGTCCTGATGGGATGACTTGATATGTCCTGATGAGATGACTTGATATGTCCTGATGGGATGACTTGATATATCCTGATGTGATGACTTGATATGTCCTACTGGGATGACTTGATATGTCCTGCTGGGATGGGATGACTTGATATGTCCTGATGGGATGACTTGATATGTCCTGATGGGATGACTTGATATGTCCTGATGGGATGACTTGATATGTCCTGATGAGATGACTTGATATGTCCTGATGGGATGACTTGATATGTCCTGCTGGGATGACTTGATATGTCCTGCTGGGATGACTTGATATGTCCTGATGGGATGACTTGATATGTCCTGCTGGGATGGGATGACTTGATATGTCCTGCTGGGATGACTTGATATGTCCTGCTGGGATGGGATGACTTGATATGTCCTGCTGGGATGACTTGATATGTCCTGCTGGGATGACTAGATATGTCCTGATGGGTTGGGATGACTTGATATGTCCAGCTGGGATGGGATGACTTGATATGTCCTGCTGGGATGGGATGACTTGATATGTCCTGCTGGGATGACTTGATATGTCCTGCTGGGATGGGATGACTTGATATGTCCTGATGGGATGGGATGACTTGATATGTCCTGCTAGGATGACTTGATATGTCCTGCTGGGATGATTTGATATGTCCTGCTGGGATGGGATGACTTGATCTGATGGGATGGGATGACTTGATATGTCCTGCTGGGATGACTTGATATGTCCTGCTGGGATGACTTGATATGTCCTGATGGGATGACTTGATATGTCCTGATTGGATGACTTGATATGTCCTGCTGGGATGGGATGACTTGATATGTCCTGATGGGATGGGCTGACTTGATATGTCCTGATGGGATGGGATGACTTGGTATGTCCTGCTAGGATGACTTGATATGTCCTGCTGGGATGGGATGACTTGATCTGATGGGATGGGATGACTTGATATGTCCTGCTGGGATGGGATCAGGGGCCACGCTGTCAGTCGCCACAAGAGCCAAATGGCGATTTTGCGATAGAAATGGCTCCTAAAATTTCAATTTGGCGATTTTCAGAAAATTGCACAAAAAATCGGCATAAATAACGTTTGTTCCATATTTTAACCTTTCATACTCGACTGGTTTTATTTACCATTGACGACGGCGCGTTCCAGTTAAAGAAAAATCGATACACAGTCTGTGTTCATTGTATCTTTGACTGGTTACAATTTTTTTGCTCTGGTATACGCTATCGTTTGGCGAAACAATCGATTCACAGTCAAAACAGCTGTGTACATGTGCTGGAGGCATATTCCCATCATAAATTGCAATCAAAACAAAACGAACATGTAAATTAGCGGTATATGATCACACATTTACAGTTTTGTATAATGGGAATGATTTGATAATTGAGGTCCTTTATGAAAACAGCAGTACTTGATCGGTGAAATGATGACATTGTTTGAAGATTATACGGATGACCGAATAACTTGTGTACATTGTCATAATTAGGTAATAATTATTGGCGTTGTTTTTCACAAATAAGATCAAAGGTATTAGTTGTGAAAAATATGATTTTCGTGTCCTCAACTATAAAAAGTGAATGAAACTTGTCCAAATCGCCGATAAATAAACGTAAAAAAAAATATCCAAATCGTCACGTGTCAAAATGGCTACTTTCGGTTTTAAACGTCCGAAATGGACTTGAGTGAATGAAACCTAGACAGCCTGATGAAAATTTCCATTGACGGCCCAGACAAGTTCACTTCAAATCGGCATTTGTAATGTGGTCCAAGAAGAACAGACGCATTTTGAACTGAATGTTGTGCAATTTGTTAGACATAGTGGATACTTGTATATGTATGTAATTCTGATGTATTTTTAAATTATTATGACCAAGAAAATAATTAAAGTTATAAAAGTTCATTGGATTGTCTTCAAAAATGATTAGTATGCATGTCTTTTTGAGCTTAAAGTTCATTTGAAATGTAATCCTGTGTTGGCTTCCATTATTAATCACTGTCACAGGGCTACATTGTAAAATAAACTTTCAGCCTTAACCCATTCAACACCAAGTAACTCACATGGACTGGTCCATGATATTCATAAACCAATAAATGAATCAGAAAATCACAATTGGACAAGTTCATTTATCAAAATGGGTTATTATGTCTAAACATAGTCATATCACTGGCAAAAAGTGCAGATCCTGATGAGACAGCTCGTCACGAGCCGGCTCATCTGGATCTACACTTTTTGTAAGCCTATTTAGAGGTCTGTGGTGTTGAAAGGGTTAACAGGTATGCATTCTTTCATTCTAATGTCTATATTAATACTTCTTCCAGAAAAAAACGGGCTAGAATCTCACCATTTACAAATAAAAATACCAAAAAAATCAAACAAGGGAGGGGACGACACCCCTCCCGGAGGGGGACGACACCCCTCACAGAGGGGACGACACCGCTCCCGCACACACCCCATCTTTCAAACAGATAAGTGGCCCCAACTTTTTTCTGCCCAGTGTGGGCCCTGGGGATGACTTGATCTGATGGGATGGGATGATTTGATATGTCCTGCTGGGATGGGATGACTTGATCTGATGGGATGGGATGACTTGATATGTCCTGCTGGGATGGGATGACTTGATCTGATGGGATGGGATGACTTGATATGTCCTGCTGGGATGACTTGATATGTCCTGCTGGGATGACTTGATATGTCCTGATGGGATGACTTGATATGTCCTGATTGGATGACTTGATATGTCCTGATGGGATGGGATGACTTGATATGTCCTGCTGGGATGGGATGACTTGATCTGATGGGATGGGATGACTTGATATGTCCTGATGGGATGGGATGACTTGATATGTCCTGATTGGATGACTTGATATGTCCTGATGGGATGACTTGATATGTCCTGCTGGGATGACTTGATATGTCCTGCTGGGATGGGATGACTTGATATGTCCTGCTGGGATGACTTGATATGTCCTGCTGGGATGGGATGACTTGATATGTCCTGCTGGGATGACTTGATATGTCCTGCTGGATGGGATGACTTGATATGTCCTGCTGGGATGACTTGATATGTCCTGCTGGTGGGATGACTTGATATGTCCTGCTGGGATGACTTGATATGTCCTGATGGGATGACTTGATATGTCCTGATGGGATGACTTGATATGTCCTGCTGGGATGGGATGACTTGATATGTCCTGATGGGATGACTTGATATGTCCTGATGGGATGGGATGACTTGATATGTCCTGCTGGGATGACTTGATATGTCCTGCTGGGATGACTTGATATGTCCTGCTGGGATGACATGATATATCCTGATGGGATGACTTGATATGTCCTGATGGGATGGGATGACTGGATATGTCCTGCTGGGATGACTTGATATGTCCTGCTGGGATGGGATGACTTGATATGTCCTGATGGGATAACTTGATATGTCCTGCTGGGATGGGATGACTTGATATGTCCTGCTGGGATGATTTGATATGTCCTGCTGGGATGACTTGATATGTCCTGCTGGGATGACTTGATATGTCCTGCTGGGATGGGATGACTTGATATGTCCTGCTGGGATGACTTGATATGTCCTGCTGGGATGACTTGATATGTCCTGATGGGTTGGGATGACTTGATATGTCCTGCTGGGATGGGATGACTTGATATGTTCTGCTGGGATGACTTGATATGTCCTGCTGGGATGGGATGACTTGATATGTCCTGCTGGGATGACTTGATATGTCCTGCTGGGATGACTTGATATGTCCTGCTGGGATGGGATGACTTGATATGTCCTGCTGGCATGACTTGATATGTCCTGCTGGAATGACTTGATATGTCCTGCTGGGATGACTTGATATGTCCTGCTGGGATGGGATGACTTGATATGTCCTGCTGAGATGACTTGATATGTCCTACTGGGATGACTTGATATGTCCTGCTGGGATGGGATGACTTGATATGTCCTGCTGGGATGACTTGATATGTCCTGCTGGGATGACTTGATATGTCCTGCTGGGATGACTTGATATGTCCTGCTGGGATGACTTGATATGTCCTGCTGGGATGGGATGACTTGATATGTCCTGCTGGGATGACTTGATATGTCCTGCTGGGATGGGATGACTTGATATGTCCTGATGGGATGGGATGACTTGATATGTCCTGCTGGGATGGGATGACTTGATATGTCCTGCTGGGATGGGATGACTTGATATGTCCTGCTGGGATGACTTGATATGTCCTGCTGGGATGGGATGACTTGATATGTCCTGCTGGGATGACTTGATATGTCCTGATGGGATGGGATGACTTGATATGTCCTGCTGGGATGACTTGATATGTCCTGATGGGATGACTTGATGTCCTGCTGGGATGGCTTGATATGTCCTGCTGGGATGGGATGACTTGATATGTCTGCTGGGATGACTGATATTCCTGATGGGATGACTTGATATGTCCTGCTGGGATGACTTGATATGTCCTGCTGGGATGGGATGACTTGATATGTCCTGCTGGGATGACTTGATATGTCCTGCTGGGATGGGATGACTTGATATGTCCTGCTGGGATGACTTGATATGTCCTGCTGGGATGGGATGACTTGATATGTCCTGCTGGGATGACTTGATATGTCCTGCTGGGATGGGATGACTTGATATGTCCTGATGGGATGGGATGACTTGATATGTCCTGCTGGGATGGGATGACTTGATATGTCCTGATGGGATGGGATGACTTGATATGTCCTGCTGGGATGACTTGATATGTCCTGATGGGATGACTTGATATGTCCTGCTGGGATGGGATGACTTGATATGTCCTGCTGGGATGACATGATATATCCTGATGGGATGACTTGATATGTCCTGCTGGGATGACTTGATATGTCCTGCTGGGATGACTTGATATGTCCTGCTGGGATGACTTGATATGTCCTGCTGGGATGACTTGATATGTCCTGATGGGATGACTTGATATGTCCTGATGGATGACTTGATATGTCCTGATGGGATGACTTGATATGTCCTGCTGGGATGACTTGATATGTCCTGATGGGATGACTTGATATGTCCTGCTGGGATGACTTGATATGTCCTGCTGGGATGGGATGACTTGATATGTCCTGCTGGGATGACTTGATATGTCCTGCTGGGATGGGATGACTTGATATGTCCTGATGGGATGGGATGACTTGATATGTCCTGCTGGGATGGGATGACTTGATATGTCATGATGGGATGGGATGACTTGATATGTCCTGCTGGGATGACTTGATATGTCCTGCTGGGATGACTTGATATGTCCTGCTGGGATGACATGATATATCCTGATGGGATGACTTGATATGTCCTGATGGGATGACTTGATATGTCCTGCTGGGATGGGATGACTTGATATGTCCTGCTGGGATGACTTGATATGTCCTGCTGGATGACTGATATTCCTGTGGAGATGGGATGACTTGATATGTCCTGATGGGATGACTTGATATGTCCTGCTGGGATGACTTGATATGTCCTGCTGGGATGGGATGACTTGATATGTCCTGCTGGGATGACTTGATATGTCCTGCTGGGATGACTTGATATGTCCTGATGGGTTGGGATGACTTGATATGTCCTGCTGGGATGACTTGATATGTCCTGCTGGGATGGGATGACTTGATATGTCCTGATGGGATGACTTGATATGTCCTGCTGGGATGACTTGATATGTCCTGCTGGGATGACTTGATATGTCCTGATGGGATGACTTGATATGTCCTGCTGGGATGGGATGACTTGATATGTCCTGCTGGGATGACTTGATATGTCCTGATGGGATGACTTGATATGTCCTGCTGGGATGACTTGATATGTCCTGCTGGGATGGGATGACTTGATATGTCCTGCTGGGATGGGATGACTTGATATGTCCTGTGGGATGGGATGACTTGATATGTCCTGCTGGGATGACTTGATATGTCCTGCTGGGATGGGATGACTTGATATGTCCTGCTGGGATGACTTGATATGTCCTGCTGGGATGGGATGACTTGATATGTCCTGATGGGATGGGATGACTTGATATGTCCTGCTGGGATGGGATGACTTGATATGTCCTGATGGGATGGGATGACTTGATATGTCCTGCTGGGATGACTTGATATGTCCTGATGGGATGACTTGATATGTCCTGCTGGGATGGGATGACTTGATATGTCCTGCTGGGAGATGGGATGACTTGATATGTCCTGCTGGGATGACTTGATATGTCCTGCTGGGATGGGATGACTTGATATGTCCTGCTGGGATGGGATGACTTGATATGTCCTGCTGGGATGGGATGACTTGATATGTCCTGCTGGGATGACTTGATATGTCCTGCTGGGATGGGATGACTTGATATGTCCTGCTGGGATGACTTGATATGTCCTGCTGGGATGGGATGACTTGATATGTCCTGATGGGATGGGATGACTTGATATGTCCTGCTGGGATGGGATGACTTGATATGTCCTGATGGGATGGGATGACTTGATATGTCCTGCTGGGATGACTTGATATGTCCTGATGGGATGACTTGATATGTCCTGCTGGGATGGGATGACTTGATATGTCCTGCTGGGATGACATGATATATCCTGATGGGATGACTTGATATGTCCTGCTGGGATGACTTGATATGTCCTGCTGGGATGACTTGATATGTCCTGCTGGGATGACTTGATATGTCCTGCTGGGATGACTTGATATGTCCTGATGGGATGACTTGATATGTCCTGATGGTATGACTTGATATGTCCTGATGGGATGACTTGATATGTCCTGCTGGGATGACTTGATATGTCCTGATGGGATGACTTGATATGTCCTGCTGGGGCTTGATATGTCCTGCTGATGGGTGACTTGATATGTCCTGCTGGGATGACTTGATTGTCCTTCTGGGATGGGATGACTGATGTTCTGATGGGATGGGATGACTTGATATGTCCTGCTGGGATGGGATGACTTGATATGTCATGATGGGATGGGATGACTTGATATGTCCTGCTGGGATGACTTGATATGTCCTGCTGGGATGACTTGATATGTCCTGCTGGGATGACATGATATATCCTGATGGGATGACTTGATATGTCCTGATGGGATGACTTGATATGTTCTGCTGGGATGGGATGACTTGATATGTCCTGCTGGGATGACTTGATATGTCCTGCTGGGATGACTTGATATGTCCTGCTGGGATGACTTGATATGTCCTGATGGGATGACTTGATATGTCCTGATGGGATGACTTGATATGTCCTGCTGGGATGACTTGATATGTCCTGCTGGGATGGGATGACTTGATATGTCCTGCTGGGATGACTTGATATGTCCTGCTGGGATGACTTGATATGTCCTGATGGGTTGGGATGACTTGATATGTCTTGCTGGGATGACTTGATATGTCCTGCTGGGATGGGATGACTTGATATGTCCTGATGAGATGACTTGATATGTCCTGCTGGGATGACTTGATATGTTCTGCTGGGATGGGATGATTTGATATGTCCTGATGGGATGACTTGATATGTCCTGCTGGGATGACTTGATATGTCCTTCTGGGCTGACTTGATATGTACTGCTGGGATGGGATGACTTGATATGTCCTGCTGGGATGACTTGATATGTCCTGCTGGGATGGGATGACTTGATATGTCCTGATGGGATGACTTGATATGTCCTGCTGGGATGACTTGATATGTCCTGCTGGGCTGACTTGATATGTCCTGCTGGGATGGGATGACTTGATATGTCCTGCTGGGATGACTTGATATGTCCTGCTGGGATGACTTGATTTGTCCTGCTGGGCTGACTTGATATGTCCTGATGGGATGGGCTGACTTGAAATGTCCTGATGGGATGGGCTGACTTGATATGTCCTGATGGGATGGGATGACTTGATATGTCCTGATGGGATGGGATGACTTGATATGTCCTGCTGGGATGGGATGACTTGATATGTCCTGCTGGGATGGGATGACTTGATATGTCCTGCTGGGATGGATGACTTGATATGTCCTGCTGGGATGGGATGACTTGATATGTCCTGCTGGGATGACTTGATATGTCCTGCTGGGATGGGATGACTTGATATGTCCTGATGGGATGACTTGATATGTCCTGCTGGGATGACTTGATATGTCCTGCTGGGATGACTTGATATGTCCTGCTGGGATGACTTGATATGTCCTGCGATGGGATGACTTGATATGTCCTGCTGGGATGGGATGACTTGATATGTCCTGCTGGGATGACTTGATATGTCCTGCTGGGATGACTTGATATGTCCTGCTGGGATGGGATGACTTGATATGTTCTGCTGGGATGACTTGATATGTCCTGCTGGTGGATGACTTGATATGTCCTGCTGGGATGACTTGATATGTCCTGCTGGGATGGGATGACTTGATATGTCCTGCTGGGATGACTTGATATGTCCTGCTGGGATGGGATGACTTGATATGTCCTGATGGGATGGATGACTTGATATGTCCTGATGGGATGACTTGATATGTCCTGATGGGATGACTTGATATGTCCTGCTGGGATGACTTGATATGTCCTGCTGGTGGGATGACTTGATATGTCCTGATGGGATGACTTGATATGTCCTGATGGGATGACTTGATATGTCCTGATGGGATGACTTGATATGTCCTGCTGGGATGACTTGATATGTCCTGCTGGGATGACTTGATATGTCCTGATGGGATGACTTGATATGTCCTGATGGGATGACTTGATATGTCCTGCTGGGATGACTTGATATGTCCTGCTGGGATGGGATGACTTGATATGTCTCACTTGCTGTGACGACTTGATATGTCCTGCTGGGATGGGATGACTTGATATGTCTCACTTGCTGTGACGACTTGATATGTCCCTCTTAAACATGGCTTGGTACAGTTACAACCTTTATATTTTCTAGTCTGCTTAGAGAGGGTTAGGGCTACACCCTGCACTGTTGCTTGGCGGGATAACTCCCCTTAGCGTATTCAATGGATGTGGATCATGCATGCAGAAAAACATCTGGTTTATATTTGTGATGTTTATCAGAAAGCAGGTTGATCTTGAAAGAGTAAATTTACTTAATTTGCATTTTATTTCTATGTTTTTATGTTAACTCGCTTTACATTGTTACCTGTTGCAACTAAATTATATAAATAAAGCAAACACACTCACTTGTTACTATACTGCAGGGATCATTTTAGAGGGTGATTTGGGCGAAATTGTCGCCCTAGGGACCCTGACTTTTATATATATAATTTTTTATTTTCATGATTTTCAAAAATTGTGTCTAGTGAGATACACTGGCCCATTATAAAGCACTCCTTCTATTCAAATGTTGTATTTAATGGTTGTACTGTGCATTTTAACCCTATTTTGCAGAAGTATATTAAAGAACACCATTTAAGGAAGCGATCATGTGCTTTCTCACTTCTCCCAACAATTCTGACCTAGAATGAACCCTGCTATAGCTATAATAGGACATGGTTCCATGTTTTTATGACTCCTGTGCTGGTGGGACTGTGAGACTAAGCTTTATATTCACTCACTCTCTCATTGCATTAATCCTTTCCTTCATAGAGATTTAGGTCAATATATATTACTGTATTTAGCTATGTATAGTGCGCACATTTCTTACTGAAATCCTCATCCATGTTCTACTGCGCATTATACACCAGTACATCAGGACATTTTTTTCCGGACCAAAATTGACCAATATTTCGTGAAATTCGACCCGAACGGGCCCCACAGTCATTCTATAATTTGTTACATTCGACAAACGTTATAAACTAGCTATTAAAACCAGTTGCCGATAGTCTATATAAATAAATGAAATGAATAAGACCACAAAATTAGCATATATTGCGTTTATTTTAGCAAACTTTGAAGAATTTAATTGAAATTAGTAAATGCATAAAAAATGGCGATTTGATAACATCACGTGGTTTTATCGTATGTAATATTTCCCGTACTTTTCGCGTACTTCGCTGCATAAAGCGATGCTGCAATCGTACGATATCATAGAGATAAAGAAACTTTGTAATAATAGTTTATTTAATATACCGTATGTTTTTAAATACGACATGATTAAAGACACGATGTGTTGATTATTTTTACGGGAAATATTTACTATGTACAATGCATTGCAGTATTTGGCTGCAGTATTTCAATTGTTTGTAGCGATAATTAATAGTTAATTAGTAACACATGTTTAGAAGTTTGAGCATCTGCTGACATGTTTGAGAACGTGTTGAGATTCTTGAGAAATGTTAAATTTTGACTTGGAAAATTGCGTTTTTCACGTGCGCAGTATACATCGGAACTCAGTTTTTCCCCCGATTTTCGTGCCAAATCGTGGGTGCGCATTATACACGATATCGCACTATACATAGCTAAATACGGTATATCTCCATACAAACGACAGCCATTTAACCCTTATAGAGATTTAGGTTAATAGCTATCATGCAGTGGATAAGTAGTCACCATATCTATCCCACCTCCATAGATATTACTGGGACTACATAGAGATTTAGGTTAATATACTATTATATCTCCATACAAACGACAGCCATTTAGCTATAAGGCAGTGGATAAGTAGTCGCCATATCTATCCAACCTCCATAGATATTACTGGGACTACATAGAGATTTAGGTTAATATACTATTATATCTCCATACAAACGACAGCCATTTAGCTATCATGCTGTGGATAAGTAGTCGCCATATCTATCCCACCTCCATAGATATTACTGGGACTACATAGAGATTTAGGTTAATATACTATTATACCTCCATACAAACGACAGCCATTTAACTATCATGCAGTGGATAAGTAGTTGCCATATCTATCCCACCTCCATAGATATTACTGGGACTACATAGAGATTTAGGTTAATATACTATTATATCTCCATACAAACGACAGCCATTTAGCTATCATGCATTTAGCTATCATGCAGTGGATAAGTAGTCGCCATATCTATCCCACCTCCATAGATATTACTGGGACTGCATAGAGATTTAGGTTAATATACTATTATATCTCCATACAAATGACAGCCATTTAGCTATCATGCAGTGGATAAGTAGTCGCCATATCTATCCCACCTCCATAGATATTACTGGGACTACCTAGAGATTTAGGTTAATATACTATTATATCTCCATACAAATGACAGCCATTTAGCTATCATGCAGTGGATAAGTAGTCACCATATCTATCCCACCTCCATAGATATTACTGGGACTACATGGGATTCTGGCCTTTATTATGAACATTGGTTTGGCTACTACATAGTTAATGTATGTCATATTGGTAATGGCGTCAAGAGGTGCTTCTATGAGGGAAAGGGTCAATGTATGTCATATTGGTAATGGCGTCAAGAGGTGCTTCTATGAGGGAAAGGGTCAATGTATGTCGTATTTGGTAATGGCGTCAAGAGGTGCTTCTATGAGGGAAAGGGTCAATGTATGTCATATTGGTAATGGCGTCAAGAGGTGCTTCTATGAGGGAAAGGGTCAATGTATGTCATATTGGTAATGGTGTCAAGAGGTGCTTCTATGAGGGAAAGGGTTTATGAACATTGGTTTGGCTACTA
Organism: Archivesica marissinica; assembly: GCA_014843695.1. Classification (NCBI taxonomy): domain Eukaryota; kingdom Metazoa; phylum Mollusca; class Bivalvia; order Venerida; family Vesicomyidae; genus Archivesica; species Archivesica marissinica. The sequence continues at coordinate 9,313,290 of CM026386.1, read as the reverse complement.
CATTGTCAATGTATGTCGTATTGGTAATGGCGTCAAGAGGTGCTTCTATGAAGGAACGAACGGGTTTATGAACATTGGTTTGGCTACTACATTGTCAATGTATGTCGTATTGGTAATGGCGTCAAGAGGTGCTTCTATGAGGGAAAGGGTTTATTTATGAGCACTTGCCAGTAACCCCCCCCCCTGTAAACTAAAAGAATATTTCTACAGAATGTTATTTCCTATTATATTGCTGTTCTTTTTTCCCAAATGGTTGCCATAGATACTGAGTATTTCAATGACATTTTGTTAACCCATAAAACGCTAAATAAATTGTAAGGAATGTGCAAGCAACATAGATCTAGATCAGCTGATGCGTAGCATCGCATCTGCTCAGGATCTATGTTGTTTGCTATTCAGTCAAGTGATTTAGCTCCACTATCTGAATAGCAAGCAACATAGATCTAGATCAGCTGAGGCGTAGCATCGCATCTGCTCAGGATCTATGTTGTTTGCTATTCAGTCAAGTGATTTAGCTCCACTATCTGAATAGCAAGCAACATAGATCTAGATCAGCTGAGGTGTAGCATCGCATCTGCTCAGGATCTATGTTGTTTGCTATTCAGCCAAGTGATTTAGCTCCACTATCTGAATTGCAAATAACATAGAGCCTGATCAGACGGAACGGCACATTCTGTGCAGTCTGATCTGGCTCTATGCTTTTTGCAAAAATGAATATACTTGTTTCCAGCACAGCAATTGTTAAATATATACATGTCATATAAATATTTTATTTATTTAGGTGCACCGTTGCTACAGAGGACGGCCATTATTCAGAAAGATGAAAAGGGGTATGGGTTGACAGTGAGTGGAGATAACCCTGTATATGTTGCCAGTGTGAAAACTGGTGAGTTACTTCCCTTATATTACTTATTGTTTTTTAGCCGTGACGGCCAGGATTTTATCCTATATATATAATAGAGAGGATATTCCTTTGTTTCAGTGAATAGTTACAATATCACTGAATGAACATTGAAAGCTTAAACTTTATTTCTTTTACAACGATTGAGAAACAAGTTCAGAGAAACAACTTATATTAATCACTCTTGTTGGCACCGTTGAAAGTGTATATGTGGTAATTTGTGTGGGAGGAAACCGGAGCACCCGGAGAAAACCCACCTGTCCGATCTGGCGACCACCGTACCATCTCGCATACTTCCCGGTCCGGATCGAACCCCGGTTGCATTGGTGAGAAGCGAGCGCGCTAAACACTGCGCTAATCGGACAGCCAAATGAACATTGAAAGTGTTATTATAACTAGATAGGTTATAGCTTTCACAGATTATACAAATTTATTAATATTTGCGAAACAAGTTATTTCAACTTATATTAATCACACTCGAGAGACCTCATTCCTGATGGAATCCATCGCCACGAGGGAGAGAGAAGAGGCAACGTGGAATTTAAATGCCTTACCTAAGGGCACAATCGTAACAGCTCCAGCGGGGCTCGAACTCCGGACCTTTCGCACCTGAAGCGAACGCGCATCCACTGAGCTATCACGACTTTCTATGTTTGCGAATGAAAAATAACTTTATCATTCACTTAAACAAACAAATTAGGTTTAGGAAATAAATGAAGCCATTGTTAAGTCATTAGTCAGTGTTTTTATGATAGAAAACTATGAAACAGTGAGCTACATGGCACTAGAACGTCACGGTTAGATGACGTCATTGTCGGTTTGAGTTGCAACGTTGATAACATTTCATACTACAACCAGTGGAATAACTCAGAATCAACCAACACATCACTTGAGCTCGCGTTTGAGATTGTAGAAACGCGGTTGGTTCCTGGCTCAGTATTTTGATTGGCTCTTTACGTATATAGACACCCTGTTCACCTATCTGGGCACCCTGACCACCTCTCTGGCTTTGATGCCTTTATCTATGCTTAAAATGTAAATTAACCTTCTGTCTAATCGGGGAAACAATCTAGTATGTAGAGTTTTATGTAAATGTATAAGAACATTTATATGATGCTACGGATGCTGGGCAAAAATTGTATGTGCCCCATTGTTGTAATGTGCTGTATCACTTTGTAGTCAGTGTTGCTGTGAGCATGTGTCATTTTGTAGTCTGTGTCTCTGTTGAGCCTGTGTCACTTTGTAGTCTGTGTCGCTGTGGAGTTTGTGTCACTTTGTAGTCTGTGTCTCTGTTGAGCCTGTGTCATTTTGTAGTCTGTATCTCTGTTGAGCCCGTGTCACTTTGTAGTCAGTGTCGCTGTGGAGCCTGTGTCACTTTGTAGTCTGTATCGCTGTGGAGCCTGTGTCATTTTGTAGTCAGTGTCACTGTGGAGCCTGTGTCATTTTGTAGTCAGTGTTGCTGTGGAGCCTGTGTCATTTTGTAGTCAGTATCACTGGAGCCTATGTCATTTTGTAGTCAGTGTCACTGTGGAGCTTGTGTCATTTTGTAGTCAGTGTCGCTGTGGAGCCTGTGTCATTTTGTTGTCAGTGTTGCTGTGGAGCCTGTGTCATTTTGTAGTCAGTATCACTGGAGCCTATGTCATTTTGTAGTCAGTATCACTGGAGCCTATGTCATTTTGTAGTCAGTGTCACTGTGGAGCCTGTGTCACTTTGTAGTCAGTGTCACTGTGGAGCCTGTGTCATTTTGTAGTCAGTGTCGCTGTGAAGCCTGTGTCATTTTGTAGTCGGTGTCTCTGTGGAGCCTGTGTCATTTTGTAGTCGGTATCGCTTTGGAGCCTGTGCCATTTTGTAGTCGGTGTCTCTGTGGAGCCTGTGCCATTTTGTAGTCGGTGTCTGTGGAGCCTGTGCAATTTTGTAGTCAGTGTCATTGTGGAGCCTGTGTCATTTTGTAGTCCGTATCACTGTGGAGCCTGTGTCATTTTGTAGTCAGTGTCGCTGTGAAGCCTGTGTCATTTTGTAGTCAGTATCGCTGTGGAGCCTGTGTCATTTTGTAGTCAGTGTCACTGTGGAGCCTATGTCATTTTGTAGTCAGTGTCACTGTGGAGCCTGTGTCATTTTGTAGTCAGTATCACTGTGGAGCCTGTGTCATTTTGTAGTCAGTGTTGCTGTGGAGCCTGTTTCATTTTGTAGTCGGTGTCACTGTGGAGCCTATGTCATTATTTTGTAGTCAGTGTCACTGTGGAGCCTGTCGGTGTTGCTGTGGAGCCTGTCGGTGTTGAAGCTCTGTAGTGTTTCCTATATGATATTATATTGAAAAATTCTATGTTGTAGGTGGAGCAGCAGAAAAAGCTGGTGTACAGATTGGAGACAGGATAATTAAGGTAAGACGGCTTTTATGCTTAACTGCCCAGGAAAGGTGTTGTTAGGTAAACTGCCAGCCGGCGATATAGCCCGAAATGGTGCTGATGCAGGCGTAAAACCCGAAATATAACATAACCAGTGTTGCCTGTGTGTTCTCAAGTATCACCAGCGTTGCCTGTGTGTTCACAAGTATTACCAGTGTTTCCTGTGTGTTCACAAGTATTACCAGTGTTTCCTGTGTGTTCACAAGTATCACCACTGTTTCCTGTGTGTTCACAAGTATCACCAGCGTTGCCTATGTGTTCACAAGTATTACCAGTGTTTCCTGTGTGTTTACTAGTATCACCAGTGTTGCCTATGTGTTCACAAGTATCACCAGTGTTGCCTGTTTGTTCACAAGTATTACAAGTGTTGCCTGTTTGTTCACAAGTATCACCAGTGTTGCCCGTTTGTTCACAAGTATTACAAGTGTTGCCTGTTTGTTCACAAGTATCACCAGTGTTGCCTATGTGTTCACAAGTATCACCAGTGTTTCCTGTGTGTTCACAAGTATCACCAGTGTTGCCTGTTTGTTCACAAGTATTACAAGTGTTGCCTGTTTGTTCACAAGTATCACCAGTGTTGCCTGTTTGTTCACAAGTATCACCAGTGTTGCCTATGTGTTCACAAGTATTACCAGTGTTGCCTGTTTGTTCACAAGTATCACCAGTGTTACCTGTTTGTTCACAAGTATCACCGGCATTGCCTGTTTGTTCACAAGTATCACCGATGTTGCCTGTTTGTTCACAAGTATCACCAGTGTTGCCTGTTTGTTCACAAGTATCACCGGCATTGCCTGTTTGTTCACAAGTATCACCAGTGTTGCCTGTTTGTTCACAAGTATCACCAGTGTTGCCTGTTTGTTCACAAGTATCACCGGCATTGCCTGTTTGTTCACAAGTATCACCAATGTTGCCTGTTTGTTCACAAGTATCACCAGTGTTGCCTGTTTGTTCACAAGTATCACCAGTGTTGCCTGTTTGTTCACAAGTATCACCAGTGTTGCCTGTTTGTTCACAAGTATCACCGGCATTGCCTGTTTGTTCACAAGTATCACCAGTGTTGCCTGTTTGTTCACAAGTATCACCGGCATTGCCTGTTTGTTCACAAGTATCACCGGCATTGCCTGTTTGTTCACAAGTATCACCGATGTTGCCTGTTTGTTCACAAGTATCACCAGTGTTGCCTGTTTGTTCACAAGTATCACCGGCATTGCCTGTTTGTTCACAAGTATCACGAGTGTTGCTTGTTTGTTCACAAGTATCACCAGTGTTGCCTGTTTGTTCACAAGTATCACCAACATTGCCTGTGTGTTCACAAGTATCACAAGTGTTGCCTGTTTGTTCACAAGTATCACCAGTGTTTCCTGTTTGTTCACACGTATCACCAGTGTTCCCTATTTGTTCACAAGTATCACCAACATTGCCTGTGTGTTCACAAGTATCACCGATGTTGCCTGTTTGTTCACAAGTATCACCAACATTGCCTGTGTGTTCACAAGTATCACCGATGTTGCCTGTTTGTTCACAAGTATCACCAACATTGCCTGTGTGTTCACAAGTATCACCAACATTGCCTGTGTGTTCACAAGTATCACCAGTGTTGCCTGTTTGTTCACAAGTATCACCAGTGTTGCCTGTTTGATCACAAGTATCACCAGTGTTTCATGTGTGTTCACAAGTATCACCAGTGTTTCCTGTTTGTTCACAAGTATCACCAGTGTTGCCTGTTTGTTCACAAGTATCACCAACATTGCCTGTGTGTTCACAAGTATCACAAGTGTTGCCTGTTTGTTCACAAGTATCACCAGTGTTTCCTGTTTGTTCACACGTATCACCAGTGTTCCCTATTTGTTCACAAGTATCACCAACATTGCCTGTGTGTTCACAAGTATCACCGATGTTGCCTGTTTGTTCACAAGTATCACCAACATTGCCTGTGTGTTCACAAGTATCACCGATGTTGCCTGTTTGTTCACAAGTATCACCAACATTGCCTGTGTGTTCACAAGTATCACCAACATTGCCTGTGTGTTCACAAGTATCACCAGTGTTGCCTGTTTGTTCACAAGTATCACCAGTGTTTCATGTGTGTTCACAAGTATCACCAGTGTTTCCTGTTTGTTCACAAGTATCACCAGTGTTGCCTGTTTGTTCACAAGTATCACCAACATTGCCTGTTTGTTCATAAGTATCACCAATGTTTCCTGTGTGTTCACAAGTATCACCAGTGTTTCCTGTTTGTTCACAAGTATCACCAGTGTTGCCTGTTTGTTTACAAGCATCACCAGTGTTGCCTGTTTGTTCACAAGTATCACCAACATTGCCTGTGTGTTCACAAGTATCACCAACATTGCCTGTGTGTTCACAAGTATCACCAGTGTTGCCTGTTTGTTCACAAGTATCACCAGTGTTGCCTGTTTGATCACAAGTATCACCAGTGTTTCATGTGTGTTCACAAGTATCACCAGTGTTTCCTGTTTGTTCACAAGTATCACCAGTGTTGCCTGTTTGTTCACAAGTATCACCAACATTGCCTGTGTGTTCACAAGTATCACAAGTGTTGCCTGTTTGTTCACAAGTATCACCAGTGTTTCCTGTTTGTTCACACGTATCACCAGTGTTCCCTATTTGTTCACAAGTATCACCAACATTGCCTGTGTGTTCACAAGTATCACCGATGTTGCCTGTTTGTTCACAAGTATCACCAACATTGCCTGTGTGTTCACAAGTATCACCAACATTGCCTGTGTGTTCACAAGTATCACCAGTGTTGCCTGTTTGTTCACAAGTATCACCAGTGTTGCCTGTTTGTTCACAAGTATCACCAACATTGCCTGTGTGTTCACAAGTATCACCAACATTGCCTGTTTGATCACAAGTATCACCAGTGTTTCATGTGTGTTCACAAGTATCACCAGTGTTTCCTGTTTGTTCACAAGTATCACCAGTGTTGCCTGTTTGTTCACAAGTATCACCAACATTGCCTGTTTGTTCATAAGTATCACCAATGTTTCCTGTGTGTTCACAAGTATCACCAGTGTTTCCTGTTTGTTCACAAGTATCACCAGTGTTGCCTGTTTGTTTACAAGCATCACCAGTGTTGCCTGTTTGTTCACAAGTATCACCAGTGTTGCCTGTTTGTTCACAAGTATCACCGGCATTGCCTGTTTGTTCACAAGTATCACCAGTGTTGCCTGTTTGGTCACAAGTATCACCGATGTTGCCTGTTTGTTCACACAAGTATTACCAGTGTTGCATGTGTGTTCACAAGTATCACCAGTGTTGCCTGTTTGTTCACAAGTATCACCGATGTTGCCTGTTTGTTCACAAGTATCACCAGTGTTGCCTGTTTGTTCACAAGTATCACCGGCATTGCCTGTTTGTTCACAAGTATCACCAATGTTGCCTGTTTGTTCACAAGTATCACCAGTGTTGCCTGTTTGTTCACAAGTATCACCAGTGTTGCCTGTGTGTTCACAAGTATCACCAGTGTTGCCTGTTTGTTCACAAGTATCACCAGTGTTGCCTGTTTGTTCACAAGTATCACCGATGTTGCCTGTTTGTTCACCAGTGTTGCCTGTGTGTTCACAAGTATTACCGATGTTGCCTGTGTGTTCACAAGTATCACCGGCATTGCCTGTTTGTTCACACAAGTATTACCGATGTTGCCTGTGTGTTCACAAGTATCACCAGTGTTGCCTGTGTGTTCACAAGTATCACCAGTGTTGCCTGTGTGTTCACAAGTATCACCAGTGTTGCCTGTGTGTTCACAAGTATCACCAGTGTTTCCTGTTTGTTCACAAGTATCACCAGTGTTGCCTGTGTTCACAAGTATCACCAGTGTTTCCTGTTTGTTCACAAGTATCACCGGCATTGCCTGTTTGTTCACAAGTATCACCGGCATTGCCTGTTTGTTCACAGGTATCACCGGCATTGCCTGTGTGTTCACAAGTATCACCAGTGTTGCCTGTTTGTTCAGGAATCTATTTGCTAATTGATGAATGTATTTGTTTTACAGGTTAATGGGAAACTGGTAACGAATTCTAACCACACAGAGGTCGTCAAGATGATCCGAGGTAAGTGATAGCACTGTATCCATACTGTAACCACCAAGGCCAACATGTAACATGTTAGTTTGCTATATCCACTAGCTGTAGATCGCCCCCATCTGTATCTATGTTTGTCCTGTATCTTATGCATACATAGTGTTGAAACAATTGGACAACTGATCGATGTCGACGCGATTAACATTGATAGTCAACTTTAAAATTTACAGATCGACTAGTCGGTCTAGTCACTGCTGTCATATAATGTATTAAAATTGTCAAAATAAATGTTTATATGCATAAAATACAGTTATAATGCTTACCAATACATTGTTAAACAATCCAGACCGTGTCTCATTTATATGAAAAAGTTGGCAGTTTCTTACGGAGGTTGGTGCACCCAAGTACTGGTTAACCGCTGGAGCCTGCCCAGGAAAGGTGTTGTTTGTCCGCCAGCGATATAGCCCAAAATGGTGCTAATGCAGGCGTAAAACCCGAAATATATAAAAAAAAAATAACATAACAATCCAAATATCAGCGAATGATCACGTAATGCGAGCGGGATTTAATGCATCTGAACAGATAAACGATACTATTTTTCATCCACTGGAGTTCCCCTTCCAAATATAAAACAGGAATAACCAAACTGACCAATCACGACTAGGGATAATCTTCCCTTCAATCTCATTGGTCAAAAACGCATTATTCACACATGATTATGTCTGCTGGCCACTGAACTAGGCATCTCCCGCCATAACCACTATGTAAGACACGCTGTGATTGGATGAGCCAAAGCGATCGATTGGCGCAGTGGTTAGCATACTCGCTTCTCACCAATGCAACCCGGGTTCGATCCTTGGACTGAGAAGAATGTGAGATGGTACGGTGATCGCCAGATCGGACAGGTGGGTTTTGCCCAGGTACTCCGGTGTCCTCCTACACGAATGGCCACATTTACGCTTTCATCCGCGCCAACGATAGTGATTAATATAAGTTGTTAAAGCTTGTTTCGAAATCGTTGTAAAATAAATAAAGTTTAAAATTATTGATTTTGCAGACTGATCAGTTATTGATCACTAATTGATTTTGTAGGCTAGGCAATTATTGATTTTGCAGACTGATCAGTTATTGATCACTAATTGATTTTGTAGGCTAGGCAATTATTGATTTTGCAGACTGATCAGTTATTGATCACTAATTGATTTTGTAGGCTAGGCAATTATTGATTTTGCAGACTGATCAGTTATTGATCACTAATTGATTTTGTAGGCTAGGCAATTATTGATTTTGCAGACTGATCAGTTATTGATCACTAATTGATTTTGTAGGCTAGGCAATTATTGATTTTGCAGACTGATCAGTTATTGATCACTAATTGATTTTGTAGGCTAGGCAATTATTGATTTTGCAGACTGATCAGTTATTGATCACTAATTGATTTTGTAGGCTAGGCAATTATTGATTTTGCAGACTGATCAGTTATTGATCACTAATTGATTTTGTAGGCTAGGCAATTATTGATTTTGCAGACTGATCAGTTATTGATCACTAATTGATTTTGTAGGCTAGGCAATTATTGATTTTGCAGACTGATCAGTTATTGATCACTAAATGATTTTGTATAATGATTGTCCCAGAAATATGTAATTGATCACTGCCTATTTAGCTCATCTGTATGGTAAATAAATGAGGGACCTCGCTGGCTTTTCTATTACCTCCCTTGGCAGATAAAGTCTGATTTATCCCTAAATGCATAGCGGTCCTTTTAGTTGGAATCCTTTGTTTTTACAGTTGTTCCCTAACCAGATGTTGCGTTATGATAAATGTGATTTTATCCAAATCATGTTAGTTAATCGATAAAAAAAATGTACAGAATTTTTACCCATTGGATATACTGTAGGATATCTGACAAGATATAGTAACATAATAATTTTAAGATGAGAAAGTGGAAGAACATTTATTGCATGTTGTGCAAAAGGAAACCAACGATAAAAACAGAGGAAACAACTTGAAGAGGACCTACATACTTTTAGGGGAGTACGCAGGTGCAGTAACTGACCGATGTCTCTGATTAGTGTGCTATGCTGCTGCTTTGTGTGTGTGGCTTGGCTTAAAATGGATTGGATTGGCTTAGTAAAAAGAGTGAGTTTGGATTGGTTTATAGTGGGGTGAGGGTTTATGATGTGTGTGGGCAATGCTTGACTTACATTGGGCAGACATGGTTTATAGTGTATGTAGATTGGCTTAGAGTGGGGTGAGGGTTTATGATGTGTGTGGGCAATGCTCGACTTACATTGGGCAGACATGGTTTATAGTGTATGTAGATTGGCTTAGAGTGGGGTGAGGGTTTATGATGTGTGTAGGCAATGCTTGACTTACATTGGGCAGACATGGTTTATAGTGTATGTAGATTGGCTTAGAGTGGGGTGAGGGTTTATGATGTGTGTGGGCAATGCTCGACTTACATTGGGCAGACATGGCTTAGAGTGGGGTGAGGGTTTGATGTGTGTGGGCAATGCTCGACTTACATTGGGCAGACATGGCTTAGAGTGGGGTGAGGGTTTATGGTGTGTGTGGGCAATGCTTGACTTACATTGGGCAGACATGGCTTAGAGTGGGGTGAGGGTTTATGATGTGTGGGGCAATGCTCGACTTACATTGGGCAGACATGGCTTAGAGTGGGGTGAGGGTTTATGGTGTGTGTGGGCAATGCTTGACTTACATTGGGCAGACATGGCTTAGAGTGGGGTGAGGGATGATGTGTGGGCAATGCTTGACTTACATTGGGCAGACATGGCTTAGAGTGGGGTGAGGGTTTATGATGTGTGTGGGCAATGCTTGACTTACATTGGGCATACATGGCTTATAGTGGCGTGAGGGTTTATGGTGTGTGTGGGCAATGCTTGACTTACATTGGGCAGACATGGCTTATAGTGTGGTGAGGGTTTATGGTGTGTGTGGGCAATGCTTGACTTACATTGGGCAGACATGGCTTATAGTGTATGTAGATTGGTTTACAATGGGATATGCTTGGATGATAGTGGGTCAAGATCGTGGCTTAGAATTTGCTTAGAGATGGGTTAGGGCTTGGTTTAGAGTGGTTATCAGCAGAACTACTTAGGTTTAATATGGAGACGGGCGATGGCTTGGTTTAGAGTGGTTGTCAGCAGAACTACTTAGGTTTAATGTGGAGACGGGTGATGGCTTGGTTTAGAGTGGTTGTCAGCATGAACTACTTAGGTTTAATGTGGAGACGGGCGATGGCTTGGTTTAGAGTGGTTGTCAGCAGAACTACTTAGTTTTAATATGGAGCCGGGCGATGGCTCGGTTTAGAGTGGTTGTCAGCATGAACTACTTAGGCTTAACATGGAGCCGGGCAAGGGCTTGGCTTAGAGTGGTTGTCAGCAGAACTACTTAGGTTTAATATGGAGACGGGCGATGGCTTGGTTTAGAGTGGTTGTCAGCAGAACTACTTAGGTTTAATATGGAGCTGGGTGACGGCTCGGTTTAGAGTGGTTGTCAGCAGAACTACTTAGGTTTAATATGGAGCCAGGTGATGGCTTGGTTTAGAGTGGTTGTCAGCAGAACTACTTAGGTTTAATGTGGAGACGGGTGATGGCTTGGTTTAGAGTGGTTGTCAGCATGAACTACTTAGGTTTAATATGGAGCCGGGCGATGGCTCGGTTTAGAGTGGTTGTCAGCATGAACTACTTAGGCTTAACATGGAGCCGGGCAAGGGCTTGGCTTAGAGTGGTTGTCAGCAGAACTACTTAGGTTTAATATGGAGACGGGCGATGGCTTGGTTTAGAGTGGTTGTCAGCATAACTAATTAGGTTTAATATGGAGCTGGGTGATGACTTGGTTTAGAGTGGTTGTCAGCAGAACTACTTAGGTTTAATATGGAGCCGGGTGATGGCTTGGTTTAGAGTGGTTGTCAGCAGAACTACTTAGGTTTAACATGGAGCCGGGTGATGGCTTGGTTTAGAGTGGTTGTCAGCAGAACTACTTAGGTTTAATATGGAGCCGGGCGATGGCTCGGTTTAGAGTGGTTGTCAGCAGAACTACTTAGGCTTAACATGGAGCCGGGCAAGGGCTTGGCTTAGAGTGGTTGTCAGCAGAACTACTTAGGTTTAATATGGAGCTGGTGATGACTTGGTAACAACATTAATATGGACGGGTGATGGCTTGGTTTAGAGTGGTTGTCAGCAGAACTACTTAGGTTTAATATGGAGCGGGTGATGGCTTGGTTTAGAGTGGTTGTCAGCAGAACTACTTAGGTTTAATATGGAGCTGGGTGATGGCTTGGTTTAGAGTGGTTGTCAGCAGAACTACTTAGGTTTAATATGGAGCCGGGTGATGGCTTGGTTTAGAGTGGTTGTCAGCAGAACTACTTAGGTTTAATATGGAGCTGGGTGATGGCTTGGTTTAGAGTGGTTGTCAGCAGAACTACTTAGGTTTAATATGGAGCCGGGTGATGGCTTGGTTTAGAGTGGTTGTCAGCAGAACTACTTAGGTTTAATATGGAGCCGGGTGATGGCTTGGTTTAGAGTGGTTGTCAGCAGAACTACTTAGGTTTAATATGGAGCCGGGTGATGGCTTGGTTTAGAGTGGTTGTCAGCAGAACTACTTAGGTTTAATATGGAGCCGGGTGATGGCTTGGTTTAGAGTGGTTGTCAGCAGAACTACTTAGGTTTAATATGGAGACGGGTGATGGCTTGGTTTAGAGTGGTTGTCAGCATGAACTACTTAGGTTTAATATGGAGCCGGGCGATGGCTCGGTTTAGAGTGGTTGTCAGCATGAACTACTTAGGCTTAACATGGAGCCGGGCAAGGGCTTGGCTTAGAGTGGTTGTCAGCAGAACTACTTAGGTTTAATATGGAGACGGGCGATGGCTTGGTTTAGAGTGGTTGTCAGCATAACTAATTAGGTTTAATATGGAGCTGGGTGATGACTTGGTTTAGAGTGGTTGTCAGCAGAACTACTTAGGTTTAATATGGAGCCGGGTGATGGCTTGGTTTAGAGTGGTTGTCAGCAGAACTACTTAGGTTTAACATGGAGCCGGGTGATGGCTTGGTTTAGAGTGGTTGTCAGCAGAACTACTTAGGTTTAATATGGAGCCGGGTGATGGCTTGGTTTAGAGTGGTTGTCAGCAGAACTACTTAGGTTTAATATGGAGCCGGGTGATGGCTTGGTTTAGAGTGGTTGTCAGCATAACTACTTAGGTTTAATATGGAGCTGGGTGATGACTTGGTTTAGAGTGGTTGTCAGCAGAACTACTTAGGTTTAATATGGAGCCGGGTGATGGCTTGGTTTAGAGTGGTTGTCAGCAGAACTACTTAGGTTTAATATGGAGCCGGGTGATGGCTTGGTTTAGAGTGGTTGTCAGCAGAACTACTTAGGTTTAACATGGAGCCGGGTGATGGCTTGGTTTAGAGTGGTTGTCAGCAGAACTACTTAGGTTTAATATGGAGC
>CM026386.1:9105486-9299468 GCA_014843695.1 Archivesica marissinica | reverse complement strand
TTCAAACCTCCATATAGTGTATGTAAGTTCTTGCTTCAAACCTCCATATAGTGTATGTAAGTTCTTGCTTCAAACCTCCATATAGTGTATGTAAGTTCTTGCTTCAAACCTCCATATAGTGTATGTAAGTTCTTGCTTCAAACCTCCATATAGTGTATGTAAGTTCTTGCTTCAAACCTCCATATAGTGTATGTAAGTTCTTGCTTCAAACCTCCATATAGTGTAAAGTAAATTCTTGCTTCAATCCTCCATATAGTGTATGTAAGTTCTTGCTTCAAACCTCCATATAGTGTATGTAAGTTCTTGCTTCAAACCTCCATATAGTGTATGTAAGTTCTTGCTTCAAACCTCCATATAGTGTAAAGTAAATTCTTGCTTCAATCCTCCATATAGTGTATGTAAGTTCTTGCTTCAATCCTCCATATAGTGTATGTAAATTCTTGCTTCAATCCTCCATATAGTGTATGTAAGTTCTTGCTTCAAACCTCCATATAGTGTATGTAAATTCTTGCTTCAAACCTCCATATAGTGTAAAGTAAATTCTTGCTTCAATCCTCCATATATTTGTATGTAAATGTTAACTAATTATATGGTGCACATACTTGTCTAATGAATCATAACGTGCATGTTTTGGGTGATGGTTTACGCTAAAGACAAATGGTGATATAAATCATGCCTTTCGCAGGCTGCATGAAGGTAATGTATGTATGGGGATTTGTAATCTCAGCAAAGGACTTGAAAAAACCCGGTTGGATTGAGATCAGTGATATAGGCATGGTATGCTGTTGTGTTTGAAACGCTTTACAATTTGTCTTTTATTTTACAATTTGTCTTTTATTTTACAATTTGTCTTTTAGCTGCTTCTTGCCGATAACAAGTACAGATTCTTATAGCGGTAGTGGTTTTCTTTTTAAAACTTTATTTATTTTACAACGATTGCGAAGCAAGTTCTAACAACTTATATTAATCACTCTCGTTGGCGCGGATGAAAGTGTTAATGTGATCATTTGTGTGGGAGGAAACCGGAGTACCTGGAGAAAACCCACCTGTCCGATCTGGCGACCACCGTACCATCTCACATACTTCCCGGTAGTTGTTCCTTGTAGTACGCTGAGATTTGGAGTTGCATTGGCATGGCAACAAGACGTCTGGTTCATTTTTAGGGGCTTTAGGCGTGTATAGTGTGTTATATACAGTCAAACCTGTCTTAAACAGCCAGCCTAGGGAATCACAGAACGTGGCTGCTTAGCACAGGTTAATAGAGGTCAAATATATAACACATCAACAAATTGGGAATCTGGCAGCTGGCTGCTTAATACAGGTTGGCTGCTTAATACAGGTTGGCTGCTTAATACAGGTTGGCTGCTTAATACAGGTTGGCTGCTTAATACAGGTTGGCTGCTTAATGTAGGTGATCACTAACACAGGTTTGACTATAGTAGATGTAGTCTGGTGATATTGTATCTGGTTGTATAGTGTGTTATATAGTAGATGATGTAGTCTGGTTGTATAGTGTGTTATATAGTAGATGATGTAGTCTGGTTGTATAGTGTGTTATATAGTAGATGATGTAGTCTGGTTGTATAGTGTGTTATATAGTAGATGATGTAGTCTGGTTGTACAGTGTGTTATATAGTAGATGATGTAGTCTGGTTGTACAGTGTGTTATATAGTAGATGATGTAGTCTGGTTGTATAGTGTGTTATATAGTAGATGATGTAGTCTGGTTGTACAGTGTGTTATATAGTAGATGATGTAGTCTGGTTGTATAGTGTGTTATATAGTAGATGATGTAGTCTGGTTGTATAGTGTGTTATATAGTAGATGATGTAGTCTGGTTGTACAGTGTGTTATATAGTAGATGATGTAGTCTGGTTGTATAGTGTGTTATATAGTAGATGCTGTAGTCTGGTTGTATAGTGTGTTATATAGTAGATGATGTAGTCTGGTTGTATAGTGTGTTATATAGTAGATGCTGTAGTCTGGTTGTATAGTGTGTTATATAGTAGATGATGTAGTCTGGTTGTATAGTGTGTTATATAGTAGATGATGTAGTCTGGTTGTATAGTGTGTTATATAGTAGATGATGTAGTCTGGTTGTATAGTGTGTTATATAGTAGATGCTGTAGTCTGGTTGTATAGTGTGTTATATAGTAGATGATGTAGTCTGGTTGTATAGTGTGTTATATAGTAGATGATGTAGTCTGGTTGTATAGTGTGTTATATAGTAGATGCTGTAGTCTGCTCATATAGTGTGTTATATAGTAGATGATGTAGTCTGGTTGTACAGTGTGTTATATAGTAGATGATGTAGTCTGGTTGTATAGTGTGTTATATAGTAGATGATGTAGTCTGGTTGTATAGTGTTTTATATAGTAGATGCTGTAGTCTGCTCATATAGTGTGTTATATAGTAGATGATGTAGTCTGGTTGTATAGTGTGTTATATAGTAGATGCTGTAGTCTGGTTGTATAGTGTGTTATATAGTAGATGATGTAGTCTGGTTGTATAGTGTGTTATATAGTAGATGCTGTAGTCTGGTTGTATAGTGTGTTATATAGTAGATGATGTAGTCTGGTTGTACAGTGTGTTATATAGTAGATGATGTAGTCTGGTTGTATAGTGTGTTATATAGTAGATGATGTAGTCTGGTTGTATAGTGTGTTATATAGTAGATGATGTAGTCTGGTTGTATAGTGTGTTATATAGTAGATGATGTAGTCTGGTTGTACAGTGTGTTATATAGTAGATGATGTAGTCTGGTTGTATAGTGTGTTATATAGTAGATGATGTAGTCTGGTTGTATAGTGTGTTATATAGTAGATGATGTAGTCTGGTTGTATAGTGTGTTATATAGTAGATGATGTAGTCTGGTTGTATAGTGTGTTATATAGTAGATGATGTAGTCTGGTTGTACAGTGTGTTATATAGTAGATGATGTAGTCTGGTTGTATAGTGTGTTATATAGTAGATGCTGTAGTCTGGTTGTATAGTGTGTTATATAGTAGATGATGTAGTCTGGTTGTATAGTGTGTTATATAGTAGATGATGTAGTCTGGTTGTATAGTGTGTTATATAGTAGATGATGTAGTCTGGTTGTACAGTGTGTTATATAGTAGATGGTGTAGTCTGGTTGTACAGTGTGTTATATAGTAGATGCTGTAGTCTGGTTGTACAGTGTGTTATATAGTAGATGATGTAGTCTGGTGATGTTGTATTCAGCTTGGATTGCTGTTTTGAAAATCAATTGAAAAATAACAGTAGTATTCAATTTGGTTTTCGTGTTTCATTGTATATAACATTGCACTGTAAAGATAATATTTTGTATTGATTTATGCTGGCAGTTAGAGAGTATTAGAGATAAAGCCAAGGTGCGACTGCATATATATAATGTACAAGTGGAAGTCGTGATAGCGCATAGGTAGCGCGTTCGCTTCACGTCTGAAAGGCCCGGAGTTCGGGCTCCGCTTGAGACGTTACGATTGTGTCCTTAGGCAAGGCATTTAAATTCCATGTAGCGATAGATTCCATCAGGAATGAGGTCACGAGGGTGATTAGAAGTTGTTTTCGCAATCGAGCTGCAATAAATTTGTATAAACTAATGTACAAACAACAAACATATAATTTGAAGTTTGTTGGATATTAACATGCTATTTTTAGAATAAACCGATAGGCATCTACATATTTGTGGTATAACGTCAGTATAAAACTATTATAGTTTGTGTACTCTACTGTAATTTATCATGGTTTCATATTATATATGTACCCCCCCTGCTGATCAGCATTCAATAGTTTCCACGTTTCATAACCTGAACAGTATCTGGTTGAAATTTGATAAATATTAAATGTGTTTTCATAATTTTAAATAAAACATGTGTGTATATATTATAGTCTATCAGTCAAATTCTGAGAACACTGCAAGCCATGAATCAACAAACTGTCATAATTGAATATCACAGTATGCAAGCCAATACACCAAACTGTATATAGTAACAATGCAAGCGGATACAATAAATTAACTGTGTTAATTGAATATCACAGGATGCAAGCCAATACACCAAGCTGTAATAGTAACAATGCAAGCCGGTATAGCAAACTCTAACTGTATAATCACTCTATGCAAGCCGATATAGCAACTGTCTATCACTCTATGCAAGCCGATATAGCAACTGTCTATCACTCTATGCAAGCCGATATAGCAACTGTCTATCACTCTATGCAAGCTGATATAGCAACTGTCTATCACTCTATGCAAGCGATATAGCAACTGTCTATCACTCTATGCAAGCTGATATAGCAACTGTCTTATCACTCTATGCAAGGCGATATAGCAACTGTCTATCACTCTATGCAAGCTGATATAGCAACTGTCTATCACTATGCAAGGCGATATAGCAACTGTCTATCACTCTATGCAAGCTGATATAGCAACTGTCTATCACTCTATGCAAGCCGATATAGCAACTGTCTATCACCCTATGCAAGCTGATATAGCAACTGTCTATCACTCTATGCAAGCTGATATAGCAACTGTCTATCACTCTATGCAAGCTGATATAGCAACTGTCTATCACTCTATGCAAGCTGATATAGCAACTGTCTATCACTCTATGCAAGCTGATATAGCAACTGTCTATCACTCTATGCAAGCCGATATAGCAACTGTCTATCACTCTATGCAAGCTGATATAGCAACTGTCTATCACTCTATGCAAGCCGATATAGCAACTGTCTATCACCCTATGCAAGCTGATATAGCAACTGTCTATCACCCTATGCAAGCCGATATAGCAACTGTCTATCACCCTATGCAAGGATATGACTTCTAATAGCAACTGTCTATCACCCTATGCAAGCTGATATAACAACTGTCTATCACCCTATGCAAGCCGATAATGTATATCACCCTATGCAAGCCGATATAGCCACTGTCTATCACCATATGCAAGCCGATACACCAAACTGTAATTGTCTATCACCCTATGCAAGCCAATACACCAATCGGCAACTAACCAACCTGTACGCTGAGCTCGGTTTTATAGTCTCAACTGAAAGTTTAGAGTGGGGCGGGGAAGTTGACGATAGAAATAACCGATTCCGATATCTTACATTCTACTCAATATAGTCCAACAACACATGAAATTGCTTGATAAAACATGTCACCTGTGACAGTTAAAGATACTTTTGTTAATTTATACAAATTTATTTTAGCTCGATTGCGAAACAAGTTCTTACAATTATATTAATCACGCTTGAGACCTCATTCCTGATGGAATCCATCGCCACGAGGGAGAGAGAAGAGGCAACATGGAATTTAAGCGCCTTGCCTAAGGGCACAATCGAAACGGCTCTAGCGGGGCACAAACTCCAGACATTTAGCTAATGAAGTGAACGCGCTACCACTGTGTTGGTATTGTATCGTCATCCTCTCTTGGGAAGTTCTATACTATTGAATGTCTGTAGTGTACAACAGCAACAAAGTATTACTTTAACCCATTCAACACCAAATAACTGACATAGACTGGTACATGATATTTGTAGACTAATAAATTAATAAGAAAATTACATTTGGACCAGTTCATTTATCAAAATGGGTAATTTTGTCTAAAAATAGTAATATTACTGGCAAAAAGTGCAGATCCTGATGAGATGGCTCGTCTCGTTTTGTAAGCCTATTTAGAGGTCTGTGGTGTTGAAAGGGTTAAGGTGCCGGTTGTGTGCGTATATTCGATGATAATGTGCAAAGCAGTCACAGCTTGTATAATTGTGTGTATTTTGGTAACAGTTATTCCATGACAAATACTGTAAAAATAAATGTTGAATATTTTTTTTATTTTTTTTTATTTACATAATGTTAAATTTTATAAATGTCATGCTTATTCACCAGCACATTGTAAACTTATAAATTAACGCGCTCGCTTCTCACCAAGGCAACCTGGTTCGATCCTCGGACTGGGAAGTATATGAGATGATCCGGGGGTCGCCAGATCGGACAGGTGGGTTTTCTCCGGGTACTCCGATTTCCTCCCACACGAATGACCACATATACGCTTTCATCCGCGCCAACGAGAGTGATTAGTATAAGTTGTTGAAACTTGTTTCGCAATCGTTGTAAAATAAATAAAGTTTAAACTAAACTTATAAATGTCATAATGATACACTTATAAATGATACACTTATAAATGTCATACACTTATACATGTCATGCTTATACACTTATACATGTCATGCTTATACACTTATACATGTCATGCTTATACACTTATACATGTCATGCTTATACACTTATACATGTCATGCTTATACACTTATACATGTCATGCTTATATACTTATACATGTCATGCTTATATAATTATACATGTCATGCTTATATACTTATACATGTCATGCTTATATACTTATACATGTCATGCTTATATACTTATACATGTCATGCTTATACACTTATACATGTCATGCTTATATACTTATACATGTCATGCTTATATACTTATACATGTCATGCTTATATACTTATAAATGTCATGCTTATACACTTATACATGTCATGCTTATACACTTATACATGTCATGCTTATATACTTATACATGTCATGCTTATATACTTATACATGTCATGCTTATACACTTATACATGTCATGCTTATATACTTATACATGTCATGCTTATATACTTATACATGTCATGCTTATACACTTATACATGTCATGCTTATACACTTATAAATGTCATGCTTATACACTTATACATGTCATGCTTATATACTTATACATGTCATGCTTATACACTTATACATGTCATGCTTATATACTTATACATGTCATGCTTATACACTTATACATGTCATGCTTATACACTTATACATGTCATGCTTATACACTTATACATGTCATGCTTATACACTTATACATGTCATGCTTATACACTTATACATGTCATGCTTATACACTTATACATGTCATGCTTATACACTTATACATGTCATGCTTATACACTTATAAATGTCATGCTTATACACTTATACATGTCATGCTTATACACTTATACATGTCATGCTTATACACTAGCACATTGTAATTATGACTATTTGAATAGTTTTTACATTGTTTCTAATGAGTGTCGAATGGGCTTGGAACCAGTATCAATGAGTGTCGAATGGGCTTGGAACCAGTATCAATGAGTGTCGAATGGGCTTGGAACCAGTATCAATGAGTGTCGAATGGGCTTGGAACCAGTATCAATGAGTGTCGAATGGGCTTGGAACCAGTATCAATGATTGAGATGTTATTCTTGGAAATTGTGTTGTTTTGTATGTCATGTGATGCTACAGAAATACCTAGGGTGTGTAAAACGCAGCACACAGGTAATTAAGTAAGATTAGTACTAAACAAGTGCTGCATTGGCTGTTTGTCTGTGGAGGATATGTTTTGTTGTTACCTGTTCTTATATTTGGCAGAGAAGTTACATATAGAGTGACATAACTGTCTGTGCTTAGAATATAGGTGAATCTCGTGCATTGTGACGATGGTTAGGTGAATCTCGTGCATTGTGACGATGGTTTAGGTGAATCTCGTGCATTGTGATGATGGATTAGGTGAATCTCGTGCATTGTGATTGATGGATTAGGTGAATCTCGTGCATTGTGACGATGGTTTAGGTGAATCTCGTGCATTGTGACGATGGATTAGGTGAATCTCGTGCATTGTGACGATGGATTAGGTGACTCTCGTGCATTGTGATTGATGGATTAGGTGAATCTCGTGCATTGTGATTGATGGATTAGGTGAATCTCGTGCATTGTGATTGATGGATTAGGTGAATCTCGTGCATTGTGATTGATGGATTAGGTGAATCTTGTGCATTGTGATTGATGGATTAGGTGAATCTCGTGCATTGTGATTGATGGATTAGGTGAATCTCGTGCATTGTGATTGATGGATTAGGTGAATCTTGTGCATTGTGATGATGGATTAGGTGAATCTCGTGCATTGTGATTGATGGATTAGGTGAATCTCGTGCATTGTGATGATGGATTAGGTGAATCTCGTGCATTGTGATTGATGGATTAGGTGAATCTCGTGCATTGTGATGATGGATTAGGTGAATCTTGTGCATTGTGATGATGGATTAGGTGAATCTCGTGCATTGTGATTGATGGATTAGGTGAATCTCGTGCATTGTGATTGATGGATTAGGTGAATCTCGTGCATTGTGCTTATCGATTCAAACCAACAATCGGTTCGTTAGCATTGAATACAAGTGCAGAGGTAACTTGTTACAGCATATTTTATGCACAGTGTTCTGTCGTGCCGTGACCAATCCGAATCCTTCCAGGTGTTATTATATATGTAACTGCTGTATTACACTGAATACAAGCACATTTATGTGATAAATATGATTTTATATGTCGACTTGTAATAAAAAGATTAATGTTTCAAAATGCAAAGAAATCGGTGACTGCAATGTACAGTCAAACCTGTGTTAGTGGTCACCTCTATTTTAACAGCCAACCTCTATTAAGCAGCCAGTAACCAAACTCCCACTGTGGTAATTGGTTCAGCATTTAGCTTCTATTTAAGCAGCCACCTTTGTTAAGCAGCCAATATTTACCACTCCCTTGGCTGGCTGCTTAAGACAGGTTTGACTGTATAACCTGTATAGGTGTAGTAACTGACAGAGAGCAACCTGCTCTCTCAAGTCAAGTCACTGACTGCTCTCTCAAGTCAAGTCACTGACTGCTCTCTCAAGTCAAGTCACTGACTCTGCTCTCTCAAGTCAAGTCACTGACTGCTCTCTCAAGTCAAGTCACTGACTGCTCTCTCAAGTCAAGTCACTGACTGCTCTCTCAAGTCAAGTCACTGACTGCTCTCTCAAGTCAAGTCACTTCTAGAGGTTAGTATTCAGGAAAGAGAAATTGTAAATATTATTGTATCTTTGTTAATTAGTATAATATGATAATGTTGATTTGTTGGAATTTTCTGCTTCTCATTCCAGCGGGTATGAATTGGATTTTGTGCCTCAATGTTTCTTGCATCTCTGTTGTTTCCTTCAATGTTTCTAGCATCTCTGTGGTTTGCCTCAATGTTTCATGCATCTTTGTTGTTTGCTTCAATGTTTCTGGCATCTCTGTTGTTTCCCTCAATGTTTCTTGCATCTCTGTGATTTGCGTCAATGTTTCTTGCATCTCTGTGATTTGCGTCAATGTTTCTTGCATCTCTGTGATTTGCGTCAATGTTTCTTGCATCTCTGTGATTTGCGTCAATGTTTCTTGCATCTCTATGATTTGCTTCAATGTATCTTGCTTGCATCTCTGTGATTTGCGTCAATGTTTCTTGCAGCTCTGTGATTTGCGTTAATGTTTCTTGCATCTCTGTGATTTGCGTCAATGTTTCTTGCATCTCTGTGAATTGTGTCAGTGTTTGTTGCATCTCTGTGGTTTATGTTAATGTTAAATGCTGCATCTCTGTTTTGCCTCAATGTTTGTTGCATCTCTTTGATTTGCCTCAATGTTTGTTGCATCACTGTGTTTAACAGCAGCTATGATGTTATCATGTTAGCGGTAAGGGTAGTTACGGGACATCCCCTCCCGTATCCAATAACATGTTTATGTTTTACGTTTATTTAACATCGCTACCGGTTGACCATATGAGTGATGCCTCCTTAAGAGATTAGTCATTTTAGATTTAATGGACTATAGTGCAATGATACAGACACAGACCCATTCCAGAGTCTCCTCTGGTTCTTTTACATGCACAGTGTAAATCACCAACAGAAGACCTTGGTTTAAAGTCCCACCTGAAAGACTGTTAGTATTATTAGGGTCAGACGAGGATCGAACCTGCAATCCCTGGATAACCAGTCCAGCGTGTTAACCACTGGACTACAGATCCGTCTACGAGCAGATATATTTTAGAAATATATGGCTTACAGGATGATTGGGTGAAATCTGCATCACTTTGTCGGCAATTACAAATAATAGTTTATTCCAGTTAAACTATACCCTACACATACCTGTTCACACTTGGTCCATGTAGATTATAATTATAACCGATTGTCTTTTATCGCATCTCCAATTTATACCTTTGTCGGCCATCAAATTGAGGATTAGCAAAGATGAACCAACTATTAATTTAAGACCAGATAGATCCTACATATTGTATTGTATTGTATTGTGTTGTATTGTATTATGTTATATTGTATTGTATTGTAAAATGCCGACTCGGCGACAATGACCAGTTGATATATGAATTTCAATGTGAATAATTGTTAAGCTTTAATTAAGCTTTAATTAAGCTTAATGTTGTCATTCACACACATAATTTAGACACAATATTTTGGTGTACCTATATCTACATTTATTCATGAATAGTTCTGGCAGGTCTGGCTGTTTGTCCTTGTAAATATTTTGTATATTCATGTGGAGGGCCACATGGAAGATTAACTCTTGTTAAATGTGGTACCCTCGTTAAATAAAGTCTTTACTTAGTTTACTTAATTACTTACTAATGTACAGTCAAAGCTGTTTTAAGCACCCAGCCAAGGGAACCACCCAAAAGTGGCTGCTTAGCACAGGTGGCTGCTTAATAGAGGTCAAATGTAATAATAAAACATCATATTGGGAATCTGCAATCTGGCTGTTGATACATGTTGGCTGCTTAATGGAGGTGACCACTAACACAGGTTTGACTGTACATCTTAATTAGGTGCTTAATTAGTCCTGTACAATGTTATGGTGCCGTGACAACAGTCCATGACCGATTTCTCCCAAACTCTGATCATTGCCTCCTAGACCAGCGCTGCTATATATCCACATAGTTTCATCAACATCCATCAACAACTGTTTGAATGATCCTATACACACTCTGATGCACGCACACACAGATGCACGCACAGACAGATGCACACACAGACACACGCACAGACACACGCACATATGCACACACAGACACACAGACACGCACAGACAGATGCACACACAGACACACACACGCACATATGCACACACAGACGCACGCACACACAGACACACGCACAGACACACACACAGACACACGCACAGACACACACACAGACACACACATAGACACACGTACAGACACACGCACATACACGCACACAGACACACATACAGACACACGCACAGACACACACGCATGCATAGACGCACACACAGATGCACACACGGACAGACGCACACACGGACAGACGCACACACGGACAGACGCACACACAGACACACGCACAGACGTACACACAGACACACACACAGACACACGTACAGACACACGCACAGACACACACGCATGCACAGACACACACGCACGCACAGATGCACACACAGATGCACACACGGACAGACGCACACACAGACACACGTACAGACACACACGCATGCATAGACGCACACACAGACACACGCACGCACAGATGCACACACAGACAGACGCACACACATATACATGCACAGATGCACGCACAGACACATGCACAGACGCATGCACGCACAGACACACGCACAGATGAAGTCAATGACAATAACCTCTCTTCCTTAGTTAATACATGTTTGAGATTTAAGAATTTGTCAATTGGTTATGTTTTGTGGTTGGAACAATGCTATGGGGTTAAACATGAACTAAAATTTAATAATAAATAAATCACTGTCTGCTTTAATTTGTAATTAAATTTGCTAATCAATTTGTAATTAATTGTGATGATCAAATTTGGTTAATAATGTGTCATTAATTTTGGTAATTAAATTTGTAAATTCAATTTGGGAATTAAATGTTGTACTTCAATTTGGAAATAAATTTGGAATTAAATATTGGAAGCTCACATCCGCATGTTTAGTGATATGATGTGTTTGTAATTTACCATCTAAAGCTGGCGTGATGTCACCCACAGCAGATGTGCTGACCCTAATCAAATGCATTAGTATGCTGTATATTATAAGTTGTACGGGATCCCCCCCCACCCAGTCTTCATTGTATACTATCCTGTCTGGTTCAACATAATACAAGTAACATGTCATACACTACCATTTTTGTTGTGCAAGACCACCCGACCATGACTAGCTGTTCTCGATTACTAATTTTTTTTAGACAGGATTAAGGACATAAGTATAGCTGTAACATAAAGAAGTGTGTTTACAAATTCTGTACTTTTATATATGTTGTGGCGATGTGTTACATTTAAGTGGTAAGTTATGTTCGTATTTATGTTTTGTAGATTGTGGATATCGAATATGTTTTAATGTTAAGGAAATGCATTGCCTTATCCGGGATATGTTGTAAGTGAAGGTCACTAACCAACCAGTAACACAGCTACAGTGTGTGTGATGTGTTTATTCCATGTAACCAGCTATACAGTTATGGTGCGTGCAATATGTGCAGTCCATGCATGTCTAATCCACTGAGACACTATTCTATTAGAGTGTTATTTCCTACTTCAAAACAGAAATGAAGTAATCCGAAAAAGAAATAAACCCATAGGAGAGGACAATCATAAGCTCGGCTCGAGCCCCACTGGAGCCGTTACGATTGTGCCCTTAGGCAAGGCATTTAAATTCCACGTTGCCTCTTCTCTCTCCCTCGCGGCGATGGATTCGAGAGTGATTTATATAAGTTGAAATAACTTGTTTCGCAATCGAGCTAAAATAAATTTGTATAAACTAATCATAAGCTATACAGCTTTCTGTCTCATAAGCTATACAGCTTTCTGTCCAATTCCTTATATCAGTTGTTGTAAATAATCATGTATTGACAGAAAATAAATATGTTTAAACTAAATAAACCCATAAATATTATACGGCAATTTGTTGACATAACAAATATGTGAAGAAAAGCTCAAAGCCCAAGCCTGAAGGAAGCAACAACTGAATTGTAGAGAACATTGGTACCCAGCTGTCTATGATCAATGCTTGCTGCTGATGCATGTTACCC
Source organism: Archivesica marissinica (assembly GCA_014843695.1). NCBI lineage: Eukaryota > Metazoa > Mollusca > Bivalvia > Venerida > Vesicomyidae > Archivesica > Archivesica marissinica. The sequence continues at coordinate 9,286,527 of CM026386.1, read as the reverse complement.
ACATTCTCTAGCCATGCAGAGCTTGGGGGGGGGTATGCCCGTCACTCACTGCAGTCTGCAGTCATATTGTTTTTATATAAATAAAATGCGAAACCAAAACTTAGCAAAAGTTGAAGTTCAGCAAGCAGGCATCTACAGATATTTGCTTCCGTTATAAACATTGGTGGATTTAAGTGCAGAACTGATGATCAGGTATAAGTATGTCTGTATATATATTGCTGGTAATGTTAGAAAACAGGTGCTTACAGTTGATCAGCAACTCCTGTTTTATTTTATTACTGTGTACTGAGATCTGTGTGTATAGCAGGGTCAGGTGTGCTAGCTTTCTTTCTCTGTGTGTACAGCAGGGTCAGGTGTGATATCTTCCTGTCTGTGTACAGCAGGGTCAGGTGTGCTAGCTTTCTTTCTCTGTGTGTACAGCAGGGTTGGGTATGCTATCTTTCTCTGTGTGTACAGCAGGGTCAGGTGTGCTATCTTCTTCTCTGGGTACAGCAGGGTCAGGTGTGCTATCTTCCTCTGTGTGTACAGCAGGGTCAGGTATGCTATCTTCCTCTCTGTGTACAGCAGGGTCAGGTGTGCTATCTTCCTCTATGTGTACAGCAGGGTCAGGTGTGCTAGCTTTCTTTCTCTGTGTGTACAGCAGGGTCAGGTGTGATATCTTCCTGTCTGTGTACAGCAGGATCAGCTTTGCTAGCTTTCTTTCTCTGTGTGTACAGCAGGGTCAGGTGTGCTATCTCTTCCTCTCTGTGTACAGCAGGGTCAGGTGTGCTATCTTCCTCTGTGTGTACAGCAGGGTCAGGTGTGCTATCGCTTCCGCTCTGTGTACAGCAGGGTCAGGTGTGCTATCTTCCTCTGTGTGTACAGCAGGGTCAGGTGTGATATCTGTTCCCCTGTGTGTACAGCAGGGTCAGGTGTACTATCTTCCTCTGTGTGTACAGCAGGGTCAGGTGTGATATCTTCATATGTGTGTACAGCAGGGTCAGGTGTGCTATCTGTTCCTCTGTGTGTACAACAGGGTCAGGTGTGATATCTTCATCTGTGTGTATAGCAAGGTCAGTTCTGTGTGTGTATGAAGTCTAATGTTGAACCATGTAAATATATGCTAGATATAACTGTATTGTAAAGTCTAATGTTGAACCATGTAAATGTATGCTAGATATAACTGTATTGTAAAGTCTAATGTTGAACCATGTAAATGTGTGCTAGATAACTGTATTGTAAAGTCTAATGTTGAACCATGTAAATGTGTGCTAGTTAACTGTATTGTAAAGTATAATGTTGAACCATGTAAATGTGTGCTAGATAATTGTATTGTAAAGTCTAATGTTGAACCATGTAAATGTGTGCTAGTTAACTGTATTGTAAAGTCTAATGTTGAACCATGTAAATGTGTGCTAGTTAACTGTATTGTAATGTCTAATGTTGAACCATGTAAATGTGTGCTAGTTAACTGTATTGTAAAGTCTAATGTTGAACCATGTAAATGTGTGCTAGTTAACTGTATTGTAAAGTCTAATGTTGAACCATGTAAATGTGTGCTAGTTAACTGTATTGTAAAGTCTAATGTTGAACCATGTAAATGTATGCTAGATAACTGTATTGTAAAGTCGAATGTTGAACCATGTAAATGTGTGCTAGTTAACTGTATTGTAAAGTCTAATGTTGAACCATGTAAATGTGTGCTAGTTAACTGTATTGTAAAGTCTAATGTTGAACCATGTAAATGTGTGCTAGTTAACTGTATTGTAAAGTCTAATGTTGAACCATGTAAATGTGTGCTAGTTAACTGTATTGGGAACAGAATCAAGTACTCTATTGTAAGGTTTGTGAATGGAACAGACTGTATAATTATATGCAGATTAATTTCATTTGTCAGACACAGCAGCATTCACAGCTCTTTTGGTTACCGAACAGTCCTAACAACAGCCATATGCCAACCTCCCTCCAAGTTTTATTGTTCTATCTATTGAAAAATCGAAGCACATTGTTATAATGGGAGTTAGGTATTGTAGATATAATAATGCTGTAAGATTTGTATTCAGAACAGGAAGAAATTGGTTATGGCTTTAGTTTCAGTGTGCCCCGTAGATCTTGACTTGTTACAGTACACAGTTAATTTCTATTGGTTACGTACGGCTTTAGTTTCAGTGTGCCCAGTAGCTCTTGACTTGTGACAGAATACAGTTAGTTTCTATTGGTTACGGCCTTAGTTTCAGTGTGTCCAGTAGCTCTTGACTTGTTACAGTATACAGTTAGTTTGTATTGGTTACGGCTTTAGTTTCAGTGTGTCCAGTAGCTCTTGACTTGTGACAGAATACAGTTAGTTTCTATTGGTTACGGCTTTAGTTTCAGTGTGTCCAGTAGCTCTTGACTTGTGACAGCATACAGTTAGTTTCTATTAGTTACGGCTTTAGTTTCAGTGTGTCCAGTAGCTCTTTACTTGTGACAGTATAGTTAATTTCTATTAGTTACAGCTTTAGTTTCAGTGTGTCCAGTAGATCTTGACTTGTTACAGTATACAGTTAGTCTCTATTAGTTACGGCTTTAGTTTCAGTGTGCCCAGTAGCTCTTGACTTGTGACAGCATACAGTTAATTTCTATTGGAGCACTTGTAATGTTGAACATGACAATTTTATGAAATCAATCAAGAAAAGTTGGCTTCAGTTCCAGTTATTGATCAAATTCTGCAAGTATTTTCCTGTTTTCTGGTGATTTTCTTCATACTTGCTCTTGGTATTGTTTACATTGCTGTCAGTGTGCCCGTGATTAAATGGTCCAGATCTACTCTTTTATTGATCATAAAAGCAAATTTTCTGCAATCTTGTTTTATTGGCATCTGGTTAATCCATGCAGGAAGACATGCTTTTTGGCTCAGTTGAGGGCAATGTAACAATGTGCTCGACATGCCAAACTTAGCCATGCCGGATATTATGGTGATTTTGAGGGATTATGGGGGCTGTATGAGTATGACCAGTCAGAGTAATCGGCTTTCAGCATGTTACTTAACCCATTCAACACCAAGTAACTGACATGGACTGGTCCATGATATTTTTAGACCAATAAATTAATAACAAAATTACATTTGGATCAGTTCGTTTATCAAAATGGGTAATTTTTTTTCTAAAAATAGTTATATTACTTGAAAAAAGTGCAGATCCTGATGAGACGGCTCGTCACGAGCCGGCTCATCTGGATCTACACTTTTTTGTAAGCCAATTTAGAGGTCTGTGGTGTTGAAATAACATGGCATTGTCCAAGTTCTTCCAAATTTGTCCAACTTTCATCAGTCTATCGAAATGTCTATCGAAATGTCTTATAGATCACTAGATAAGATTTAAAAACACACAGAGAGCATCTCTTCTAAAGTGAATGTATGGAAGCTAATCACATTTTGTCTGAAACATTCCACACATTCTCGTATTGATCACTGTACAGAAAGTTAAAGAAAAGAAAGTGAAACACCTGAACCAATAGACGAAGCTAATGACATGATATATCAAAGTAAACCCTAATCTGAAGCCATTGAAACAGAATTTGATCAAATAATCCATGAAGCATTGTCCGGTTACTGATATAAAATGTGCAAAAACACTAAGACAGATCTTAATACTTCTGAAACCAATGGAGAGAAGAAATTTGATGGAAATTATGAAGGCATTAGTTTATACAAATTTATTTTAGCTCGATTGCGAAACAAGTTATTTCAACTTATATAAATCACTCTCGAGACCTCATTCCTGATGGAATCCATCGCCACGAGGGAGAGAGAAGAGGCAATGTGGAATTTAAATGCCTTGCCTAAGGGCACAATCGTAACAGCTCCAGTGGGGCTCGAACTCCGGACCTTTCGCACCTGAAGCGAACACGCATCCACTGCGCTATCACGACTTCCATGAAGGCATTAACCTATCAGGTGTAAATAGTCACTAAGTAAAATTGATAATATCTGAAACCAATGGTGATCATTTCATTTGAGCGTCATGGCATTGACCTCTGGTTGATCAATTCCACCAATTTGGTTTCAGAGCTGTTTTGACTTGAATGTTTTTCTTTAATTTGTTTCTGTATCATATGCGTTTAGTATACACTTGCTTGAGTATAAATGAATCCAACTTCGTGTAATATAATTCCTAAATCAACATTGATAACGGCAATATTGATTCAAATTAGGTGAATTTGGAGACATATGAAAAAGAATGTTCTGCGGGCAAGTAAAAACTATTCTGACTAAAATTAAATACAGTTGATGTGAGTGGACACAACTCTGGGTGGGAGGCCCACAGCTAGGGATGAGTGGACACAACTCTGGGTGGGAGGCCCACAGCTAGGGGTGAGTGGACACAACTCTGGGTGGGAGGCCCACAGCTAGGGGTGAGTGGACACAACTCTGGGTGGGAGGCCCACAGCTAGGGGTGAGTGGACACAACTCTGGGTGGGAGGCCCACAGCTAGGGGTGAGTGGACACAACTAGGGGTGGGAGGCCCACAACTAGGGGTGAGTGGACACAACTAGGGGTGGGAGGCCCACAGTTAGGGTGAGTGGACACAACTCTGGGTGGGAGGCCCACAGCTAGGGGTGAGTGGACACACTCTGGGTGGAGGCCCACAGTTAGGGGTGATGGACACAACTCTGGGTGGAGCCCCAGCTAGGGTGAGTGGACACAACTAGGTGGGAGCCCACAACTAGAGGTGAGTGGACACAACTAGGGGTGGAGGCCACAGTTAGGGTGATGGACACAACTCTGGTGGGGGCCCACAGCTGGGTGAGTGGACACAACTCTGGGTGGGAGGCCCACAGCTAGGGGTGAGTGGACACAACTCTGGGTGGGAGGCCCACAGCTAGGGGTGAGTGGACACAACTCTGGGTGGGAGGCCCACAGCTAGGGGTGAGTGGACACAACTCTGGGTGGGAGGCCCACAGCTAGGGGTGAGTGGACACAACTCTGGGTGGGAGGCCCACAGCTAGGGGTGAGTGGACACAACTCTGGGTGGGAGGCCCACAGCTAGGGGTGAGTGGACACAACTCGGAGTGGGAGGCCCACAGCTAGGGGTGGGGACAACTCTGGGTGGGAGGCCCACAGTTAGGGGTGAGTGGACACAACTCTGGGTGGGAGGCACAGCTAGGGGTGAGTGGACACAACTCTGGGTGGGAGGCCCACAGCTAGGGGTGAGTGGACACAACTCTGGGTGGGAGGCCCACAGCTAGGGGTGAGTGGACACAACTCGGAGTGGGAGGCCCACAGCTAGGGGTGAGTGGACACAACTCTGGGTGGGAGGCCCACAGCTAGGGGTGAGTGGACACAACTCTGGGTGGGAGGCCTACAGCTAGGGGTGAGTTGTCCACAGCTAGGGGTGAGCGGCCCTCAGCTAGGAGTGCATGGCCCATAGCTAGGGGTGAGTTGTCCATAGCTAGGGGTGAGTTATCCACAGCTAGGGGTGAGCGGCCCTCAGCTAGGAGTGCATGGCCCACAGCTAGGAGCGAGTTGCCCACAGCTAGAGGTGTGTGGCCCACAGCTAGGGTGATCGCTCTGTTGATGTTTTAAGCTAGGTGTATATAACACTGCAACACTGACGTGCACTTTGTGTACATGTCATGTGCATAGTTGTGTACATGTCGTGGGCATCGTTGTGTACATGTCGTGTGCATCATTGTGTATATGTTTTGTGCATCTTTGTGTACATGTTGTGTGCATTGTTGTGTGCATAGTTGTGTACACATGTTGTGTGCATTGTTGTGTGCATAGTTGTGTACATGTTGTGTGCATAGTTGTGTACATGTTGTGTACATGTCGTGTGCATAGTTGTGTACATGTCGTGTGCATAGTTGTGTACATGTCGTGTGCATAGTTGTGTACATGTTGTGTGCATCGTGGTGTACATGTTGTGTGCATAGTTGTTTACATGTTGTGTGCATAGTTGTGTACATGTCGTGTGCATAGTTGTGTGGATAGTTGTGTACATGTTGTGTGGATAGTTGTGTACATGTCGTGTGGATAGTTGTGTACATGTTGTGTGCATTGTTGTGTGCATAGTTGTGTACATGTTGTGTACATGTTGTGTGCATTGTTCTGTTACTTGTGTACATGTTGTGTACATGTTGTGTGCATAGTTGTGTGCATAGTTGTGTACATGTTGTGTAGTTGTGTACATGTTGTGTACATCTGTGTGTACATGTTGTGTGCATCTTTGTGTACATGTCGTGTGCATCGTTGTGTACATGTTGCGTGCATCTTTGTGTACATGTCGTGTGCATCTTTGTGTACATGTTGTGTGCATCTTTGTGTACATGTCGTGTGCATCTTTGTGTACATGTCGTGTGCATCTTTGTGTACATGTCGTGTGCATCTTTGTGTACATGTCGTGTGCATCTTTGTGTACATGTCGTGTGCATCTTTGTGTACATGTTGTGTACATGTCGTGTGCATCTTTGTGTACATGTTGTGTACATGTTGTGTGCATCGTTGTGTACATCGTTGTGTACATGTTGTGTGCATCTTTGTGTACATGTTGTGTGCATCGTTGTGTACATGTCGTGTGCATCGTTGTGTACATGTTGTGTGCATCGTTGTGTACATCATTGTGTACATGTTGTGTGCATCTTTGTGTACATGTTGTGTGCATCGTTGTGTACATGTCGTGTGCATCTTTGTGTACATGTTGTGTGCATCGTTGTGTACATGTCGTGTGCATCTTTGTGTACATGTCGTGTGCATCTTTGTGTACATGTCGTGTGCATCGTTGTGTACATGTTCTGTACATAGTTGTGTATATGTGTGTGCATCTTTGTGTACATGTCGTGTGCATCGTGGTGTACATGTTGTGTGCATAATTGTGTGCATCGTGGTGTACATGTTGTGTGCATCGTGGTGTACATGTTCTGTACATAGTTGTGTATATGTGTGTGCATCTTTGTGTACATGTCGTGTGCATCGTGGTGTACATGTTGTGTACATGTTGTGTGCATCGTTGTGTACATGCCATGTGCATCTTTGTGTACATGTCGTGTGCATCTTTGTGTACATGGCGTGTGCATCTTTGTGTACATGTTGTGTGCATTGTTGTGTATATGTGTGTGCATTGTTGTGTATATGTGTGTGCATTGTTGTGTATATGTGTGTGCATTGTTGTGTATATGTGTGTGCATTGTTGTGTATATGTGTGTGCATCTTTGTGTGCATTGTTGTGTATATGTGTGTGCATTGTTGTGTATATGTGTGTGCATTGTTGTGTATATGTGTGTGCATCTTTGTGTACATGTTGTGTGCATCTTTGTGTACATGTCGTGTGCATTGTTGTGTACATGTTGTGTGGATAGTTGTGTACATGTCGTGTGCATCTTTGTGTACATGTCGTGTGCATTGTTGTGTACATGTTGTGTGGATAGTTGTGTACATCTTTGTGTACATGTCGTGTGCATTGTTGTGTACATGTTGTGTGCATCGTGATGTACATGTTGTGTGCATTGTTGTGTATATGTGTGTGCATTGTTGTGTATATGTGTGTGCATCTTTGTGTACATCTTTGTGTACATGTCGTGTGCATTGTTGTGTACATGTTGTGTGGATAGTTGTGTACATGTCGTGTGCATCTTTGTGTACATGTCGTGTGCATTGTTGTGTACATGTGTGGATAGTTGTGTACATGTTGTGTGGATAGTTGTGTACATGTTGTGTGGATAGTTGTGTACATGTTGTGTTGATAGTTGTGTACATGTTGTGTGGATAGTTGTGTACATGTTGTGTGGATAGTTGTGTACATGTTGTGTGTATTGTTGTGTACATGTCGTGTGGATAGTTGTGTATATGTTGTGTGGATAGTTGTGTACATGTTGTGTGCATTGTTGTGTACATGTTGTGTGCATCGTTGTGTGCATCGTTGTGTGCATTGTTGTGTATATGTTGTGTGCATCATTGTGTACATGTTGTGTGCATCATTGTGTGCATTGTTGTGTACATGTTGTGTGCATCGTTGTGTACATGTTGTGTGCATTGTTGTGTATATGTTGTGTGCATCATTGTGTACATGTTGTGTGCATCATTGTGTGCATTGTTGTGCGCATGTTGTGTGCATCGTTGTGTACATGTCGTGTGCATGTTGTGTACATGTTGTTTGTATTGTTGTGTATATGTGTGTGCATCTTACCTGTCTATTACTCATCTTTGTGCACATTTATATTGATTGAAATTATGACCTTATATTTACCCAAACTTCCTTATCAAATTATATTACTTCAAGGCCACGCTTTATGATTTTGGGATTTACAAGTTATTGCAGTTGGTAAATAGTTTATAGATTCTTATGAAAAGTGGATGTCATTTTATACTTAAGCATCGTTTATTATTGTCACGAATGTGTCACTAATATTTAATGGAAGTCGTGATAGCTCAGTGGTAGCGCGTTCGCCCCTCATGTGCGAAAGGCCCGGAGTTTGCGCCCCGCTGGAGCCGTTACGATAGTGTCCTTAGGCAAGGCATTTAAATTCCACATGCCTCTAATCTCTCCCTTGTGGCGATGGATTCCATCAGGAATGAGGTCTCGAGAGTGATAATATAAGTTATAAGAACTTGTTTCGCAATTGAGCTAAAATAAATTTGTATAAACTAATATTTGCAGAACATATTTGGATTCGTTGACTCACCCACACCCCATGCACCCCTCCCTGAATTAATAATTGTCCAATATGGGTTATTGCTCATGTAGCATATATTATGTTAGAATTTGGCAAAAAACCGTTTCTCACTCGATCATAATTATGGCTTCTTCGTTTAAAGCAACAATTTTCGTATGTATATGGGTGATAGTACAACTGACAGAAACAAAATGCACCAGAATATGCTCCAGAATGCGCACCAGATATGCACCATAATGTGCACCAGAATCAGAATATGCACCAGAATTTGCACAAGAATGTGCACCAGAATGTGTACCAGATATGCACCGGAATGTACACCAGAATATGTACCGGGATATGCATCAGAATGTGTACCAGCATGTGCACCAGAATGTGCACCAGAATATGCACCAGAATACGCACCAGAATGTGCACCAGAATATGCACCAGAATATGCACCAAACATAATGCTCCACAAATTTCCACATTCAGAAGATGACCCATGTTTTAATTATTTGCATGCTGGGTAAAATAAAGGCTATAAATAGTTTAAATAATTGTATCAGACAACAGTTTTCTTATTTAAAGTTTAAACTTTATTTATTTTACAACGATTGCGAAGCAAGTTATAACAACTTGTATTAATCACTCTCTTTGGCTTGGATGAAAGCATAAATGTGGTCATTTGTGTGGGAGGAAACGGGAGTACCCGGAGAAAACCCACCTGTCCAATCTGGTGACCACTGTACCATCTCACATACTTCTGGATCTGAGGATCGAACCCGGGTTGCATTGGTGAGAAGCGAGCATGCTAACCACTGCGCTTATCAGTAACTGATAACTCAGAAATATGTTCTGGAATTTCATTAGAATTGTGGTGCTACCACACAAGTAATTCTATTGAAATTGTACGACAAATTTGACTCGTTATTTTCACAGCCAGCGTGCAAAGAGGAAGAGATCAGCTTTTGTAAATAATATTATTCTTCACAGAGGCACATTTTAAACAAGTTCAACATACTTTACATGAATGTAAATACTAACTTGGATTGAAGTATTTTAAGAGTATTATAAATCCTTACATTCCAATGTGGAGGATTTTATATAAACTGCATGACTTAAGAATGAAGTAAGAATTAAGTTTGTTTTCTATGTTAATTAAGATAAATGTATATGGACTTTTGTGTATGGAATTAGTGTTCCTTCTGTCTGTAGAGTTGGTATTCCTTCTATCTGTAGAGTTGATGTTCCTTCTGTCTGTAGTTGGTGTTCCTTCAATCTGTAGAGTTGGTGTTCCTTCTATCTGTAGAGCTGATGTTCCTTCAATCTGTAGAGTTGATGTTCCTTCTGTCTGTAGTTGGTGTTCCTTCAATCTGTAGAGTTGGTGTTCCTTCTGTCTGTAGTTGGTGTTCCTTCAGTTTGTAGAGATGGTGTTCCTTCTGTCTGTAGAGTTGGTGTTCCTTCTGTCTGTAGAGTTGGTGTTCCTTCAGTGTGTAGTTGGTAGTCCTTCTGTCTGTAGAGTTGGTGTTCCTTTAGTTTGTAGAGTTGATGTTCCTTCTGTCTGTAGAGTTGATGTTCCTTCTGTCTGTAGTTGGTGTTCCTTCAATCTGTAGAGTTGGTATTCCTTCAGTCTGTAGAGTTGGTGTTCCTTCAGTCTGTAGAGTTGGTGTTCCTTCAGTCTGTAGAGTTGGTGTTCCTTCTGTCTGTAGAGTTGGTGTTCCCTCTGTCTATAGAGTTGGTGTTCCTTCAGTGTGTAGTTGGTAGTCCTTCTGTCTGTAGAGTTGATGTTCCTTCTGTCTGTAGTTGATGTTCCTTCAGTCCGTGGACTTGATGTTCCTTCAGTCCGTGGACTTGATGTTCCTTCAGTATGTAGAGTTGGTGTTCCTTCTGTATGTAGAGTTGATGTTCCTTCTGTCTGTAGAGTTGGTGTTCCTTCTGTCTGTAGAGTTGGTGTTCCTTCAGTATGTAGAGTTGGTGTTCCTTCTGTATGTAGAGTTGATGTTCCTTCTGTCTGTAGAGTTGGTGTTCCTTCTGTCTGTAGAGTTGGTGTTCCTTCAGTATGTAGAGTTGTTGTTCCTACAGTATGTAGAGTTGGTGTTCCTTCTGTCTGTAGAGTTGGTGTTCCTTCAGTATGTAGAGTTGGTGTTCCTTCAGTATGTAGAGTTGGTGTTCCTTCAGTCTGTGTACTTTGTGTTCCTTCAGTACTTGTACTTGTGTTTCCTCAGTGTGGAATTGGTGTTCTTCATTTCAATAGCTATATGCCATCTTGTATCGGGCTTTATACTGATTTATGGGATAAGTTGATTGTGACAGATTCATGGTATTCCCTGTCCCTGGAATTATGTAGCTAAATTACTTTACTAGGAGTTATGTTCGACCAAGCAAGCACAGGATCTGGAGCAGATTTACAGTCGGCTAATTCTTGGTATTGTTATAGCCACTACAGTGGTGGTTTCGTTGCAGGAGCATTGTGTGTTATCGAAGTGGCATTTTGGCACTGAGGTAGTTCGTAATCAACAGTTATTGTGATAATCTATATAATGGAGTCGGATGATTAAGTGTTGGGCGTTTTGCACGCTTTCTATTTGTAGGAAACAGCATCTGTATTTAATGGTAGTCTTGTAATGATTTGGTTTTAATTACATTGTGATTTCCTCCTGGAACTAGGTTTGGATTGTTCTTCCCTGTATGTTTATGCAGCATAGGTATTTTTTTTGACAAACCTGTGTTTTGAAAATTTGTTGATCTGATTTCATTAAAGCGACATTTCATCGCAAAGGCAAAAATGCATATTTTAACATATAAATAGCATTGCTACTATAGATTCATCCGAAATAATTTGAATAATTAATTTTCATTCAATGAACAGTGTTTTTGAGCGCTCTACAAACTCTTAAAAGTGAAAGTAGGATTTCACATAGCAGTTGGCCACGCTCCGGAATTGACGTTTGTCGGATTCCATACTGATACAGTCGTGAGATATACCAATAATATCGTTATTCATGATACATGCGTTGTATTACGTATGGATGTTTACCGTATTTATATGAACTGATTACCGGCCATACTCGCCTATAAGACAAGTTTTTTACTAGCTGATTATGGCCTCAAAGTGGCTTCCCGTCTAATAAATGGATGATAAAAAGTCCAAAAAAAATATTATTAAAAATATATATTTTTTAATGTGTTATTTAACCCATTCAACACCAAGTAACTGACATGGACTGGTCCATGATATTTTTAGACCCATAAATTAATAACAAAATTACATTTGGATCAGTTCATTTATCAAAATGGGTAAATAAAATTCTAAAAATAGTTATATTACTTGAAAAAAGTGCAGATCCTGATGAGACGGCTCGTCACGAACCGGCTCATCTGGATCTACACTTTTTTGTAAGCCAATTTAGAGGTCTGTGGTGTTGAAAGGGTTAATGGTATCCATAATTTCGTTTTAGAAAAGAAAACACTCTGATATTGAACATTTCTTGCCAAACATGCAATTTAAACATGGTTTGGTGTCCATTTTAATGACCCGTCTTATATGCGAGTGGGCATGCCAAAACCGAGTGGGCATGCCAAAACCGAGAGAATTCATGACTAAAGTAGGGGGGTGGGGGTCATATAGGCGATGGACCGTATGTAAACAAACGTCAGTTTATTAGTAATACTCATTTTCTGTAGCAAATATTTGGGGAAAAATTATACAATATAATAGGAAATTACAATCTGTAGAAATTTGTTTATTTCACCGATGTGGTGTCATTATTAATCACACCATTTAATGAAACCCAGAACATGTTGGATTGGTATATCTACACCATGCCAGCAAATGCTATATAATAAGATACATTGATTAGTTTATACAAATTTATTTGAGCTCGATTGCGAAACAAGTTCTTACCACTTATATTGATCACTCTCGAGACCTCATTCCTGGTGGATTCCACCGCCATGAGGGAGAGAGAGAAGAGGCAACGTGGAATTTAAATGCTCTTGTTGCATAAGGACACAATCGTAACGGCTTCAGGAATGATGTCTCGAGAGTGATTAATATAAGTTGTAAGAAATGAAATTACTAGGAAAAATAAACAGGTTACAACCTGTCAGCTCTGAAGTGAATTTTTTTTTTTTATAAATTTGCATAAACTAATGTAAATCTTGTGGAAGTCGTGGTAGCGCAGTGGATGCACGTTCGCTTCAGGTGTGAAAGGTCCGGAGTTCGAGCCCCACTGGAGCCGTTACGATTGTGCCCTTAGGCAAGGCATTTAAATTCCACATTGCCTCTTCTCTCTCCTTCATGGCGATGGATTCCATCAGAAATGAGGTCTCGAGGGTGATTAATATAAGTTGAAAGAACTTGTTTTGCAATCGAGCTAAAATATATTTGTATAAACGAAACTAATGTATATCACTGAAGAAGGCTTCGTGTTGTTTCAGTTACATTTAATGTTTGTTGTATCTGCTAATCCTCAGGATCTGCACTTTTTGCCAGTAATAATTATTTACTATTTTTAGATAAAATTACCCATTTTGATAAATGAACTGGTCCAAAGATAATTTTCTTATTAATTTATTGGTCTCAAAATATCATGCACCAGTCCATGTCAGTTACTTGGGGTTGAATGGGTTAATGTTTTGTTGTATCTGCAAATTCACACAAACACATAACTGCTGTATGGAATTGAATATAGTGTGCATAGGCACAGGAACGTGAAATTGTATCCATAAGCCACCAAAGGTCTTGTACCTCTATCCTAGGACACCCCCCTCTATTCCATAAGCCACCATAGGTCTCGTACCTCTATCCTAGGACACCTCCCTCTATTCCATAAGCCACCATAGGTCTCGTACCTCTATCCTAGGACCCCCCCCCCCCCTATTCCATAACCACCATAGGTCTCGTACCTCTATCCTAGGACACCCACCTCTATTCCATAAGCCACCATAGGTCTCGTACCTCTATCCTAGGACACCCCCCTCTATTCCATAAGCCACCAAAGGTCTCGTACCTCTATCCTAGGACACCCCCCTATTCCATAAGCCACCATAGGTCTCGTACCTCTATCCTAGGACACCCCCCTATTCCATAAGCCACCAAAGGTCTCGTACCTCTATCCTAGGACACACCCCCCTATTCCATAAGCCACCAAAGGTCTTGTACCTCTATCCTAGGACACCCCCCTCTATTCCATAAGCCACCATAGGTCTCGTACCTCTATCCTAGGACACCCCCCTCTATTAAAAAAAAAGGTTAATAGAGGGGGGTGTCCTATGATAGAGGTACGAGACCTTTTGGTGGCTTATGGATAAAATTTCCAGTTCCTGTGGTATAGGTAGCTGTATAGCTGTACATCTCACAGCGTATATAATACCACCCTGTGCCATAACTAAGCCAATGATTGGTTACTTCAAAGCTTTCTTGTAATAATTGTGTTCCAACCTCAGTGTAGAAAGTTCGTTAAGAATTCAGCAAAACAATTATTGCCCCAGTAATTTAAGCATGTTTCATGCAAAGTGATAAAAGTAGAGTTCTGAGAAATGAGTGTCTCTCATGATCTAGCCCTGTATAATGCTAATATATTATATGATTTATTCTCAGAAAAGTGCTTAGAAATTATTGCCAGTTTCAAGTTCATGGCCATATCTCATTAGGTTTATATGCACTATGAAGTGCAGACTGCACTAACTAAATACAGTCAAACCTGTTTTACACAGCCAGGTAATGGAATCACAGAATGTGGCTGCTTAATAGAGGAGATATGTATTAATAAAATAGCATATCTGGAAACTGACTGTTTAATACAGGTTGGCTGCTTAATGGTGGTGACCACTAACACAGGTTTGACTGTACTTGGTATATAATGTTGTTTAGCACCAGTAGTTTTCAATCAGATAGACACATCATTAGCATATAAATTGTAACATTTATTGTTTGTATTTTCCAGCGGGTTCTTATGTGGCGTTGTCGCTGCTTGGTAAGCCGTCTAATTCTCATCCACCCAACCGAGAATCCATCATCGAGCGCGAGCCCGGATCATTCAGAGAACATTCGGGGTCATTCAGGGATTCGATAGCCGACAAAATCACTGGACCGCAACCTGTTGATGTAAGTAAATGTTGATTGTTGAAAAGTCAATTGTGGTTCAAATAGTCAGTGTTACGAAGAGTCATTGTTATGAAAAGTCAATGTTATGAAAAGTCAATGTTATGAAGAGTCAATGTTATGAAGTCAGTGAAATGTCAATGTTTCGAAAAGACAATGTTGCGGAAAGTCAATGTTGCGGAAAGTCAATATTGCAAAAAGTAACTGTTGCACAAAAAGTTTGTAATAGCCAAAATTGTGGTTGCAAAGTCAATGTTGGTAAAAGCCAATTGTGGTTGCAAAGTCACTGTTGGTAAAAGCCAATTGTGGTTGCAAAGTCAATGTTGGTAAAAGCCAATTGTGGTTGCAAAGTCACTGTTGGTAAAAGCCAATTGTGGTTGCAAAGTCAATGTTGGTAAAAGCCAATTGTGGTTGCAAAGTCAATGTTGGTATAAGCCAATTGTGGTTGCAAAGTCACTGTTGGTAAAAGCCAATTGTGGTTGCAAAGTCACTGTTGGTAAAAGCCAATTGTGGTTGCAAAGTCACTGTTGGTAAAAGCCAATTGTGGTTGCAAAGTCACTGTTGGTAAAAGCCAATTGTGGTTGCAAAGTCAATGTTGGTATAAGCCAATTGTGGTTGCAAAGTCAAGGTTGGTAAAAGCCAATTGTGGTTGCAAAGTCATTGTTGGTAAAAGCCAATTGTGGTTGCAAAGTCAAGGTTGGTAAAAGTAAATAGTTACACAAATTGTGAAATTGTTGTTGGGAAAATGTTGTATAAAGGAGTAAGTATCAGTTGCTGTATTGTCTCTGGCAAATCTCCAGTACAATGTATCATATACCAACAGAAAACACCAGCATCATTATACCTCTCTGGAACTTCAAAGTGTCAGTGACTTCAGCTGCTAAGAACGTACACATGCCTGCTACAACACTCAGGTATTTCTCAGAAATGCAGGCTTGTTGCTGTTCTTTACACTTATAATGTAGGCCAAAGGCTGTCTGTTGTTAATATTTCAAAATGATCAGTTAAGTACATATTTTATTGGAAGTTGATAAATAGATAATTTTTGTGAATGAATCTTTTGAATGAGGTAAAAAGACATTAGGATTTAGGAAGCGGTATGATACATATAATGGCTCAAGTAGACATAGGGAAGCAAAGACATGGAGTGTAACTATGGTACAATGTGTAACTATGGTACAATGTGTAACTATGGTACAATGGGTAACTATGGTACAATGTGTAACTATGGTACGATGTGTAACTATGGTACGATGGGTAACTATGGTACAATGTGTAACTATGGTACAATGGGTAACTATGGTACAATGTGTAACTATGGTACAATGTGTAACTATGGTACAATGTGTAACTATGGTACAATGTGTAACTATGGTACGATGTGTAACTATGGTACAATGTGTAACTATGGTACAATGTGTAACTATGGTATGATGTGTAACTATGGTACGTTGTGTAACTATGGTACAATGTGTAACTATGGTACGATGGGTAACTATGGTACAATGTGTAACTATGGTACAATGTGTAACTATGGTACAATGTGTAGCTATGGTACAATGTGTAACTATGGTACAATGTGTAACTATGGTACAATGTGTAACTATGGTACAATGTGTAACTATGGTACAATATGTAACTATGGTACGATGTGTAACTATGGTACAATGTGTAACTATGGTACAATGTGTAACTATGGTATGATGTGTAACTATGGTACAATGTGTAACTATGGTATGATGTGTAACTATGGTACAATGTGTAACTATGGTACGATTTGTAACTATGGTACAATGTGTAACTATGGTACAATGTGTAACTATGGTACGATGTGTAACTATGGTACGAAGTGTAACTATGGTACGAAGTGTAACTATGGTACAATGTGTAACTATGGTACAATGTGTAACTATGGTACAATGTGTAACTATGGTACAATATGTAACTATGGTATGATGTGTAACTATGGTACAATGTGTAACTATGGTACAATATGTGACTATGGTACAATGTGTAGCTATGGTACAATGTGTAGCTATGGTACAATGTGTAACTATGGTACAATATGTGACTATGGTATGTGGTAGAACTGCCTCATGTTTTGTGTGCCAAGGAGAATGTTTTTCGTGCACCACAGTTGCATTTCGTAATGTAAACAACAACATAAACAACTGAGATATAAATAAAGATGTTTATATGAACTATTCACCTATTGTTTCAGCAACATCAAGTAAGTTATTTACATGTAGTTGTATTCACTCAACCAGATACAACACTTGTCATCATTGTGCACAATTCACACAAACTATCACTCTGATCTTGCAATAACTGGATTTCAATTGATGTTCATAGTTTGTTGTATCAACATTACACAATAAAGTTGAGTGGTTGTATCTGGTTGCATACATAGTGTGCAGTGTACACTGAAAGCTGTGTGTTCCGTGTCTCATTCACTTATATCTATAATACTCTTTACAAGTCAAATACCCCCCCCCCCCCCTCATTCACTGGCCGGCCACTCAACAGATTGTGTTAAACTGTATTGGTTGGCAACCCATTTCCAACCTTAATGATGATGTGTTTTAATAATAACTTAAAGATTGTGCTGCATCGGCGTTTCTTTTACATCAATAATTAAGTCAGCTCTACCTTCATACAAGCTGATATCAAGGGAGGCAATCGCAAATATTGAGTCTCAAAAAGGGATGATTAACATACATACCTCTAATTAGGCCTACAAAAAGTGTAGATCCAGATAAGCCGGTCCATGATATTTTTAGACCAATAAATTAATAACAAAATTACATTTGGATCAGTTCATTTATCAAAATGGGTAATTTTTCTTCTAAAAATAGTTATATTACTTGAAAAAAGTGCAGATCCTGATGAGACGGCTCGTCACGAGCCGGCTCATCTGGATCTACACTTTTTTGTAAGCCAATTTAGAGGTCTGTGGTGTTGAAAGGGTTAAAATTATACAACAAGATCCTACTAATTAAAATTGTTAATTTCGTACATTTACGCGTAGTATTTAATATAATACTCTGGCCTTTTGTCACCAGTCCAATATTAATAATAAATGGACTGCAAGTACAAAGGTATGACGTCACCACAGTGTTTTAAAACAGACTCTGCAATAATACAATAAAAGGTAATGTATGCAAATAAGGACCAAATAGTACAATTTAAACCAGAAGGATAAAAATATTGGATATATTTTGTTTTATTTACATTTATTTAACGTCGCTACCGGTTGCCCATTTGAGCAACGGGCAGTTTACCTAACAGCACCTTTCCTGGACAGGCTCAAGCGGTTAGTTAACCAATACTTGGCACTGAAACTGCCACCTTTTTCATATACAGAGACACGGTCTGAGCGGGACTCGAACCCGTGACCATCAGAGATGATAGGTTACAGTGGTATATAAGTCAGCGACTTGAACCACTTGGCCATGGAGGCGGATACAGTTTAAATTACATGTTTTTTTTTGTGGCCAGCCAAGGCATAAAACTACAACTGTGCTCTTAGCGCGCTCGCTTCTCACCAATGCAACCCGGGTTAAATCCTCGGACCGGCAAGTATGTGAGATGGTATATAGTTGCAAGATCGGACAGGTGGGTTTTCTCTGTGTACTGCGGTTTCCTCCCACACACGAATGACCACATAAATTATACGCTTTCACAAGATGGTTCTTGTTCTTTTACGTGCACAGTGTACAGCACCGACACGAGACCTTGGTTTAACGTCCCATATGAAAGACTGTTAATTTTATTAGGGTCAGACGGGGGATCGAACCTGCGATCCCTGGATTACCAGTCCAGCGTGTTACTACAGATGTGAGGTCTCGTGTCTGTGCTTTACACCGTGCATGTAAAAGAACCAGAGGAGACTCTGGAATGGATGTCTGTCTGTATCATTGCACTATCCTCCAAAAATCTAAAATGACTAATCTGTTCAGGAGGCGTCGCTCATATGGGCAACTGGTAGCGACGATAAATAAACGTAAAACACACACACACCATTAACCCCGGGACTTTTTTATAGAATGGTTCCAAAATTCAAGTAAAAGTGCATATTTCTACATTTATAATGTAGATTCATTCTCACAAATTGAAAATGGGTATTTTTCTCATTGATTTCTCAGTAATTGCAGAAAGTTATTACTAGAGAACATCCCTTTAACCTCTTTCCAGGCAGTAAAGTTAATCCCATTTACAAGCAATCAAAAACTATATACAATTCCACTCTTCCAGGAGGTAGATGTTCAAACCCATTAAAAGATATTTTGCAGAATTTTTATTGCAAAACATTTTCTGAAAAATAGGTGAACATTTCATAAATTGACCTATGATCTGAATACTTTAAATATAATACTAGTCCGCCTCCATGGTCGAGTGGTTAAGGTTGCTGACTTGTATACTAAATATAATACTAGTCCGCCTCCATGGTCGAGTGGTTAAGGTTGCTGACTTGTATACTAAATATAATACTAGTCCGCCTCCATGGTCGAGTGGTTAAGGTTGCTGACTTGTATACTAAATATAATACTAGTCCGCCTCCATGGTCGAGTGGTTAAGGTTGCTGACTTGTATACTAAATATAATACTAGTCCGCCTCCATGGTCGAGTGGTTAAGGTTGCTGACTTGTATACTAAATATAATACTAGTCCGCCTCCATGGTCGAGTGGTTAAGGTTGCTGACTTGTATACTAAATATAATACTAGTCCGCCTCCATGGTCGAGTGGTTAAGGTTGCTGACTTGTATACTAAATATAATACTAGTCCGCCTCCGTGGTCTAGTGGTTAAGGTTGCTGACTTGTATACTAAATATAATACTAGTCCGCCTCCGTGGTCTAGTGGTTAAGGTTGCTGACTTGTATACTAAATATAATACTAGTCCGCCTCCGTGGTCGAGTGGTTAAGGTTGCTGACTTGTATACTAAATATAATACTAGTCCGCCTCCGTGGTCGAGTGGTTAAGGTTGCTGACACTGTAATATATCATCATTGACTGTCACAGGTTTGAGCCCCGCTCAGGCCGTGTCTATTTATATGAAAAAGTTGGCCGTTTTTTATGGAGGTTTTGGTTCCAAGTACTGGTTAACCACTGGAGCCTGCCCAGGAAAGGTATTGTTAGGTAAACTGCCTTCTGGCGATATAGCCCAAAATGGTGCTGATGAAGGCGTAAAACCCAAACAAACATACAAACATAAATATAATAGTATTTCATAGAAATTAATAACTTTGTTACTAACTGCTAAATATAAACATGCCTCTGCTTCCTTCTTGGTAATCTAGTTGACCTTGCAACTATGTACAAGACAAATCCACCGTGAAAATATTAAAAAACCATCCAAACCAAAAACCATTTCAAGCCGAAAACCCTTCCACCCACAAACCTCTTCAAACCTAACATTTCCTCTGGTCTTATGGTTGTTCTTGGTCTTGTGGTTGTTCTTGTGGTTGTTTGTGGTATTGTGGTTGTTATTGTGGTTGTTCTTGGTCTTGTGGTTGTACTTGTGGTTGTTCTTGTGGTATTGTGGTTGTTCTTGGTCTTGTGGTTGTACTTGTGGTTGTTCGTGGTATTGTGGTTGTTATTGTGGTTTTTCTTGGTCTTGTGGTTGTACTTGTGGTTGTTCTTGGTCTTGTGGTTGTACTTGTGGTTGTTCTTGTGGTTGTTCTTGGTCTTGTGGTTGTACTTGTGGTTGTTATTGTGGTTGTTCTTGGTCTTGTGGTTGTACTTGTGGTTGTTCTTGTGGTTGTTCTTGGTCTTGTGGTTGTTCTTGTGGTTGTACTTGTGGTTGTTATTGTGGTTTTTCTTGGTCTTGTGGTTGTACTTGTGGTTGTTCTTGGTCTTGTGGTTGTACTTGTGGTTGTTATTGTGGTTGTTCTTGGTCTTGTGGTTGTACTTGTGGTTGTTCTTGTGGTTGTTCGTGGTATTGTGGTTGTTATTGTGGTTGTTCTTGGTCTTGTGGTTGTACTTGTGGTTGTTCTTGTGGTTGTTCTTGGTCTTGTGGTTGTACTTGTGGTTGTTATTGTGGTTGTTCTTTGTCTTGTGGTTGTACTTGTGGTTGTTCTTGTGGTTGTTCTTGGTCTTGTGGTTGTACTTGTGGTTGTTATTGTGGTTGTTCTTTGTCTTGTGGTTGTACTTGTGGTTGTACTTGTGGTTGTTCTTGTGGGTGTTCGTGGTATTGTGGTTGTTATTGTGGTTTTTCTTGTGGTTGTACTTGTGGTTGGCCTTGTGGTTGTTCTTGTGGTTGTACTTGTGGTTGTTCTTGGTCTTGTGGTTGTACTTGTGGTTGTTCTTGGTCTTGTGGTTGTACTTGTGGTTGTTCTTGGGCTTGTGGTTGTTCTTGGTCTTGTGGTTGTTCTTTGTCTTGTGGTTGGTCTTGTGGTTGTACTTGTGGTTGGCCTTGTGGTTGTTCTTGTGGTTGGTCTTGTGGTTGTACTTGTGGTTGTTCTTGGTCTTGTGGGTGTACTTGTGGTTGTTCTTGGGCTTGTGGTTGTTCTTGGTCTTGTGGTTGGGCTTGTGGTTGTTCTTGGGCTTGTGGTTGTACTTGTGGTTGTTCTTGGTCTTGTGGTTGTTCTTGGGCTTGTGGTTGTTCTTGGGCTTGTGGTTGTTCTTGGGCTGGTGTTGTTCTTGGGCTTGTGGTTGTTCTTTGTCTTGTGGTTGTTCTTGTAGTTGTACTTGTGGTTGTTCTTGGTCTTGTGGTTGTTCTTGGGCTTGTGGTTGTTCTTGGGCTTGTGGTTGTTCTTGGGCTTGTGGTTGTTCTTGGGCTTGTGGTTGTTCTTGGGGTTGTGGTTGTTCTTGGGCTTGTGGTTGTTCTTGGGCTGGTGTTGTTCTTGGGCTTGTGGTTGTTCTTTGTCTTGTGGTTGTTCTTGTAGTTGTGGTTGTTTGTTGTCTTGTGGTTGTTCATTGTCTTGTGGTTGTTCTGTGTGGAGGGATTTCACTGTAATATGTGTGTGTATACCTGATTTCCTTTTACTACTGTTGCTATGATATTTTCTGTCGGTCACTGTAATTTGTGCTTTCAATAATACAAAATGTATTCTAACAACATCGCATACTTGTAGAATTGGGGTAGTGTAACGCTGTATGATCATGCTATTATTGTGTGCATATCATTATTGTTAGTTCGTTCATCCGGAACATCTAGAACCTATTGCAATAACCATAGCAGCAGAGTGAGCATTTATAATCACAATCTTCAACATTTCATTTTTGTCATTACCGTAGTTTATACAAATTTATTTTAGCTCGATTGCGAAACTTAATTCTTACAACTTATATTGATCACTCTCGAGACCTCATTGCTGATGGAATCTATCGCCATGAGGGAGAGAGTAAAAAAGAGGCAACGTGGAATTTAAATGCCTAAGGGCACAATCGTAACGACTCCAGCAGTGCTTGAACTCCAAACTTTTCGCACTTGAAACGAACACTCTAAACTGTAGCCATTATGATTGTGCCCTCATGCAAGCTAGGCATTTAAATTCCACATTACCTCTTCTCTTCCCTCATTGTGATGGATTTCATCAGATATTAGGTCTCCGGAGTGATTAAACTAATGTTGTAAGAACTTGTTTCGCAATGAAGCTAAAATAAATTTGTGTAACTACAAAATGGAGCTTACTGTAAACATTATTATGTAAACATGAAATCCACAAAAATCACAGTTCAATAGATGAATTTTAAACAGAATATGACTGTATTGTGCATGAAATATTTGTCATTGCATAAAAAGATATTTTAAAAATGATATGCCCTTCATTTGTCTCCAGATATAAGGATATATAGATATATAGTGTTTATTAGTGTAAAATAGGATTGTCCGCCTCCGTGGTCGAGTGGTTACGGTCGCTGACTTTTATGCCACTGTAACCTATCATCACTGATGGTCACGGGTTCGAGCCCCGCTCGGGCCGTGTCTCATTTATATGAAAAAGTTGGCAGTTTCTTACGGAGGTTGGTGCACCCAAGTACTGGTTAACCGTTGGAGCCTGGCCAGGAAAGGTGTTGTTGCCCGCCGGCGATATAGCCCGAAATGGTGCTGATGCAGGCGTAAAACCCGAAATATAAATATAGTAAGATAGGATTATGTTTCGAGTGATCACCGAAATTTATATTTCCATGATTAGTTTATACAAATTTATTTTAGCTCGATTGCGAAACAAGTTATTTCAACTTATATAAATCACTCTCGAGACCTCATTCCTGATGGAATCCATCGCCACGAGGGAGAGAGAAAAGGCAACGTGGAATTTAAATGCCTTACCTAAGGGCACAATCATAACGGCTCCAGTGGGGCTCGAACTCCGGACCTTTCGCACCTGAAGCGAACGCGCATCCACTGCGCTATCACGACTTCCATGATTGGCGTTAAACACAAATTAACGCCACAAATGGAAATACATATTTCAGTCACGAGATGAAATCAAATCCTATCTTACACTAATAAACACAACTCTTTTTCTTTTATGATTTCCAATGATTTTGGATAATAATATATTTATTTTCAAATTTGTATTCATTTTAACTGCCCTATCGGGAGCCTCATTAAACTACAATACACAACTGCACAACCACTTGAGTGTGAACGTCTGTAATAAGAAATAGGTCTAGTATAATTTCCAGTTAGTTTCTGTTTGCTGTCAAAATTAAAAACTACAAACAAAACAAATTCATTAGAATTATTACTTTATATTTAACTGTTCATGATAGTCAGATAATCTCTAACATACAAAAGTACATCCTGTCTGCCTCCGTGGTCGAGTGGTTATGGTCGCTGACTTGTATACCACTCTAACCTATCATCACTGATGGTCACGGGTTCGAACCCCGCTCAGACCGTGTCTCATTTATATGAAAAAGTTGGCAGTTTCTTACGGAGGTTGGTGCACCAAGTACTGGTTAACCGCTGGAGCCTGCCCAGGAAAGGTGTTGTTAGGTAAACTGCCCCTCGGTGATATAGCCCAAAATAGTGCTGATGCAGGCGTAAAACCCGAACTAACAAACAAACAAACAAATCAAAAGTAAATCCAACCGCGGAGGAATACGAAACTCGAGCAATAACAGAGAAAATACCATCTTTCACTGTTTCAAAACAGTGGAAGATGGAGTTTTCTTTCACTGAGAAAACTCGATCATTCATTGGAAAGCATAGAAGAAGTTCTTTTACTGAGAAAACTCGATCATTCATTGGAAAGCATAGAAGAAGTTCTTTTACTGAGAAAACTCGATCATTCATTGGAAAGCATAGAAGAAGTGCTTTTACTGAGAAAACTCGATCATTCATTGGAAAGCATAGAAGAAGTTCTTTTACTGAGAAAACTCAATCATTCATTGGAAAGCATAGAAGTTCTTTCACTGAGAAAACTCGATCATTCATTGGAAAGCATAGAAGAAGTTCTTTTACTGAGAAAACTCGATCATTCATTGGAAAGCATAGAAGAAGTTCTTTTACTGAGAAAACTCGATCATTCATTGGAAAGCATAGAAGAAGTGCTTTTACTGAGAAAACTCGATCATTCATTGGAAAGCATAGAAGAAGTTCTTTTACTGAGAAAACTCGATCATTCATTGGAAAGCATAGAAGTTCTTTCACTGAGAAAACTCGGATCATTCATTGGAAAGCATAGAAGAAGTTCTTTCACTGAGAAAACTCGATCATTCATTGGAAAGCATAGAAGTTCTTTTACTGAGAAAACTCGGTCATTCATTGGAAATCATAGAAGTTCTTTTACTGAGAAAACTCGATCATTCATTGCAGTATGTTACACAAGGATTGTTGTAGAGTACATGATCAACTTGTGTATCTTGCAGGCTGAAAAAGAGAAAGATCTGAGGCAGCAAAAGGTGAACACGATACGTGTGATGTACGAAACCGTACATGAAGAATATGATGTAAGTATTATTGATTGACAAAATATTTAGTAAACACTTTTTTTTGGTAACTACATTTAGGTAATAATTGTGTTGCCCACATGTCAGCCATATGTATGTATGTATGTGTGTATGTATCTAGCAGTGTTACCATGTGCGCCAATATGGAAGGCCAACACATTGTCTCCTATGGTACATATTGGCTGTTATGGATTTATGCAGTCCTATGGTACATATTGACTGCAGTCCTATGGTACATATTGACTGCAGTCCTATGGTACATATTGGCTGTTATGGATTTATGCAGTCCTATGGTACATATTGGCTACAGTCCTATGGTACATATTGGCTGTTATGGATTTATGCAGTCCTATGGTACATATTGGCTGCAGTCCTATGGTACATATTTGCTGCAGTCCTATGGTACATATTGACTGCAGTCCTATTGTACATATTGGTTGCAGTCCTATTGTACATATTGGTTGCAGTCCTATGGTACATATTGGCTGCAGTCCTATGGTACATATTTGCTGCAGTCCTATGGTACATATTGACTGCAGTCCTATTGTACATATTGGCTGCAGTCCTATGGTACATATTGGCTGCAGTCCTATGGTACATATTGGCTGCAGTCCTATGGTACATATTGACTGCAGTCCTATGGTACATATTGGCTGCAGTCCTATGGTACATATTGGCTGCAGTCCTATGGTACATATTGGCTGCAGTCCTATGGTACATATTGGCTGCCGTCCTATGGTACATATTGGCTGCAGTCCTATGGTACATATTGACTGCAGTTCTATGGTACATATTGACTGCAGTCCTATGGTACATATTGGCTGCAGTCCTATGGTACATATTGGCTGCAGTCCTATGGTACATATTGGCTGCAGTCCTATGGTACATATTGACTGTTATGGATTTATGCAGTCCTATGGTACATATTGGCTGCAGTCCTATGGTACATATTGGCTGCAGTCCTATGGTACATATTGACTGCCGTCCTATGGTACATATTGGCTGCAGTCCTATGGTACATATTGGCTGCAGTCCTATGGTACATATTGGCTGCAGTCCTATGGTACATATTGGCTGCTGTCCTATGGTACATATTGGCTTCATTGCCAGTAATACATTTTGTCATTCCTTGAGTATTTCATGTATGTTGTTGTATATTTGCAGAAATTACGTAAAGCTTGTAAAGCAAACCCTTCCGACAGTAAATTGCAGTCACAACTACACGATAAAGAAAAGACTTTAAAGATATTAGAAGCCCAGTTACACAGCCACCCGGGCGTCGCAGGATACAGTAGGGAATCCCAGGTATTTCTAAGGGGATGGACAGTAGAAGTGACATACAGACCAGCTTTGTATCCCACTTCAACCATGAGATTTTCTTTAAAATGATATCTAGGGTTTATTCTAGCACGGAAAAATGGACAGGGTGGGTCAGAAAGTGGCAGGGTTGGTCAGAAAAGGGACAGGATGCATTTTGAGCAAAGATGAGGTGCAGGGGTGGTATTTTGGGGTTAGCCCTTGACAAGTTTGCTAAATTACGGTGATTGATGAAAGAGGCAGTAAGGCAGTACCGTGTCTCATTTATATGAAAAAGTTGGCAGTTTCTTACGGAGGTTGGTGCACCCAAGTACTGGTTAAACGCTGGAGCCTGCCCAGGAAAGGTGTTGTTAGGTAAACTGCCCGCCGGTGATATAGCCTTAGGTAAACTGTCCGCCGACGATATAGCCCTAAATGGTGCTGATGCAGGCGTAAAGCCCGAAATATAACATAACATAATATAACATAACAATCATAATGTCCCACATTGCTCTCACAAATATGGACACAGCACTCAATAAAAGAACCAACCGCATAATAATTTGATATTTCTTATTTGCCTATTTTGGAAATCTTTCACAATTTTTTGTGTTCATTAATGGCTTTTTAGAAATTCCTCACTTCATTTCAACATGACTGTTTTTCCTGTTAAGATAGCAGATATCTAAGAAATGTTTGGAGAACACATTGTTTCTAATTGTTGCAAGAACAGAAATATGCGCATTGTGTAGCACTGGCCTCGGTTTATTGCCCCATCTGAAAGACTGTTAATATTATTATGGTCAGACGGGGGATCAAACCTGCAATCCCCGGATTGATGATACATCAGTATGCCCACAGCATCAGTAAACGACCATATTATCTACCATGTCACTCGGGACCTGGCTACATGATCTACCATGTCACTCGGGACCTGGCTACATGATCTACCAGGTCACTCGGGACCTGGCTACATGATCTACCATGTCACTCGGGACCTGGCTACATGATCTATCATGTCACTCGGGACCTGGCTACATGGTAGAAGTTGGCAAGTTCAGTTATACCACACTCTCACTCGCATTGCTTTAATCTTCACATGTCAGATATCTTCTCCCTTTTTTTAAAACTTTATTTAGCAAGTTTTAACAACTTATATTAATCACTCTTCTTGGCGCGCATGTGGAAGTCGTGATAGCGCAATGGATGCGCATTCGCTTCAGGTGCGAAAGGTCCGGTGTTCGAGCCCCACTGGAGCTGTTACGATTGTGCCCTTAGGCAAGGCATTTAAATTCCACATTGCCTGTTCTCTCTCCCTCGTGGCGATGGATTCCATCAGGAATGAGGTCTCGAGAGTGATTTATATAAGTTGAAATAACTTGTTTCGCAATCGAGCTAAAATAAATTTTTATAAACTAAGACCTTTTCAATATTTCAGCCACCATCAATAAATGTTGATACAGACTCGCTGACATCGGACACACATCCAGTTCCCTCATTGGTAAGATATGTTTCATTCTCCGCTATATACTCGCGTCTATTTACTAGTTTCCTGTATTACACAAGACTTGTAGTACTATACCACATTAACTATATCACACGCGGCTAAGGGAGACAACACTCCATGTCTATATACTAGTTTCCTGTATTACCCAAGACTCGTAGTGCTATACCACATTAACTATATCACACGCGGCTAAGGGAGACAACTCAATTTTGTAGTGCTTTACTCTCTATAACTCTTGTAGACAAATTTGCAAATTCTCCACAGATATGCTATTGGAAATGCTGTAGTCTAGTTGCAGATCTGGCCATCTTGTTGATGCTTGACTCTTTCATTTATGGCTTGTTTATTTTACAAACAGGTATGACCCTGATTGTTTTAAAGGTCATGTTTACAGTGAGGTATAGACACCAGGTGGCAGTGCTGTTCATTTAATATACCATCCATCTCAATTATATTTTGATAAAAGTTGATTTGTGTATGTGGGTATGAACCGTGGGTAATTATGCACACACTGTGGCTGTTGGATGCTGCTGAGTGTATGGAGCCTGATATACAAATGGGAGGGGAGTGTACCTAGGGTTTATTCTAGAGTGGACAAAAGGGGCAGGGTGGGTCAGAAAAGGGGCAGGGTGGGTCAGAAAAGGGGCAGGGTGGGTCAGAAATGGGGCAGGGTGGGTCAGAAAAGGGGCAGGGTGGGTCAGAAAAGGGACAGGGTGGGTCAGAAAAGGGGCAGGGTGGGTCAGAAAAGGGACAGGGTGTGTTTTGAGCCACTATGAGGAGCTGGGGGGGGTATTTTGTGGTTAGCCTCTAGAAAATGTTGCTAAATTATGGTGACTGGTCACAAAGACAGCAAGGTAGTACATATTGGTGAAAGGGGGGACGAGTTCAAAGTTGTACAGGTTTGCCCGCCTGAAGGCACATTTTATATATAAAAAAAGGTAACAGGGTGGGGCTAAAGGGCAAAAGGGCTGGACCATTCCGCTCTAGAAAGAAACCTATACTAGGTACACTGGACATCACACTTCCATAATACACATGTATACACAACCAAAACAATCTAAGCAACCATATTACACATGTATACACAATCTAAGCAACCATATTACACATGTATACACAATCTAAGCAACCATATTACACATGTATACACAATCTAAGCAACCATATTACACATGTATACACAACCAAAACAACCTAAGCAACCATATTACACATGTATACACAACCTAAGCAACCATATTACACATGTATACACAATCTAAGCAACCATATTACACATGTATACACAACCAAAACAACCTAAGCAACCATATTACACATGTATACACAACCAAACAATCTAAGCAACCATATTACACATGTATACACAACCTAAGCAACCATATTACACATGTATACACAACCTAAGCAACCATATTACACATGTATACACAATCTAAGCAACCATATTACACATGTATACACAACCTAAGCAACCATATTACACATGTATACACAATCTAAGCAACCATATTACACATGTATACACAACCTAAGCAACCATATTACACATGTATACACAACCTAAGCAACCATATTACACATGTATACATAACCTAAGCAACCATATTACACATGTATACACAATCTAAGCAACCATATTACACATGTATACACAATCTAAGCAACCATATTACACATGTATACACAATCTAAGCAACCATATTACACATGTATACACAATCTAAGCAACCATATTACACATGTATGTTTTTGAAACTGTTCCCTAGCATATAAAGTCTTTCCAGGACAGTAATATCATGGTGGTAACACGCTGGACTGGTAATCCAGGGATCGCAGGTTCGATCCCCCGTTTGACCCTAATAAAATTAACAGTCTTTCAGATGGGACTTTAAACCGAGGTCTCGTGTCGGTGTTTTACACCGTGCACGTAAAAGAACCAGAGGAGACTCTGGAAGGGTCTCTGTCTGTATCATTGCACTATCCTCCTAAAATGACTAATCTCTTCAGGAGGCGTCGCTCATATGGGCAACCGGTAGCGACGATAAATAAACGTAAAACACCATCAGTATCCCATAACAAGAAGGAACAGTGGGGTGTTCTCGGCTCTCCTCTTCAATAAAATCATGTGCGAAAGGCCCGGAGTTCGAGCCCCGGTTGAGCCCGTTATGATTATGCCCTTAGGCAAGGCAGCATTTTTTATGATTATGCCCTTAGGCAAGGCAGCATTTAAATTCCACATTGCCTCTTTTCTCTCTCCTTCATGGCGATGGATTCCATCAGGAATGAGGTCTCGAGAGTGATTAATATAAGTTGAATGAATTTGTTTCGCAATCAAGCTGAAATAAATTTCTCGGCTCTTCAATAAAATCACCATGGATATACACACAACTGCTCCTACTGATTAAGCACAAACGCAGATTTAGAAAATTCTTAGATCATAAGCTTAAAAAAAGCAATGTATTGATGTTTTCCTTGGCTTGTAGTTTTGGCTAAGTATAATGTTCTACACTTATTGCTTGGCTTTTGAGTTTGTATAAGTTTATTTTTAGGTAAATCGTACGATCTGGATATGTTTATAAAATTAGTTTACTTGGGTGTTAATAATGTGCAATTTGAATTCACTGATTTATGCTGCAAGTAGTGAAGCTTATCGGTTTATAACCCTTTTGCACAGGTCTATAATCGCAGGAGTTTCAGTTACACAGATAAACATCAGTTACACAGATTAACATCAGTTACACAGATTAACATCAGTTACACAGATAAACATCAGTTACACAGATTAACATCAGTTACACAGTTAAGCAGCATGTAAATGTCAGTTACACATATTAACATCAGTTACACAGATTAACATCAGTTACACAGATTAACATCAGTTACACAGTTAAGCAGCATGTAAATGTCAGTTACACATATTAACATCAGTTACACAGATTAACATCAGTTACACAGATTAACATCAGTTACACAGTTAAGCAGCATGTAAATGTCAGTTACATATATTAACATCAGTTACACAGATTAACATCAGTTACACAGATTAACATCAGTTACACAGTTAAACATCAGTTACACAGTTAAACATCAGTTACACAGTTAAGCAGCAGGTAAATGTCAGTTACACAGATTAACATCAGTTACACAGATTAAGCAGCAGATAAATGTCAGCTAAACATATCAAGTTGTTCAGCATTTATGAAGAATCCGAAGTTATTGTCTACATTTAATACATGAGATACTTGGTTTTGTAATATTTTCATTTTCCTCATATTTCATTTTATTTACATCTTGTTTTCATCAATTGAAAATGTTGCAGATTTCAAAATGAGTGTAAATCAGTGTTCACTAGTTGAGTTAAAGCGAGGGAGTGCAGTACGTTTTCATAGATCTGCGTCAGTGATAGATCCAAGTTACTGGCTTTGGTCCTTTGCATGCTGGGTAAATAATATCACATTTGTAAACAACATAGATCTGCTGTGCGATTAGCGCAGTGGTTAGCGCGCTCGTTTCTCACCAATGCAACCCGGGTTCGATCCTCGGATGTTGAAGTATGTGAGATGGTACGGTGGTCGCCAGATCAGACAGGTGGGTTTTCTCCGGGTACTCCGGTTTCTGCCAACGCGAATGACCACATTACGCTTTCATCCGCGCCAACGAAAGTGATTAGTATAAGTTGTTATAACTTGCTTCGCAATCGTTGTAAAATAAATAAAGTATAAAGTTTAAACTTTTAAAACAACATAGATCCATATCAGCCACGGCGTAATGCCGTGTCTGATCAGGATCTATGCTGTTTGCTATTGAAGCAAATGTTTTAGCGTCGCTATCCGAATAGCAAACGATATAGCGCTTGATAATGTGCCGTTTGATCTGCTTCTATGCTGTTTGCAAAAGTGATTTATCTCCCTCTAGCGTGCAAAGAATTAAGAATGATTTAATGCCTGGAGTCAGTTAATGTATTCACCCCTGAGATGACACTGATTTGATGTCATTATGGGTAATGGGTTAAAGGGGTTAGGTGTTGACGCCTTATTATATAGAACACATTATGACCTCTACTGTGGTTTGAGCCCCACTTAGGTCGTGTCTGTTTATATGAAAAAGTTCAGCAAGTTGAAAAGTGCACCAAGTACTGGTTAACTGTGAGCCTGCTGTCCAGAAAGTGTTGTTAGGTAAACTGCCCACCGGCAATATACAGTCAAACCTGTCTTAAGCAGCCAGCCAAGGGAGTCGAGAAAGTGGCTGCTTAGCACAGGTGGCTGCTTAATAGAGGTCAAATATATAATAAAACAATCAATTGGGAATCTGGAAACTGGCTGCTTAATACAGGTTGACTGCTTAATTGAGGTGACCACTAACACAGGTTTGACTGTAGCCCAAAATGGTGCTGATGAAGGCGTGAAACACAAACAAACAAACAAACAAACAAACATACATAGAACACAATAACCTGAAACACTGCTGGCAGTCTCCCAACAAAACTGTTGAGTGATTCGACTTGTAGTTTATGAAGTATAGGCCCCAGTATGACAACCACCATGTCATGCAGAATGCATTTCAAGGTGTGCACAATCAATTCAAGGACAGTTGTATTTGTGCACTAGTTTACTGTGTTATCTCTCTACTGCCTACATGTAAACATCTGTCACTTGATTGGGTACATCGCTGAGTCCGTGCTCAAATTGCATGCAAGCCGTTATACGTTTATTACGGAGGTTGGTGCACCAAGTACTGGTTAACCACTGGAGCCTGCCCAGGAAAGGTGTTGTTAGGCGATATATCGCCCAAAATTGTGCTGATGAGTTTAAACTTGATTTATTTTACAACGATTGCGAAGCAAGTTTTAACAACTTATATTAATCACAAATAGCATAGAATAGAGCCTAATCAAGCGCACATTCTATGCTGTCTGATCTGGCTCTATGCTGTTTGCAAAAGCGACTTTAGTTTGGCATGTTAAGGGTTAACATTGATTTAAAAATGGAAACTAGAATCCTCAATTATAGAACTTGTGGAAGACATTTGACCAGAATGATAAAAAAACTAAATGGCCGCCTGCCGCCATGTGAAAATAGGCACTCGGATATTTTTCAGAAAACTGGGAAGAAAGTGTTTTTAAATTCAACTAAAATTATCCATTCTTCCCACCTTTAAGTTACTGTTTAAATTAAAAGTATTATTAGTAAAAGCTATGCGATTAAAATTTCGAAATCACACAAACTTTCCGAAACTGTTGCCGTAGGAACAATGTTTCCAAGCCCATCACTTTGTTAGAAAAAGATAATGGCATTATATTTAGTGAACTCCTGACGGATCTGTAGTCCAGTGGTAACACGTTGGACTGGTAATCCAGGGATCGCAGGTTCGATCCCCCGTCTGACCCTAATAAAATTAACAGTTTTTCAGATGGGACGTTAAACCGAGGTCTCGTGTCGGTGCTTTACACCGTGCACATAAAAGAACCAGAGGAGACTCTGTAATGGGCCTCTGTCTGTATCATTGCACTATCCTCCAAAGTTCTAAAATTACTAATATCTTCAGGAGGCGTCGCTCATATGGGCAACCGGTAGCGACGATAAATAAACGTAAAACACACAACAATAGGAATTTCTTATCTTATATAATATTGTGTGCATTTCTTAAATCTATAGTAAAACAATACAGAAGTCATAAGGGACCAAACTTACAGATTATAGAACACCATCACTGTTGGCATGACGATTCAAATGTTTCTTTCAAATACCAGTACAGATTATAGAACTCTATCAATGTTGGCACGACGATTCAAATATTTCTTACAAATACATGTACAGATTATAGAACACCATCAATGTTGGCACGACGATTCAAATATTTCTTTCAGATACATGTACAGATAATAGAACACCATCAATGTTGGCATGACGATTCAAATATTTCTTTCAGATACATGTACAGATAATAGAACACCATCAATGTTGGCATGACGATTCAAATATTTCTTTCAGATACATGTACAGATAATAGAACACCATCAATGTTTGCGCGACGATTCAAATATTTCTTTCAGATACATGTTTATTTGTATCACTAAGCAAGTCACAAAACTCTCTTAATTGGTAATATATTGATAGGTACTGCATGTGAAATAGCTCATGCAGCAATTGTTTTCTTGTTTTTTCAAATCACATTTACATTCAGAGTTATTATTACAAGTTATGTATTGCAGATGTTGTTGAAAACTGCTTAACACTTTGTACATATGGATGGATATAAATAAAAAAATAAACAAAGCCATCATCATCAAGCTTTCACCCAAAAAAAAAAAAAAAAAAAAAAAAAGTTGAAATGTTCAGGATATGGTTTTTGAGACATTGTGTTATAGACATAATCAATTTCATTTTTGTTAATTAGGTCAGAGTGCCCATTTTCGTGTGTCGCCAGCCAAATAATGTCTACTTTCTACCATTTATTGATTCTATAGCTTCCAAAGAAAGAACGTAAGCATATGAAACACAGCTCCTCGCCGGGAGCCATGTATAAGCATTCTGAGGCCCAGGAGCGGAACAGCGCTAACGTCTGCAGGTCTAAGTCAGATGTTTCTACGCGCAAAAATGCTTTGTCTGAATATTCCTTCGGCCAGCAGGGATATAAGAGAACAGAATCGAGCCCGGAGGTAGTAATGTTCTTCTATAAATATCACTAATTTTCTACCACCCTAAACCTGCCTGTATGCGACTGATTATGTTTGATCTGTATTCTTTGGTTAATATAAATTATACCCTGTTTATACATTACCCATTTGTTTATTGCAAGCCATCCCATTGGTTGTTGGTGTATTTCCTTTTACAGCTTGTTTCAGTCAGTGCCTTGCTAATTGGTATATGCAGGTGTCTGTCTTTTACCTGTATTGTATTTGTATACCTTTGCATTTTTATGGGTTACCGTGTCTGATCATTTAGGTAAGGGAGACTACTGTGTCTTGTCATTTAGGTAAGGGAGACTACTGTGTCTTGTCATTTAGGTAAGGGACACTACTGTGTCTTGTCATTTAGGTAAGGGAGACTACTGTGTCCAATCATTTAGGTAAGGGAGACTACTGTGTCCAATCATTTAGGTAAGGGAGACTACTGTGTCCAATCATTTAGGTAAGGGAGACTACTGTGTACAATCATTTAGGTAAGGGACACTACTGTGTCCAATCATTTAGGTAAGGGAAACTACTGTGTCCAATCATTTAGGTAAGGGAGACTACTGTGTCCAATCATTTAGGTAAGGGAGACTACTGTGTCCAATCATTTAGGTAAGGGAGACTACTGTGTCCAATCATTTAGGTAAGGGACACTACTGTGTCCAATCATTTAGGTAAGGGACACTACTGTGTCCAATCATTTAGGTAAGGGA
Source organism: Archivesica marissinica (assembly GCA_014843695.1). Taxonomy (NCBI): domain Eukaryota; kingdom Metazoa; phylum Mollusca; class Bivalvia; order Venerida; family Vesicomyidae; genus Archivesica; species Archivesica marissinica. The sequence continues at coordinate 9,251,712 of CM026386.1, read as the reverse complement.
CACTACTGTGTCCAATCATTTAGGTAAGGGAGACTACTGTGTCCAATCATTTAGGTAAGGGAAACTACTGTGTCCAATCATTTAGGTAAGGGAGACTACTGTGTCCAATCATTTAGGTAAGGGACACTACTGTGTCCAATCATTTAGGTAAGGGAAACTACTGTGTCCAATCATTTAGGTAAGGGAGACTACTGTGTCCAATCATTTAGGTAAGGGACACTACTGTGTCTTGTCATTTAGGTAAGGGAGACTACTGTGTCCAATCATTTAGGTAAGGGAGACTACTGTGTCCAATCATTTAGGTAAGGGAAACTACTGTGTCCAATCATTTAGGTAAGGGAGACTACTGTGTCTTGTCATTTAGGTAAGGGAGACTACTGTGTCCAATCATTTAGGTAAGGGAGACTACTGTGTCCAATCATTTAGGTAAGGGAGACTACTGTGTCCAATCATTTAGGTAAGGGAGACTACTGTGTCTTGTCATTTAGGTAAGGGAAACTACTGTGTCCAATCATTTAGGTAAGGGAGACTACTGTGTCAAATCATTTAGGTAAGGGAGACTACTGTGTCTTGTCATTTAGGTAAGGGAGACTACTGTGTCTTGACATTTAGGTAAGGGAGACTACTGTGGCCCACTATGTCTATTGTGATTTAGTGAAGGCAGACAGACCACCTTGGCATGGAAGTGAACTGTTGGCTAACACTGGTAAAACGTTCCTCATTTGTAGTTCTTTTGTCTTGCTGGAGAGCAGATAATTATTCTGTAATTATTGTGCATCAATGTGTGTCAATTGGAGACCATTATTGGTAAATTAGAGGCCATTATTGGTGAATTAGAGACCATTATTGGTGAATTAGAGGCCATTATTGGTGAATTAGAGGCCATTATTGGTGAATTAGAGGCCATTATTGGTGAATTAGAGGCCATTATTGGTGAATTAGAGACCATTATTGGTAAATTAGAGGCCATTAGTGGTGGATTAGAGGCCAGTATTGGTAAATTAGAGGCCATTATTGGTGAATTAGAGACCATTATTGGTGAATTAAAGGCCATTATTGGTAACTTAGAGGCCATTATTGGTGAATTAGAGACCATTATTGGTGAATTAGAGACCATTATTGGTAAATTAGAGACCATTATTGGTGAATTAGAGGCCATTATTGGTAAATTAGAGGCCATTATTGGTGAATTAGAGGCCATTATTGGTAAATTAGAGGCCATTATTGGTGAATTAGAGGCCATTATTGGTAAATTAGCAGTTTGATAATCAATAAAAAAATAACAACATTATAGTAAACTTGTCGGGAGTGGATTCAATTATTTCCCGTAATGACTTGATACAATGTCTCTGCTGCATGTTGTCATTTTGCAAAAGTTCCCTCTCCCTCGTAAATGTATATGAAGTATTGTATAAATGGGGTAATCACATTTCAGGTATGGTTTTGGTTGTTATGTATTTTTATGCTACTTGCAAAATTATAACGTTGGTTTTCAGAAAAACTTTGTTAATGTTGTAAAATAAAATATTACGGAATGAACAGAAATAACGGTATCTAATTGTATGCTTTAACTTCTGTTTGTTAGATTAACTTGAAATATTTGCTTGTGAATTGTATGATTAATTATTAACCCTTTGCCGGCTGAGTAAACGAAATTCGCATTTGCAAACAACATAGATCCAGATCAACCGCGGCATAATGCCGCGTCTGATCCAGATCTATGTTGTTTGCTATTTAGCGTTTTAGCTCCACTCTCCGAATAGCAAACAGCATAGTGCCTAATCAGACGGCACAAAGTTTGCCGTCTGATCAGGCTGTATTCTGTTTGCAAAAGTGATTTTTATCTGCCGCTAGCGTGCAACGGGTTAATGAGATGTACCTCTTAATTGGCTGATAATACTATAAAGTATATATGAACTAGACTCCACATGCTTACAATGTAAACGCATATAGAATTGTGCAGTTGGAGAGGAATTACCTCGTCTATGAAAGCAACGGAACATATCATATACCGTCACACTTCGTCAACACTTATTTTTCCGAATAAAGTGTTTATATGTATAGGATATCAGCCGAAAATGATCCAATATGTAAAATATTGGATGGACTGTGTGAGGCGCATAGCTGGAGGATAATGCTTGCAATCTGTGTGCTAGGAATGTATGAAGATGTATGATGGTGCTTGCCATCTGTGTGCTAGGAATGTATGAAGATGTTGTATGGTGCTTGCAATCTGTGTGCTAGGAATGTATGAAGATGTTGTATGGTGCTTGCCATCTGTGTGCTAGGAATGAATGAAGATGTTGTATGGTGCTTGCCATCTGTGTGCTAGGAATGTATGAAGATGTTGTATGATGCTTGCAATCTGTGTGCTAGGAATGTATGAAGATGTTGTATGGTGCTTGCAATCTGTGTGCTAGGAATGAATGAAGATGTTGTATGGTGCTTGCAATCTGTGTGCTAGGAATGTATGAAGATGTTGTATGATGCTTGCAATCTGTGTGCTAGGAATGTATGAAGATGTTGTATGGTGCTTGCAATCTGTGTGCTAGGAATGTATGAAGATGTTGTATGGTGCTTGCAATCTGTGTGCTAGGAATGTATGAAGATGTTGTATGGTGCTTGCAATCTGTGTGCTAGGAATGAATGAAGATGTTGTATGGTGCTTGCAACCTGTGTGCTAGGAATGTATGAAGATGTTGTATGATGCTTGCAATCTGTGTGCTAGGAATGTATGAAGATGTTGTATGGTGCTTGCAATCTGTGTGCTAGGAATGTATGAAGATGTTGTATGGTGGTGCTTGCCATCTGTGTGCTAGGAATGAATGAAGATGTTGTATGGTGATGCTGCAATCTGCGTGCTAGGAATGGTTTGGCTTCGTATAACATTTTAATATCACGTCAATTACATATTGCATGCGCTGAGGAACTATATGCCTGTGTTATAATTATGCTATACACAATTTCAAAGATTTTTAAAATATCATATTTGAGGTACCGACGCTAGTTACGGAGTACTTTACTACAATGACATACCTTATTTTGGATTTATATTTTCTTGACCAAAGCTAGCCTGGGTTCCAGTCTGTCGAATTTTCACCAATTTACTTCTGGCAAAATGACATTATCAGAAACTCAATACGGCCCAATTAATGATCTCGGTATTAAAATATATTTGTTTGACTAACCAGGCAAAATATATCAACGGCTAGACCAAAGCAGGTGGAGGGTGTTTAGGATGACCCTGTAGTATCCAGGGTTGTTGATGCTAGAATAGAAACAACACTATTCTCTAGTTTATATCAGTCATGCAGAATACTTGTCAAAAACAGCCTGCCTAAGAAACTTTCCTTTCGTATTCGGTGCCTAGAGAAAATCATTTGTGACGATGGATTTCAGTTAATGAATATTCGTTGATCCTGTTAAAGCTTCCTTTATACTTTAAGGATAGGATAAATAAAATATTAGGTTACTGTCTTGTCAATTTTAAATTATTAGGCTCGTCTCCGCCTTGTATATTTTCTCCAACTCGATTAAGAAATTAAAATTAAGACAGTAACCTAATATTTTTTATTGAGTTTGTTTGATAGGGTGCACTTTAGAAGCAACATATTTTCCACAATTTTACAACTGGTTCGTGCACTTTATTCTGGTTGTGTTGAGTATATCTGTATCAGGTTATACTATATATATATATATATATATATATATATATACCATATCAGCTGGAGCAATTGATTGGGGAACGTTGAACATGTTATTATGGCTAGATGTATATATAGTATGGGCTAGAATTGTAGATGTTGTATAAAGGAAGGGGAAACATTGTTAATATAATAATATTTAATGAAAATAATATATATATTCCCACTTCTGTAAAATTTCTAGTTTGTAGAATGATGAAATTGCAATTTTTAAGAGGAAAATACCATGATTAGATGTAATTGCTATTTTTAGCTGAACTTTCTATTTTTAGATGTAATATTTATTTATAGATTGAATTACTATTTATAGTATCATTTGTTACTTTTATTTTGTGAAAACAAATACAGGTGTCACAGTCTCATCTTAGCACAGGAAAGAAAATTAAAAAAAGTTCGAGTTTCAAAGGGTTCCGTAGAACGTACGCTCGTAAACAGAAGTCCAGCGTAAGGAATGTGTTACCTTCAATGTTCCATTCATTTTATTCTATTGCACAGTTTTACATTGGTTGCAAACTTGCAGAGATTTTTTTGCGGCAAAGTTAATTTAACATCAGCTTTTGTCACTCACACTAAGAGAACGTGTTGTTTTTTTCTTCCTGTTATTATCACTTAACTGCAAGTATGTTGAAATATTTCATTGTAATAATTACTGTGTATATCGCACTCTAATGTGACACTTTATTTTATGTCTTTCATTGAAATATAAAACTGTTCTATGTTGATACCCTCGGATATTATATAAAATACTCTGTTAACTGGTGTTGACATTGAAAGAAATAAGAAATCGAGATTTGATCGGGATCTATCTTGTTTGCTATTACTCAGTGTTTCAGCTCCACTATCCAAATAGCAAACAGCATAGAGCCTGATCAGATGGCACATTCTGTTTGTGCTGTCTGATCTGGCTCTATGCTGTTTGCAAAAGCGACTTTAGTCGTGATTGGCAGGGTACGGGTTAATTGGTTAACCTTCCATTTAGTTACAATTAACCAACACTAATTGTAATTACTGTCAAACCTGTGTTAAGCAGCCAGCCATGGGAATCACAGAAAGTGGCTGCTTTGCACAGGTGGCTGCTTAGTAGAGGTCAAATGTATAATAAAACAACATTTGGGAATCTGGGAACTGGCTCCTTAATATAGGTTGGTTGCTTAATGGAGGTGACCACTAACACAGGTTTGACTGTATTCTACTTCCAGTTTATGCTTCATTATGTTATTGCTTTGTCTATCAGCTAACACTGTCGTTCAATCAGTCCATTTAATGACTGCCTTACTATAAACCAATGTCATGTGATACTCGTATGTACTGGTACATCTGAGAGAACTTAACAATCTTACGATTTGCTTCTTCTAAGGGAGATAATACCAATAGTTTAATCATATTTGATTTGCTATTTGAAATTTACATTTGATTTGTTATTTGAAATTTACATTTGATTTGTTATTTGAAATTTACATTTGATTTGCTATTTGAAATTTACATTTGATATTTACATTTGATTTGACATTTACGTTTGATTTGCTATTTGAAATTTACATTTGATTTGACATTTACATTTGATTTGCTATTTGAAATTTACATTTGATTTGCTATTTGACATTTACATTTGATTTGATATTTGACATTTACGTTTGATTTGATATTTGACATTTACGTTTGATTTGATATTTGACATTTACATTTGATTTGCTATTTGACATTTGATTTGATTTGATATTTGACATTTACATTTGATTTGATATTTGACATTTACATTTGATTTGCTGTTTGACATTTACATTTGATTTGCTATTTGACATTTACATTTGATTTGCTATTTGACATTTACATTTGATTTGCTATTTGACATTCACATTTGATTTGCTATTTGACATTCACATTTGATTTGCTATTTGACATTTACATTTGATTTGCTATTTGACATTTACATTTGATTTTACATTTACATTTGATTTGCTATTTGACATTTACATTTGATTTGCTATTTGACATTTACATTTGATTTTCTATTTGACATTTACATTTGATTTGATATTTACATTTGATTTGCTGTTTGACATTTACATTTGATTTGCTATTTGACATTTACATTACATACATACTCATGACAATGCAAAGATAATACCAGTATGAAGTTCCTGGATACATTGTGTGGATATTGACTGTATGTAGAATGGAGAGTGTTTCTTTATCTACGGCATGGTTATTCTTATTAGTTATTGTATATATAATAAATTATTTAGCACGCACGCCACGGCCCCTCTTTGTGCTTGCTCAGAGTGCCATGGTGTATATTTTGCCTCCCCCTCCCCCCCACACACAATTGTATTTAAAGTTTAAACTTTATTTATTTTACAACGATTGCGAAGCAAGTTTTAACAACTTGTATTAATTAATCATGTTGGCGCGGATGAAAGCGTATATGTGGTCATTCGTGTGGGAGGAAACCGGAGAAAACCCACCTGTCCGATCTGGCGACCATCGTACCATCTCATATACATGTATGGTTAGGTTTTTAGCAATAGTCCTAGCCCTATATATTATCTGTTTAATACCTGTCTCTATTGGGGGAAGAAATGTACTGCCTAGTGTTTCACATAGTGAACAAATGGCCATACCGGTGCATATTCGCACAGGGAGAGGAGGCGCACTGGGGAGGGGCAAACTGCTGGACACCAACTGGCTTGCATATCTTGTAAAAGAAAGATCGCTGGTGGCATGAGTGAGGGGTAAACTGCAACACAATCTGGCTGACATACATCTTGTAAAAGAAAGATCGTTGGGGGGGGCATGAGTGAGGGACAAACTGCAACACAATCTGGCTGACATACATCTTGTAAAAGAAAGATCGCTGGGGGCATGAGTGAGGGGCAAACTGCAACACAATCTGGCTGACATACATCTTGTAAAAGAAAGATTGTTGGGGGGCATGAGTGAGGGACAAACTGCAACACAATCTGGCTGACATACATCTTGTACATCACACAATCCAATAAACCTTACAGTCTTTAGAAATAGAACAACAAGAAATAGAATTAGTTAATACATAGGTAATGTTACGGCAGGTGTATGAATTTGTAACATACTCTGATTTTACAGGTGTTTGTATTCTATGTTGCATGTGGTATTTTGGTGGAAGTTTATAATGTATGCAGTGTAAATCTGCAGGTGGACAGACTGATAGGCACGCAACAACGCAACCTAATGGTTTATATATACAGTCAAACCAGCCGTAAGCAGCCAGCCAAGGGAATCACAGAAAGTGGCTGCTATAGCACAGGTGGCTGCTTAATAGAGGTCAAATGTATAATTAAACAACACATTGGGAATATGTAAACTGGCTGCTTAATACAGGTTGGCTGCTTAATGGAGGTGACCACTGACACAGGTTTGACTGTATATAAATGTCAGCATATTTCCTTGAACTGTTTGTGCATCAGTTGTTATAACATGTCTTGCCGCAAAACAGAAGAGTTCAAATATTCAATATGAAAAATTAAGTTATTCGAAAACGTAAATTTTGTCTACTTAGAAGCCATTTGATCCAAATTGTTTGTCTGTACGGGCGGGCAGCTGATGGTCATGATAACTATGCACAAAACGATGGAGAATTCTGTAAAAATAATAGTTGCTCAAGTTAATCATTTATTTACGTAGTTATTAACCCTTTCCCTCATAGAAGCACTTCTTGACGCTATTACCAATACGGCATACATTGATAATGTAGTAGCCAAACCAATGTTCTTAATAATGGCCAAAATCTCATGTAGTCCCAGTAATATCTATGGAGGTGGGATAGATATGGCGACTACTTATCCACTGCATGATAGCTAAATGGCTGTCGTTTTTAAGGAGATATAATAGTATCTTAACCTAAATCTCTATGAAGGAAAGGGTTACTGCAGTTTGTCGTGTCTCTCCTGTTTTGTAAGCTTTATTTGTTATTTTTTGTGTTCAGAGAACCGAGTCCTTCAGACGAAGGTTTGGGAAGCCTAAAATAGCTATAAGGAAGGTAACCGAAAACGGCCTGTTTGATTAGTTCAATAAATACCCATAGTATAGGATGTGCTTGATTCATATAGATCAGTTTATCAAGGAAAGAGACAGCATAATAATCCAGTTTGTTTCATCATAGATTATAATTTATTCTAACACGACCCAGCTAATAACATACATACTTCTAGAGTAAAATCTACCTCGGGTTATTCTGCGATATACCTACCTTGAACTATGCTGCGCGCACCACCGTGTTTTGGCTATTCCATTTATACAATGCGTGTAAAGTTTTATGAATGAAAGTCACGTGATGTTTGTAAATACAACCGTGGGAATTCGCGGAAGTGAGCTATTTTTAGCAGATAATCTCTTGTACTATTCTGTACAGTTTTATTTGACAAAATAAATAAAATTATTGATCAGTTACAACTTTTGTTCATTTATGCACTAGATTGATATTTTCCATAAAAAATAACGTCATTGCACCAATTACGCGGGAGGAAATTTCGAAAGCCAAATGCATGGCGTTTGAAGAAAATACTCCTTTCTCATCTAAAATTATTAGAAGTAAGTCGTGTTAGAAGGCCTTCGTGATATATTTCTACGCATAAGAACTTCAAACTCGGGTTGTTCTGCGATATACCACAGTTCAAACTGGGGTTATTCTGCGATATACCATGGTTCAAACTGGGGTTATTCTGCGATATACCACGGTTCAAACTCGGGTTGTTCTGCGATATACCATGGTTCAAACTGGGGTTATTCTGCGATATACCACGGTTCAAACTGGGGTTATTCTGCGATATACCACGGTTCAAACTGGGGTTGTTCTGCGATATACCACGGTTCAAACTGGGGTTGTTCTGCGATATACCACGGTTCAAACTGGGGTTGTTCTGCGATATACCACGGTTCAAACTCGGGTTGTTCTGCGATATACCACGGTTCAAACTCGGGTTGTTCTGCGATATACCACGGTTCAAACTGGGGTTGTTCTGCGATATACCATGGTTCAAACTGGGGTTATTCTGCGATATACCATGGTTCAAACTGGGGTTATTCTGCGATATACCACGGTTCAAACTGGGGTTGTTCTGCGATATACCACGGTTCAAACTGGGGTTGTTCTGCGATATACCATGGTTCAAACTGGGGTTATTCTGCGATATACCATGGTTCAAACTGGGGTTATTCTGCGATATACCACGGTTCAAACTGGGGTTATTCTGTGATATACCATGGTTCAAACTGGGGTTATTCTGCGATATACCATGGTTCAAACTGGGGTTATTCTGCGATATACCATGGTTCAAACTGGGGTTATTCTGCGATATACCATGGTTCAAACTGGGGTTATTCTGCGATATACCACGGTTCAAACTGGGGTTATTCTGCGATATACCACGGTTGATACTGGGGTTATTCTGCGATATACCACGGTTGATACTGGGGTTATTCTGCGATATACCACGGTTGATACTGGGGTTATTCTGCGATATACCACGGTTGATACTGGGGTTATTCTGCGATATACCACGGTTGATACTGGGGTTATTCTGCGATATACCACGGTTCAAACTCGGGTTATTCTGCGATATACCACGGTTCAAACTCGGGTTATTCTGCGATATACCACGGTTGATACTTATTATTTCTAACACTTTTAGCTTAAACTTATTTATTTTACAACAATTGTTTTAACAACTTATATCACTCTCGTTGGCGCGGATGAAAGCGTAAATGTGGTCATTCGCCATTTGTAGATTTATCATTGGTCCAGTGGTTAACATATTGGTCATCAAATCCCGGGGTTGTCCCCCCCTCCATTCCCACCATCCGTCCGTAATTTGTTTTAGCTTGATTGCGAAACAAGTTCTTGCAACTTATTTATATTAATCACTCTCGAGACCTCATTCCTGATGGAATCCATCACCACGAGGGAGAGAGAAGAGGCAATGCGGAATTTAAATGCCTTGCTTGCATAAGGGTAATGGCTCCAGCTCTGGGCCTTTCACACATGAAGCCAACGCGTTACAAACTGCGCTATCACGACTTCCACTCTTCGATAATTAATATTAATACAGCGGGACGGATCAGGTGTCCAGTTGTTATCATGTTCTACATCGTGTATGTAGAAAAATATAGATGACTGGAATTCGAGCAACCTGGCAATATTCTCCATATATAAAACTACTAATATACTTCATTTGTCATTTTGAAGACCCAGATGAATGCCTGATAAACAATTCTAATTAACCCATTCAACACCAAGTAACTGACCAGGTCCTGAGGTTATAAAAATTTTCTCAGATCTCAAGCTCAAGTGATTTGATTGGTTGATTCTGAGTGTTACTGTCAGCTGAACCAATCAAACGATTGAGTTTTGAGATTTGAGAACAGTTTTATAGGCATGGACTGGCGCTTGATATTTTTAGACTAATAAATGAATCAGAAAATTACATTTGGACCAGTTCATTTATTAAATGGGTAATTTTGTCGATAAATAGTAATATTACTGGCAAAAAGTGCAGATCCTGATTGAGACGGCTCATCTGGATCTACACATTTTGTAATTATTTAGAGGTATGTTGTGTTGAAAGGGTTAATAATATTAACACAGTTGTGTAATCGTAGATGTAGCCAATATATTATGCACTAATTTGGAATTGTCGGCTCACCTGGACTGAGGGATCAATGGGGGGGAATATGACCCGGTTTAGCTCACCTGTACTGATGGATCAAGATGAGGACTGGTGTCGTGATCTTGTTTTGTCCAGTTTTCATCTGTCTGTCTGTCTGTCAACAGTTGCCATGTAAGCATTGTATTGACTCAAACTTTTAACAGAATTTGTTAAAATTTATTAGGTAATTACATTTGTTGCACACTTTGTTCCAGTCAACAATCTGCCATTTTGTTTGGAAAACTAACAAAATCATTGTAACACTCATTGTAACTATGGTAACATTTTTGCATAAACATAAGTGCATGTCTCAGGTGAGTCACCCTGGCCCACATTGTATATATACAATGCAACGTACATAACGCTATGTGTGTTTGTTGTTGTGTGCTACGTCTGAGATCATGTTTAAGATAAAACACTGTTAGTATCCACTTAGAATATAATATAATACAACAAACGTTGGTATGGAGGTCTCGTAGTGAATCAGGAATATAAATAGATAATAACTCACGTTTATACGCTTCTTCATGATAATATATATATATATATATACCATATAGTCCCAGCTATAAGTCGATCTCGGTCATAAGTCGATCTCAGCCATAAGTCGATCTCAGCCATACGTCGATCTCGGCCATAAGTCAATCTCGGTCATAAGTCGATCTTGGTCATAAGTCGATCCCAGCCATAAGTCGATCTCGGCCATAAGTCGATCTCGGTCATAAGTCAATCTTGATCATAAGTCGATCTCGGTCATAAGTCGATCCCAGCCATAAGTCGATCTCGGCCATAAGTCGATCTCGGTCATAAGTCAATCTTGATCATATGTCGATCTCGGTCATATGTCGATATCGGCCATAAGTCGATCTCAGCCATAAGTCGATCTCGGCCATACGTCAATCTCGGCCATTATTCGACCTCGGCCATAAGTCGATCTCAGCCATAAGTCGATCTCGGCCATAAGTCTATCTCAGCCATATCTCGATCTTGGCCATAAGTCGAGGGTCAAATTTTGGCTTGAAAATGCTGATTTTAAGCTGGATTCCGAGGTTATAAAACTCAAATGTAGCGAAAAATATCTTTTTTGCTTTTCGATTAAGAAAACATCTAGGTAATACATAAATACACGAAAAGTGCAGTAATTATATTTCACGTGTCACTTATTGGAATTTTTCATCAACTAATTGTTAACTGATATATTCAAGCTTCTCGGAAAACTGTATCATGTATTTCACTATTTGTCAAATTTCATCATCATTTGTGGCTATAAATGTGCTTATGCTATTTAATGCCAATAAACATTATGCTATGTTATAACTAACCTTGGTGGGTGGGGGGGTGGTGGGGGGGGGACGCTGATCGCCGTCCTGGTGGGATTGTATTTGCTTGCTTGCTGAATACTGCATTTCTCACTCGGCTGTATTATGGCTTGGGTTCAGGGGTTACTACTATGGACATCGCACTCGGCTGTGTTATGGCTTGGGTTCAGGGGTTACTACTATGGACATCGCACTCGGCTGTGTTATGGCTTGGGTTCAGGGGTTACTACTATGGACATCGCACAGTTATATGCATGCTTCACTCGTGCCTAATGCAGTTCCATGTTTATGCACGTGTAATCCAAGGAAACATGGTGATATACATTACTTAGCCCTTTCCCTCATAGAAACACCTCGACGCCATTACCAATACGACATCCATTGACAATGTAGTAGCCAAACCAATGTTCATAAACCCTTTCCCTCAATAGAAACACCTCGACTCCATTACGAAATACATTACCCTTTCCCTCATAGAAACACATCTCGACGCCATTACCAATACGACATACATTAACCCTTTCCCTCATAGAAGCACCTCTTGATGTCATTACCAATACGACATACATTAACCCTTTCCCTCATAGAAGCACCTCTTGATGTCATTACCAATACGACATACATTAACCCTTTCCCTCATAGAAGCACCTCTTGATGTTATTACCAATACGACATACATTAACCATTTCCCTCTAGAAGCACCTCTGCCAACCAACACAACAACCCCCCAACACCCCACCCTTTCCCTCATAGAAGCACCTCTTGATGTCATTACCAATACGACATACATTAACCCTTTCCCTCATAGAAGCACCTCTTGATGTTATTACCAATACGACATACATTAACCATTTCCCTCATAGAAGCACCTCTGGACGTCATTACCAATACGACATACCATAACCATTTCCCTCATAGAAACACCTCTCGACGCTATTACCAATACAACATACATTAACCCTTTCCCTCATAGAAGCACCTCTCGACGCCATTACCAATACGACATACATTAACCATTTCCCTCATAGAAGCACCTCTTGACGCCATTACCAATACGACATACATTAACCCTTTCCCCCATAGAAGCACCTCTCGACGCCATTACCAATACGACATACATTAACCCTTTCCCTCATAGAAGCACCTCTCGACGCCATTACCAATACGACATACATTAACCCTTTCCCTCATAGAAGCACCTCTCGATGCCATTACCAATACGACATACATTAACCATTTCCCTCATAGAAGCACCTCTCGACGCCATTACCAATACGACATACATTAACCCTTTCCCTCATAGAAGCACCTCTCGACGCCATTACCAATATGACATACATTAACCCTTTCCCTCATCGAAGCACCTCTCGACGCCATTACCAATACGACATACATTAACCCTTTCCCTCATAGAAGCACCTCTCGACGCTATTACCAATACAATATACATTGACAATGTAGTAACCAAACCAATGTTCATAATAAAGACCAGAATCTCATGTAGTCCCAGTAATATCTATGGAGGTGGTATATATATGGCCACTACTTATCCACTGCATGATAGCTAAATGACTGTCGTTGGTATGGAGATATAATAGTATATTAACCTAAATCTGTATGAAGGAATTGGTTAAAAACATATCATAATATATAATTATGTAATACTTCTAAATCATTGTACAGTATGGTTTCCATTTAACCCATTTCATTCAGGATACAATTCAAACAGTATTTGCAAAGACCATAGAGCCAGATCAGCCGCCATAGAAAGTATGTCTGATCAGGCTCTGTGGTGTTTGCTATTCAGATGATCTTGCTAAGACACTTGGCTATGTAGCAAACAACATAGATCCTGATCAGCACGCAGCGTCACGCTGCGGCTGATCTGGATCTATGTTGTTTGCAAAGGCGTTTAAATGTATCCAGAATGAAATGGGTTAATGTTTACACTAATGTAATATTGGCAAACATAATGTCTATATATTTGTTGTTTATATATATTTGTTGTTATGTAACTTCTGTTGTCTAATAGTGCTCACAACACATACCGTATTTATTGTATCTTTCATTAAATTATGTAATAACTATGTTATAATTATGTAATAACTCCCCCCCCCCCCCCACACACCAAAGGCAGAGTACCGTAATTGTTTATATATAAGACGCAGGTTTTTTTCCAACCATAATCGTATCCAAAAGTCTGCTGCGTTTTATAATTCAATTAGAATTTGATAAAAATAATCCCAGAAAATAAATAAACGGACAAATGGCATAATGCTACAAAGGGAAATAAATCTTTCATACTGATTGTCTCTAAATCCTGCCACGATGACGTTCTGTTTCCGGATTTCATTGAATCCAGACACCTTGTAAATTTGGAAATTGTGGTAAATAAAAAATGAACAACATTGATGTTTGCCAGACGTGCCGCTAATAATGAGAACCTTGAGGTGTTGTTGTGTGTGTGTTTTACGTTTATTTATCGTCGCTACCTGTTGCCCATATGAGCGCCGCTTCCTGAAGATATTAGTCATTTTAGATTTTTGGAGGATAGTGTAATGATACAGACAGAGACCCATTCCAGGCTATCCTCTGGTTCTTTTACGTGCATGGTGTAAAGCACCGACACGAGACCTTGGTTTAGCGTCTCATCTGAAAGACTGTTCATTTTATTAGGGTCAGACGGGGGATCGAACTTGCGATCCTTGGATTACCAGTCCAGCGTGTTACCACTGGACTACAAATCCGTCTGACGGGTGTTGTTGACGGTTAGAAGTTTGAGTAGGATAGGTGTTTGTCATTATGAGTTAATTAAGTCACTTTAAGTACTAGGATTCACACATGATTATTTTAGTAGTCTGATACCCAAACGTCATTATCATGTTTTTGTAATTCTTATGAATCACCAAATGAATCACAGTATCTCCCTTTATTTTTGCATTTTCACAAGTTTTTATTATATTCTTTGTTCTAGATGCGTATTAAATATATTTCTTCTCGGGAATCTCTCTTTTTTATACTGCGACTTGTATTCCTTAGCGGCCTATATACAAACGATTACGGTAATATTGTTTAGATCTTTGGCGGGGGATATCACTTCACGAATTCCTTTGCATTTTGTTGCAGTGGAGAAACGTTTCTGTGGAGGAGGGGAGGTAATAGATTGGATTACTGTCTATCCAAAAATAATAAAAAGGGTCAAGTGCTGAACATAACCCGTAACTTGTATAATAATAAGATTAATTTCAGTTTGATATTTTGCACAAGAGATGTGGACACGTATACATGCTCTAGTTAGAATAGAATGTGAGGGGATGAAAGTCTAGCGTGTGAACTGTCTGCATGTTTGCTCTCTACATTAAGTTAACCCAGTACCACATACAAGCATCTAGTGCAGCTTCTAAGTTGGTATGGGTTCGAGTAATTATTAGAGTTTGTTTGGACTACATTGTGCCTTTATGTATTGCAGACTGCGTCGGTACCGTACACAGTGTCAGACCTTGGCTCGGAATCACCGCACACAAGTCCGAGCTCCTCTCCCACGCCGCTACAGAACCTTGACGTAGACCCCGTCACTGGAGACTCCGGCATTGAGGTTACACATTTACCATTTACTCAGAAACATAATTATTTAGAAAGTTTACAATTATTTCAGGGAATGAAGACTATACGTCACAGTAAAACCTGTGGTTATTCATACATGTATAAACACACAAAGCAAAAGAAACATTGATTATACATAGTACAGTCAAACCTGTGGTTATTCATACATGTATGAACACACAAAGCAAAGGAAACATTGATTATATATATACAGTCAAACCTGTGGTTATTCATACATGTATGAACACACAAAGCAAAAGAAACATTGATTATACATAGTACAGTCAAACCTGTCTTAAGCAGCCAGCCAAGGGAATCACAGAAAGTGGCTGCTTAGCACAGGTGGCTGCTTCACCTGCCAATATTGCTGTCCATACTACAGGGGCCAATATTGCTGTCTGTACTACAGGGGCCAATATTGCTGTCTGTACTACAGGGGCCAATATTGCTGTCTGTACTACAGGGGACAATATTGCTGTCTGTACTACAGGGGCCAATATTGCTGTCCATACTACAGGGGGCCAATATTGCTGTCTGTACTACAGAGGCCAATATTGCTGTCCATACTACAGGGGGCCAATATTGCTGTCCGTACTACAGGGGCCAATATTGCTGTCCGTACTACAGGGGGCCAATATTGCTGTCCATACTACAGGGGCCAATATTGCTGTCCATACTACAGGGGGCCAATATTGCTGTCCATACTACAGGGGGCCAATATTGCTGTCCATACTACAGGGGCCAATATTGCTGTCCATACTACAGGGGGCCAATATTGCTGTCCGTACTACAGGGGACCAATATTGCTGTCCGTAGTACAGAGGCCAATATTGCTGTCTGTACTACAGGGGCCAATATTGCTGTCCATACTACAGGGGGCCAATATTGCTGTCTACTACAGGGGCCAATATTGCTGTCTGTACTACAGGGGGCCAATATTGCTGTCCATACTACAGGGGGCCAGTATTGCTGTCCGTAGTACAGGGGCCAATATTGCTGTCCGTACTACAGGGGCCAATATTGCTGTCCGTACTACAGTGGGCCAATATTGCTGTCTGTACTACAGGGGCCAATATTGCTGTCCGTACTACAGGGGGCCAATATTGCTGTCCATACTACAGGGGGCCAATATTGCTGTCCGTACTACAGGTGGCCAATATTGCTGTCCATACTACAGGGGGCCAATATTGCTGTCTGTACTACAGGGGGCCAATATTGCTGTCCATACTACAGGGGGCCAATATTGCTGTCCATACTACAGGGGGCCAATATTGCTGTCCGTACTACAGGGGCCAATATTGCTGTCCGTACTACAGTGGCCAATATTGCTGTCCATACTACAGGGGCCAATATTGCTGTCCGTACTACAGGGGGCCAATATTGCTGTCTGTACTACAGGGGCCAATATTGTTGTCCATACTACAGGCGCCAATATTGCTGTCCATACTACAGGGGGCAATATTGCTGTCTGTACTACAGGGGCCAATATTGCTGTCCATACTACAGGGGCCAATATTGCTGTCCGTACTACAGGGGCCAATATTGCTGTCCATACTACAGGGGCCAATATTGCTGTCCACACTACAGGGGCCAATATTGCTGTCTGTACTAAAGGGGCCAATATTGCTGTCCATACTACAGAGGCCAATATTGCTGTCTGTACTAAAGGGCCAATATTGCTGTCCGTACTACAGGGGCCAATATTGCTGTCCGTAGTACAGGGGGCCAATATTGCTGTCTGTACTAAAGGGGCCAATATTGCTGTCCGTACTACAGGGGGCCAATATTGCTGTCCGTACTACAGGGGGCCAATATTGCTGTCCGTAGTACAGAGGCCAATATTGCTGTCCGTACTACAGGGGGCCAATATTGCTGTCTGTACTACAGGGAGCCAATATTGCTGTCTGTACTACAGGGGGCCAATATTGCTGTCCGTAGTACAGAGGCCAATATTGCTGTCCGTAGTACAGAGGCCAATATTGCTGTCCATACTACAGGGGGCCAATATTGCTGTCCGTACTACAGGGGGCCAATATTGCTGTCCGTACTACAGGGGACCAATATTGCTGTCCGTAGTACAGAGGCCAATATTGCTGTCTGTACTAAAGGGGCCAATATTGCTGTCCATACTACAGGGGCCAATATTGCTGTCCGTAGTACAGGGGCCAATATTGCTGTCCGTACTACAGGGACCAATATTGCTGTCTGTACTACAGGGGCCAATACAGGTACCAATATTGCTGTCTGTACTACAGGGGCCAATATTGCTGTCTGTACTACAGGGGACAATATTGCTGTCTGTACTACAGGGGCCAATATTGCTGTCCATACTACAGGGGGCCAATATTGCTGTCTGTACTACAGAGGCCAATATTGCTGTCCATACTACAGGGGGCCAATATTGCTGTCCGTACTACAGGGGCCAATATTGCTGTCCGTACTACAGGGGGCCAATATTGCTGTCCATACTACAGGGGCCAATATTGCTGTCCATACTACAGGGGGCCAATATTGCTGTCCATACTACAGGGGGCCAATATTGCTGTCCATACTACAGGGGCCAATATTGCTGTCCATACTACAGGGGGCCAATATTGCTGTCCGTACTACAGGGGACCAATATTGCTGTCCGTAGTACAGAGGCCAATATTGCTGTCTGTACTACAGGGGCCAATATTGCTGTCCATACTACAGGGGGCCAATATTGCTGTCTACTACAGGGGCCAATATTGCTGTCTGTACTACAGGGGGCCAATATTGCTGTCTGTACTACAGGGGGCCAATATTGCTGTCCATACTACAGGGGGCCAGTATTGCTGTCCGTAGTACAGGGGCCAATATTGCTGTCCGTACTACAGGGGCCAATATTGCTGTCCGTACTACAGTGGGCCAATATTGCTGTCTGTACTACAGGGGCCAATATTGCTGTCCGTACTACAGGGGGCCAATATTGCTGTCCATACTACAGGGGGCCAATATTGCTGTCCGTACTACAGGTGGCCAATATTGCTGTCCATACTACAGGGGGCCAATATTGCTGTCTGTACTACAGGGGGCCAATATTGCTGTCCATACTACAGGGGGCCAATATTGCTGTCCATACTACAGGGGGCCAATATTGCTGTCCGTACTACAGGGGCCAATATTGCTGTCCGTACTACAGTGGCCAATATTGCTGTCCATACTACAGGGGCCAATATTGCTGTCCGTACTACAGGGGGCCAATATTGCTGTCTGTACTACAGGGGCCAATATTGTTGTCCATACTACAGGCGCCAATATTGCTGTCCATACTACAGGGGCAATATTGCTGTCTGTACTACAGGGGCCAATATTGCTGTCCATACTACAGGGGCCAATATTGCTGTCCACACTACAGGGGCCAATATTGCTGTCCGTAGTACAGGGGGCCAATATTGCTGTCTGTACTAAAGGGGCCAATATTGCTGTCCGTACTACAGGGGGCCAATATTGCTGTCCGTACTACAGGGGGCCAATATTGCTGTCCGTAGTACAGAGGCCAATATTGCTGTCCGTACTACAGGGGGCCAATATTGCTGTCTGTACTACAGGGAGCCAATATTGCTGTCTGTACTACAGGGGGCCAATATTGCTGTCCGTAGTACAGAGGCCAATATTGCTGTCCGTAGTACAGAGGCCAATATTGCTGTCCATACTACAGGGGGCTAATATTGCTGTCCATACTACAGGGGGCCAATATTGCTGTCCGTACTACAGGGGACCAATATTGCTGTCCGCGTAGTACAGAGGCCAATATTGCTGTCTGTACTAAAGGGGCCAATATTGCTGTCCATACTACAGGGGCCAATATTGCTGTCCGTAGTACAGGGGCCAATATTGCTGTCCGTACTACAGGGACCAATATTGCTGTCTGTACTACAGGGGCCAATACAGGTACCAATATTGCTGTCTGTACTACAGGGGTCACAGTTTGCACACAAAAAAAATGTCTGCCACTTTAATATCCTGGCTCAGTGTTTTCCAGGAATATCTTCGGCAGATCAATTAATCTTGTATTTAGGACAATGTATCTGATGGGAGTATTTTCTCAAATGCATTTTAATCACATTAGTTTATACAAATTTATTTTAGCTTGATTGCGAAACAAGTTATTACAACTTATATTAATCACTCTCGAGACCTCATTCCTGATGGAATCCATTGCTATGAGGGAGAGAGAAGAGGCAACGTGGAATTTAAATGCCTTGTCTAAGGGCACAATCGTAACGGCTCAAGTGGGGATCGATCTCCGGACCTGAAGTGAACACGCATCCACATTACTGTAACTGCATTGTTACTCTTGTGTGCTGAATAAGTTTAAACACTATTTTATTCTTGTGTGCTGAATAAGTTTAAACACTATTTTATTTTTCAACGATTGCGAAGCAAGTTTTAAGAACTTATATTAACCCATTTGATTCTGGATACCGTTCAAACAGTATTTGCAAAGAACATATAGCCAGATCAGGCTCTATGCTGTTTGCTATTAAGATGATCTTGCTAAGACACTTGGCTATGTAGCAAACAACATAGATCCTGATCAATACGCAGCGTCTGTATGTATCCAGAATCAAATGGGTTAATCACTCTCGTTGGCGCGGATGAAAGCGTAAATGTGGTAATTCGTGTGGGAGTACTCGGAGAAACCCCACCTGCCCAATCTGGCGACTATGTACCATCTCGCGTACTTCCTAGTAAGGATCGAACACGGATTACACGGGTGCGAAGTGAGCGCGCTAACCACTGCGCTAATCGGGCAGTTATTGGCACGATGTTGGTATACTTCGGACAGCATGATTGTTGCTACATTGTTCTTGGAATATTATTCCATCAGTATATGTGATTTAGCTCTACAGTTCTTCCTTAGAAGGGGCTCCGTGGCTGAATGACTACAGTCATTGTCTTCAAATCACTTGCCCGTCATTGCTTATGGTTCGAATCCCACGGGGGGATGTCAAATTCTTTCATGCCTTATGGATGGTCAGTGGTTCTACCCGGGTGCCCGTCCGTGCCTGAACGACTGCTCGGAGAGGCGGCCAGGTCTTCCTTCACCAATAATGGCTTTCAGTCAACATATGACCTACGCTGTTGGCGCGACTAAACCCCAAAAAATCTTCCATAGAAATGTACCCGAGTGCACGTCCATGCAGCCAGGTGTTCCTTCACCAATAACGGCTTGCAGTCAACATATGACCTACGCTGTTGGCCCGACTAAACCCAAAAACAAAAATCTTCCATAGAAATGTACCCCACCCATATGATATAAAGAAAGTAACATTTACACATGCGTAGGATGGTTGTATTTTGTATATAATATGTTCTTTGTATTGTATACTCGCAGGAGGGAAGTCAGAATTCCATAGTGATGTCTACCAAACCTAGCACTCAAATCATTGGAATAGATGATGATGATTTTGTATCGGATGATGAAAGTGTATGTATTATACTAGACTTATTCTCCTTGTATGAAATGTACCTGAAATATAGTAGTTTATCATACTTTCTGTCTATTGTCAATCCAGTGCCGTAGCCAGAGGCAAATTTCAACCGAGGCAATCTAGGGGGGGGGGGTCCGGGGGCATGTTCCTCTTTAAAATTGTTGGTGGTATAGAAGCGATGCCCTGCGGTTTACACGTATAATTATGTACTGACCGTTCAGCTCTCTAGAAGTCAATATTTTATACAGCAAAGGGATATTTTTTGCATTTTATTTATTTAATTTTTCATTTATTTTTTGGTTGCTTTGGAAAGTGTGCCTCAGTGTGGCTACGTGCCTGCAATATGTACTGATGAAGCCGAGATGTTGTGTTATAATGGGGCGGTGGGGGTATAATCCTGTCATGTTATCACGGGCAGGCAGGTGGGGGGGGGTATAATGAGATTATCTTATCGCCTCTTAATACTGTAGAACAGGCTTGCATGTTCCTCATTGCAGTAGCCTCATAGTTTATGATCATACTTGTACCTCCATGGCCAGCTGCAGGGTTCCCTCTAACGTAGGAGACTAACTTCTCCACACAGCAATGAAACACTGTGTGGGGAGACAGGCATTCTTTTCAAAAACAAGTTCTAGATTAGCTTGTTTTCATCTCCTACTAGTAGCCAAACTAGCCTGGATTCCAGTCTGCCGAATGTTTACTTCTGGCAAACCGACAGTTGATTTTATCAGAAACTCAATTTTGGGCAATTAACAAGTTTTGGTCGTAAATATATATATATATAGATATATGATGGACACGGCAACATACATCAACACATACTCCCAGACTATTATATATAGCTAAACGTGAATTGCAAGGTTATTTGAAGTTTACAGAATGATATTTATAGATAGTCAATGTTGTGCTGCAACTTTTGTTATCGTCGTGGAAACTGCTTGTTGCACAGCCTAATGTTGGACCGATGTTGTGTTGTTATTTAACCAATTCTCAAATCAATAAAATGATATTGAATTATATATACAGCAGGATGGATGCAGTACATGGATCCAGGACAACAAGAAATGGGGAGTTTATACAATTAATGTGAAACAAAATACCCCCATGCATTTTACAACAAAATACCCTCATGCATTTTACAACAAAATACCCTCATGCATTTTACAACAAAATATACCCATGCATTTTACAACAAAATACCCTCATGCATTTTACCACAAAATATCCCCATGCATTTTACAACAAAATACCCTCATGCATTTTACAACAAAATACCCTCATGCATTTTACAACAAAATACCCTCATGCATTTTACAACAAAATACCTCCATGCATTTTACAACAAAATAATGCATTTTACAACAAAATACCTCCATGCATTTTACAAAAAATAAAAGTGACATTACCTAGACCTTATATTAAACGGCTATTGACATTTGCTTGGAAAATTACACGGAAATTGTTTTATTTTATTTTCCAGTATGCAGTATAGAATTAAAACTATTTATGAATATTTTACATTCTAGTTTTCCCCACATCAAGTGCTTCGTTCTGCTATATAATGCACAATATCGACTTCATTGTATTAGACAAAACTACAGTCTATAATTGAAGTTATACAAAGTTATTGCATGTATTTAATACGTCTTTCTATACTGATCATAATCGCAGTTTGTCCAAAACTAAAATAATTTGTTGATTAAAAGTTATTTCACATTCTGCCATATTTTTTACTCAATGGCAAAAAAAAGCGTAGCTATGTTTAGTTTAAATATATTTTATTTCAAACCATACATATACAAATGGACAGTTTATACTAGATAAGTTTGAAAACTGCTAAATAATTATTATATCCCCAGATACGAAGTATATAGTTATAGAGATTAATAATATTGGAGGCACTTTTGTCCGTCCGTTCATTTCGTTTCCTGTTCACATCTTCTAAATGCTTTCAAGGATTTTTCATTAAACAAATGTTCACCTTATTGAGACAATGTGCAGAAGCCATGTTCCCAATATGCTCATCCAAGGTCACGGCCACACTTGGAGGTCAAAGGTCAAGTGGTTTATTTAATGTCCAGTCCATAACTCTTCAATGGCTCGATGAATCTTTTTAAATAACTTGACACACATGTTAACCATCGATATCATTTCAAGTTCACACTTGGAGGTCAAAGGTCAAGTGGTTTATTTTGTGTCCAGTCCATAACTCTTCAATGGCTTGACGAATCTTTTCAATTAACTTGGCACACATGTTAACCATCGATATCATTTCAAGTTCAAGGTCACATTTGTAGGTCAACGGTCAAGTGGTTTATTTAGTGTCCAGTCCATAACGCTTCAACGGCTCGACGAATCTTTTTAAATAACTTGGCACACATGTTAACCATCGCTATCAATTCAAGTTCAAGGTCACACTTGGAGGTCAAAGGTGGCCGTTTCTCAAAGCATTAATTGTCTTGTCCATATTTTCTAAACAGCTGGAAGTGTTTTCATAAAACAACCATCAATTGTTACGTGATGAAGACAATGTTTAGAGCGGCCATTTCACACACACACACACACAGGTTCAGGTCGCACTCACAATCGGACTGTAATCTGGATAGACTTCCAGACAGAATCAACTGTTACATAACATCAGCACATGTCAATAGGCTAGATAACATACGATCAACAAACGATCAAAATGTCTAACGTTTTATCTGTTCCCTGTATCAAAGTGGAATCTGGAGGCATTCATCACTTTCTGTGATTGTTGTAGTTAACCCATTCAACACCAAGTAACTCACATGGACTGGTCCATGATATTTTTAGACCAATAAATTAATAACAAAATTGCATTTGGATCAGTTCATTTATCAAAATGGGTAATTTTTTTTCTAAAAATAGTAATTATTATTACTTGAAAAAAGTGCAGATCCTGATGAGACGGCTCGTCACGAGCCGGCTCATCTGGATCTACACTTTTTGTAAGCCTATTTAGAGGTCTGTGGTGTTGTAGTTAATTGAGGCGGACTAAATGAACTGGTAAGCTGTTGATGAAGTTGTGATTTATGGTGCAGCAACTCAACAACAATAACAACAACCAGAGCAACACGCTTATTCATTCATATAATTCATATACAATGTACAATCTGCATGAGTTACATTGTCTCAGCCTATCTTAGAGATTTTTAATGTGTCTTGGATGACCTTTAGGGATTTTAATGTGTCTTCATCTTGGATGACCTTTAGAGATTTTAATGTGTCTTGGATGACCTTTAGGGATTTTAATGTGTCTTGGATGACCTTTAGAGATTTTAATGTGTCTTGGATGACCTTAGGGATTTTAATTGTTCTTGGATGACCTTTAGGGATTTTAATGTGTCTTGGATGACCTTTAGGGATTTTAATGTGTCTTGGATGACCTTAGGGATTTTAATTTGTCTTGGATGACCTTTAGGGATTTTAATGTGTCTTCAATGACCTTTAGGGATTTTAATGTGTCTTGGATGACCTTTAGGGATTTTAATGTGTCTTGGATGACCTTTAGAGATTTTAATGTGTCTTGGATGACCTTTAGGGATTTTAATGTGTCTTGGATGACCTTTAGAGATTTTAATGTGTCTTGGATGACCTTAGGGATTTTAATTGTTCTTGGATGACCTTTAGGGATTTTAATGTGTCTTGGATGACCTTTAGGGATTTTAATGTGTCTTGGATGACCTTAGGGATTTTAATTTGTCTTGGATGACCTTTAGGGATTTTAATGTGTCTTGGATGACCTTTAGGGATTTTAATGTGTCTTGGATGACCTTTAGGGTTTTTAATGTGTCTTGGATGACCTTTAGGGATTTTAATGTGTCTTGGATGACCTTAGCGATTTTTAATATGTTTTGGATGACCTTAGAGATTTTAATGTGTTTTGGATGACCTTAGGGATTTTAATGTGTCTTGGATGACCTTAGAGATTTTAATGTGTCTTGGATGACCTGAGAGATTTTAATTTGTCTTGGATGACCTTAGAGATTTTAATGTGTCTTGGATGACCTTAGAGATTTTAATTTGTCTTGGATGACCTTAGAGATTTTAATGTGTCTTGGATGACCTTAGGGATCAAAATGTGACTTGGATGACCGTATATATTTTAATTGTTCTTGGATGACCTTAGAGATTTTAATTGTTCTTGGATGACCTTAGAGATTTTAATTGTTCTTGGATGACCTTAGAGATTTTAATTGTGTCTTGGATGACCTTAGATATTTTAATTGTGTCTTGGATGACCTTAGAGATTTTAATTGTTCTTGGATGACCTTAGGGATTTTAATGTGACTTGGATGACCTTTGTAGCAACTGAACTAGCACTGTGACACAAATACTCCATAACAGAATTAATAATGTGAAACAAAATGGTTTTAGACCCATATAATTGTCAACTGTTTCTATAAATAGTTAACTTCACCAGTCAGCATTGGGTTTTATATTCAATCTGTCAGTGGCATGTAATTAAAAACATAAAAAGCATGATTGCTGTCATCTAAATAGAAAACAATTACAAATATGCATGTGAACATCATTTTATCTGGCAATATATTATGTAGATTTGTTTTGTCAACAAGAGCATGCACATTCAGCATAGTTGTGTACATTCTGTTTCAGAATCGTTGCCATCATCGTCAACACCAGTCTAAATTACCTATAGACCTATATAGATAATGTACTGTGTAACATTTAATGAGAGACATCCGTCAGTTACTGCCCCTGAATATCCTCTAAAAGTAGATA
The DNA here is from genome assembly GCA_014843695.1 of Archivesica marissinica. NCBI lineage: Eukaryota > Metazoa > Mollusca > Bivalvia > Venerida > Vesicomyidae > Archivesica > Archivesica marissinica. The sequence continues at coordinate 9,226,183 of CM026386.1, read as the reverse complement.
GATCCTATCAAGTGTTTTCCTCTGTTTTTATCGTTGCTTCCTTTGCATAACATGCTAGCTATTTTATTCCACTATCGCTTTAAATGATTATTAAATTACTAGATCTTGACAGATCCCCTACAGTATATGCAATGGGTACTTATTTTTAAAACAGTGTTATCACTTAATTAACATGTTTTTGATAAAATCCCATTTATCATACTGCAACATCTGGTTAGGGAACGACAGTAAAAACAAAGGATTCCAACTAAAAGAACCTTAGTCCGCCTCCGTGGTCGAGTGGTTAAGGTCGCCGACTTGTATACCACTGTAACCTATCATCACTGATGGTGACGGGTTCGAGCCCCGCTCAGGCCGTGTCTCATTTATATGAAAAAGTTGGCAGTTTCTTACGGAGGTTGGTGCACCCAAGTACTGGTTAACTGCTGGAGTCTGCCCAGGAAATGTGTTGTTAAGTAAACTGCCCGCCGGCGATATAGCCCGAAATGGTGCTGATGCAGGCGTAAAACCCGAAATATAAATATAACATAACTAAAAGAACCTATTCACATTTTGGAATAAATCGGACTCTATCTGCCAAGGGAGGTAATAGAAAATTAGAGATGTCTCTCATTAGTTGATATAGAGATATATTACTAACATGTTTTAAAGTAGTCTTCTCATAAAATAAACTGTTTCTTTCAGTCGGACCATGAACCAAGATTTAAACCACCTGTCTCACCATTTCTGTCTAGGCTTCAGAACTTTGAGGTTGTTTCACCCTTCACTGACTTACTGCCATTTTCTGCTTCATTATAGAGCTACATGTTGCTAGGTTACATTCTTCCAACTATTTACTGTAAAACGCAAAAATTTCGCGAACACGTTATTTCGCGATTTTGAACATTTTCAATTAATTTCGCAGAGTTTTTTTTGAATTCGCGCATATGTGATGTATCGCAAACAAATGAAGGCGACTGTTTATGTAGATTTCTTATAATTGTATTGACTTTTATAATTTTGATAAAATGTACATATAACTACATTCGGACACATTATTATTCACACAAAAAATCGTGAATTCACGATCAATTTAACCCTTTCAACACCAAGTAACTCACATGGACTGGTCCATGATATATTTAGACCAATAAAATAATCAGAAAATTACATTTGGACCAGTTCATTTATCAAAATGGGTAATTTTGTCTTAAAATAGTAATATTACTGGCAAAAAGTGCAGATCCTGATGAGACGGCTCGTCACGAGCCGGCTCATCTGGATCTACACATTTTTGTAAGCCTATTTAGAGGTCTGTGGTGTTGAAAGGGTTAACTCGCGAATAAATAGTGTTTTACAGTATACATATCGTGGTACCCGGCTCCAGGTACTTGTTTTATAACTACAAGTTTAATTACATCACTGAAATCACCAAATGGCCCGAATTGGGCACACAGTGTTTGGTACATATATTTACATAGTAAGCTATTTAAACAGGATATGTGTGTTTTATATAGTAAAATATGCTCTTGTTTTGAATGTGTCAAAGGGTCAATTACTTTCGGTTGTTTGGTGTATTAATAAAAATGTGTTAAATATTTTATGCAAGTTTATTAATACACCTGTGAGATATGTATAGTTGGAAGTTTGTAAACTTTGTAATACATAATGTATCCATTATTTACTGTCTTACCATTATATGCTATTTGATGTTACTTAATTAACACAGCCGTTTGAACCCTCTGAACCACGCCTCCCTCTGAACCACGCCTCCATCTGAACCACGCCTCCCTCTGAACCACGCCTCCCCTTAACACCAGCCATCTGATAGCTCTTACCAGATCAATGATAACAAATCAATTAGAGATATCGGTCAGTTACTGCCCCTGAATCAATGAGAGATATCGGTCAGTTACTGCTCCTGAATCAATGAGAGATATCGGTCAGTTACTGCCCCTGAATCAATGAGAGATATCGGTCAGTTACTGCCCCTGAATCAATGAGAGATATCGGTCAGTTACTGCCCCTGAATCAATGAGAGATATCGGTCAGTTACTGCCCCTGAATCAATGAGAGATATCGGTCAGTTACTGCCCCTGAATCAATGAGAGATATCGGTCAGTTACTGCCCCTGAATCAATGAGAGATATCGGTCAGTTACTGCCCCTGAATCAATGAGAGATAATGGTCGGTTACTGCCCCTGAATCAATGAGAGATATCGGTCAGTTACTGCCCCTGAATCAATGAGAGATATCGGTCAGTTACTGCCCCTGAATCAATGAGAGATAATGGTCGGTTACTGCCCCTGAATCAATGAGAGATATCGGTCAGTTACTGCCCCTGAATCAATGAGAGATATCGGTCAGTTACTGCCCCTGAATCAATGAGAGATATCTGTCAGTTACTGCCCCTGAATCGATGAGAGATATCGGTCAGTTACTGCCCCTGAATCAATGAGAGATAATGGTTGGTTACTGCCCCTGAATCAATGAGAGATATCGGTCAGTTACTGCCCCTGAATCAATGAGAGATATCGGTCAGTTACTGCCCCTGAATCAATGAGAGATATCGGTCAGTTACTGCCCCTGAATCAATGAGAGATATCGGTCAGTTACTGCCCCTGAATCAATGAGAGATATCGGTCAGTTACTGCCCCTGAATCAATGAGAGATAATGGTCGGTTACTGCCCCTGAATCAATGAGAGATATCAGTCAGTTACTGCCCCTGAATCAATGAGAGATATCGGTCAGTTACTGCCCCTGAATCAATGAGAGATATCGGTCAGTTACTGCCCCTGAATCAATGAGAGATATCGGTCAGTTACTGCCCCTGAATCAATGAGAGATAATGGTCGGTTACTGCCCCTGAATCAATGAGAGATATCAGTCAGTTACTGCCCCTGAATCAATGAGAGATATCGGTCAGTTACTGCCCCTGAATCAATGAGAGATATCGGTCAGTTACAGCAATCCAAAAGTTACAGGTTCAATCCCCAGCCACAGCTTATTATAATTCTTGCTAGTATTTTACACATGCTGAAGCGGTCTTTGGATGACACCATAAACCAATCGCACTGTCTTCTGTCTCTTCGACGACATTTCTCACATCGCTGAGCTTGCCAGAGCTTGCCATGTTTATACTCAGACCAGGAAGAGCTTGTTCATCTGCATTACTAGTATACAGGAGTGTAGTATACAGACAAGTTTCAAGTTCAATGCATACAGAGAGCTTTACCTCATTATTATACGCATCACGACTATGTACCACATATATTTTGCAATAAGTTGAATTCATTTCCTTATAAAAACTGCTCTAAATGAGCCATCAGCTTATTTGGCTTTTAGCCGAGCTCACACAAAAATGTATTTGAAAAAAAAAAATTACACAATTTTTTCTTTTGAAAACTTGTTTCTATAGATTACTTATTTACTTTACAAATTTGTTGATTTGAGAGATTTGAAGAAACACACATTTTCTGAAAATGTTTCATAGACTTATGTATGAGTAGAACTATGTAAAATATGTAATCTTTCCCGCAAAGTACTGCCTCGACTTATGTATGAGGTCGACTTATGAATGAGGTTGACTTAAGACATGCTACATTCCCTAAATCTACGCAGACCAGATCAACGGCGTATTGACAATAGGCTATCCCTTATATATAAAATTCATAATGATCTTGTTGCTATTCCCATTGAAAATTACCTAGTTCCCCTCTCCCGTCCTGCTCGCCATTGCCATTCCTTAAGCTATAGGTTAATTACAGCAACTACAGACTACTACAAGTTTTCCTTTTTTCCAAGAACAATCTACCATTGGAACCATCTCCCTCCTGACATCGTCCATCTCCCTACCATAGAGCTAATTCAATACGGAAGCTTGCCATATTGATCATGCCAGTCCCTAGTTGTTCTGCCCAGCTGCTTTTAAACTTTTACCACAACTTATTTTCACCACTTTCTTAAATTATGCTTTTAACTTCTCATACTTTTAACTTCTTTGCGGTTTTTGACGCGCAATATGTCTACGTCCCCGCAAGGGGTTTGACATAAAAGAAAGATAGATAGACTTATGAATAAGGTCGACTTATGAATGAGGTCGACTGATGAATGAGGTCGACTTATGAATGAGGTCGACTTATGAGAGATGTCGACTTATGAGTGAGGTCGACTTATGATTGAGGTCGACTTATGAATGATGATGACTTATGAATGAGGTCGACTTATGGGTGAGGTCGACTTATGGCTAAGTATATATGGTGTATGCTATTAATGAATGGATTTAGGACATAACTCTCTCTGTCACCAGGAGCACTATGACCTGCTTATAATATTATATTTCTACAGTAAAAGAAATGGTGCAAGTTTTATTAATCGGAATAAGCATGGTATATATATATATATGTATACTGTATAAAGGGTACTACTGTATTATAAATGCGCATTGTAATATCGCTTTCATAAATTATCTGTGAATTCTATATACTGTCGTGCAGACATCGAATATCATATACAGCCAACCTGTATTAAGCAGCCAGTTTCCAGATTCCCAATAAGCTGTTTTATTATACATTTGTGCCCTGAATAGCACGATTTATGGTACAGATCTACCGTTATATCTCACATTTATGCCTATTTATTATAATACAACTAGTGTATCCTGAATAGCACGATTTATGGTACAGATTTACCGTTATATCTCACATTTATGCCTATTTATTTGTGGACTATTCTTAGTTAAATAATCTCTAAATGACATTATCTCGCGTTTAGTATTGACTCTGATGACAAACAAACGTCAATTGAGGAGTATGGATGACCGTTATATGAAATCATACTTTCAATCCACAAAAACACTGTTTATTGGATTCAATGTTAGTGTTCGAATGTATTCAGAAGAATTTGTAGTAGCAATGCATTTATACGTGAACAAATGCATTTTATTTGCTTTTTGCGATGTAATGTCGCTTTAAATGCTGAATTCAGAATTAGGAATAATTCAATTCCGCGAAATTTAACTGCTTCACAAAATGTACCCATTATACAGTATGACTTATTGCACATGGAAAAGGAGTTCGGTAATCAACCGCCACACAGTATCTTGCATGAGCTGTATACAGATTTATTACAATTAGTGAATAATGTAGAACTTGTAAGTTACATTATTTAGTGTGATTGAAAAACAACATTGATTCAGCTTGTAGTTTGTATAAATTCTACAAGTGTTGGCGTCCATGGTCCAATGGTAGAGCATCGGATTTGGAATCGAACGGTCCGGGTTCGATACTCAGTCAGGCTATGTATGTAGTGTCATTGAGCAAGGCACCTCACACACATTGCTTAGTACTGGTTAACCGCTATGGTCGGCTAAGCATGCCCAGGAAAACATGTCTAGGTCCCCACATACATACATAAAATATTGATAGAGATTAATATGACTTTATCTTGTGACCTTGAAGAACTGCAGTGACAGAAGGAGATTATTCTAGTTAAGAGTTAAACTTTATAAAACATTTAACAAAGAATATATTATAATGTAATGTCTCCGTGGTTGAGTGGTTATGGTCGCTGACTTGTATACCACTCTAACCTATCATCACTGATGGTCACGGGTTCGAGCCCCGCTCAGGCCGTGTCTCATTTATATGAAAAAGTTGGCAGTTTCTTACGGAGGTTGGTGCACCCAAGTACTAGTTAACCTCTGGAGCCTGCCCAGGAAAGGTGTTGTTAAGTAAACTGCCTGGCGGCGATATAGCCCGAAATGGTGCTGATGCAGGCGAACTATAAATATAACATAATATATTATAATGTAATGTCTCCGCCACCTAAGCATGTTAGCATGATGTACATTTCTAACAATAGTCGACGTCTCCGTAATGCTATGTACATTTCTAACAATAGTCGACGTCTCCGTAATTCTATGTACATTTCTAACAATAGTCGACGTCTCCGTAATTCTATGTACATTTCTAACAATAGTCGACGTCTCCATAATGCTATGTAAATATATAAGCTAATGTGATTTAGGAGATGGATTATGTTTGTTCTTGTAGACGGGAGACAGTAAAGTGTTCAGCGACCTGCGTGTGCTGGAGACGAAGCCGGCACACATGGCTGTATTTCTACATTACGTGTTGAACCAGCATAACCCGGCCCCTCTATTGTTCTACCAAATGTCGAGCTTGTACGCCAATGCACAAGGGAGCTGTAAGGACTTGAAGAAATGGGCTTACGAAATTCATTCAACGTTCATCGTACATATGGCTGTAAGTGACTTACTCAATATATATATATATTTACAGTCTACATCTGTCCAATTCTGTCGGACCGAACAAAATAGTTCGACATAACCGAAGTTTGACTTAACGAAATTCGATATAAACAGATCCAGTTATATGTAAAATGATAGTGTCTGAAATGGGACTTTTATCCGACTTCGAGATAACCGGAGAATTCGACATAACCGACTTTGATATAACGGATGTAGACTGTATATACATGTAACTCACAATACCCCTAGATGCAAGGGGGTTATATAGGGGCCATGCATGTCAATCCACCTGTCCATCTGTGCATTAGGGGTATAGGGGCTAACTTTCAGTTGAATACTGTTGATAACCCCTATGTTATTAGGTTAGTAGGCCCAATTTGTAGTCTATAATTTATTTTAGCCCTTAAACCCTTCTGGATGAATATTTTTGGCTTTGAACCAAATGTTGGTCAATCTATGCTTACCGGGTATGTGACTAGGGGAACAATAGATCTATTGTCTAGTAACTTGGGGTTGTGTGTTTTACGTTTATTTATCGTCGCTACCGGTTGCCCATATGAGCGACGCTTCCGGAAGAGATTAGTCATTTTAGATTGTTGGAAGATAGTGCAACGATACAGACATAGACACATTCCAGAGTCTCATCTGGTTCTTTGACGTGCACGGTGTACAGCACAGACACGAGACCTCGGTTTAAAGTCCCATCTGAAAGACTATTCATTTTATTAGGGTCAGACTGGGGATCAAACCTGCAATCCCTGGATTACCAGTCCAGCTTGTTACCACTGGACTACATATCCGTCTGTTAGCTCTGATGTGGCTATAAATACTCTAGTGCGGCTAAGAGAACAAAAGAGTGAACAATATCGTAGTCAATTAACCCTTTCAACACCACAGGCCTCTAAATAGGCTTACAAAAAGTGTAGATCCAGATGAGCCGGCTCAAGACGAGCCGTCTCATCAGGATCTGCACTTTTTGCCAGTGATATGACTATTTTTAGACATAATTACCCATTTTGATAAATGAACTTGTCCAAATGTGATTTTCTGATTCATTTATTGGTTTATGATATTCATGGACCAGTCCATGTCAGTTACTTGGTGTTGAATGGGTTAAGTATCTATACTGTGCCAGTGCATGACTCATACTGTGTGCCACACAACCGTAATTCTTAGTTTATACAAATTTATTTTAGCTCGATCGAATTCTTACAACTTATATTAATCACTCTCGAGACCTCAGGAGGGAGAGAGAAGAGGCAACGTGGAATTTAAATGCCTTGCCTAAGGGCACAATTGTAACGGCTCCTGCAGGGCTCGAACTCCGGCCCTTTCGCACCTGAAGCGAACACGCATCCACTTAATTCTTGCTTAATGGTTATATTTATTTCTTACGGAGGTTGGTGCACCCAAGTACTGGTTAACCGCTGGAGCCTGCCCAGAAAAGGTGTTGTTAGGTAAACTGCCCGCCGGCGATATAGCCCAAAAATGGTGCTGATGCAGGCGTAAAACCCGAAATATAACATAATAATATATTTATTTCTTACTTTAGCCATTGAAAGTGAATTCATTTGCTGGTTCTTGGCCATCATACCGAGCCAGTGCACGGCTCTCATACTGTGCACACCACCTTGATTCTTACTTCACGTTTATCTTTTCTTCTTATTTTAGCCGTTGAAAGTGAATTCATTTGTGGACTACATTATTCAAGAAGTGGATACTACCTTAACGTTCCGGGCGGAGAAGGAAGAGTCGCTACGCTCTATATTTAACAAGGCACGTGTCGTTGCTATGGACGATGTACACAAACTTCTAGAAGATCTCAGACAAAAGAAAGAGCAAGGTTAGAGCCTTTGATTAGAGTTATTGCTATCAGGAAAGGCGTAATAACAAACGTTTTGACGAGGGATATTGATTAGGAGTTGTCTGTGTGTCCGTCCGTCCGTCCAGAGCCAATTCTAAGTAACCAATAAACAAAAAGGTGGAATATCATGAATGCATCAGTATAGTGTGATTTTGCACACCTACATTTTAGTTTATACAAATTTAATTTAGATTGATTGCGAAACAAGTTCTTACAACTTAATATTAATCACTCTCGAGACCTCATTCCTGATGGAATCCATCGCCACGAGGGAGAGAGAAGAGGCAACGTGGAATTTAAATGCCTTGCTTGCCTAAGGGCACAATCGTAACAGCTCTAGCGGGCTCGAACTACAGACTTTTCGCACTTGAAGCGAACGTGCATCCACTGCGCTATCACAACTTCCACAAACATTCCACAACTATACATATCTCATACTGTCAATTACCTTTGGTGTATTAAATCTCAAGACTTCATTCTTCATTAGGGAGAGGGAAGAGGCAATGTCGATTTAAGTCACTAACGACACCAACACCATGGTTCCGGCGTGGATCAAACTCCCAGCCCCTCAGTTATGAGATCTGTATCCATAACACCCATGGTGGTTCTGCTAGATTACAGATGTTACATGTTACATTCACACTCGGCGTTTCCTCTGTCTGAACTTTTGTCTGGGACACTTAAGTCGTCACTTAGCTGACCTCTTGAAAAAACCTCTTGAAAAAACCTAAACCAATTTGAAAAACTTGTACCATCTAAGAGCAGATAAATATTTGAAGCCATGTATTTGACCAAAAAAAAAAGATAAAAAAACGTGCCAAATATTTTCGCCAATTCACAAACTTTAGCGCCAGTATTTGTGTTTTGTCGCAATTGATGCCATTGGCGACCGACAGCGTGAACCCTGACACTTATATAGATATGTTTTACAATGTTGTAGGCCTTATAGAAGGTTCTAACGACCTGAAGGACCACATGGACAAGAATGAAGAAATGAAAATCGTAGAAAGATACTTGTTACCAGATTTGGAAAAGTGTGTGTAAGTAGAGCTAGTGTTTTCTACCTACCCCACTCTGTGGTGGACATAATATTGTGAGTTATACTCGATTAATACTCGATTAATACTAGCTTAATACTCTATTAATAATCGCTTAATACTCTATTAATAATCGCTTAATACTCGATTAATACACGATTAATACTCGCTTAATAATCGCTTAATACTCGATTAATACTCGCTTAATACTCGCTAGATGTGTAATATGTCGACCCATTGCAGTTCTTGGGGCATTGTGGTAATACATTTTCCATCTTCCTGTCCCCCAGGCCATGTATCCGTCCATCCCAGGGTTCATTCTAGTGCAGAATTTTTGTGAGAATTGAGAAAGCGCGCGATCGCGTCCTTAAATGGTGTTATTTAATAAATTTCAACAAAATATGGTTAAAATGCACAGTATGACCATTAAATACATTTGAATTTTATATGGGCCCCCAGAGGGCAAAGTCAGGGTCCCTAGGGCGACTATTTCGCCCACATCGCCCTCTAGAATGGTCCCTGATACCCAAGATATATTATGGTGTATTTCTTCAATATGTTTGTGTACTGTGGGGTTAAAACTGTCTTGTGGGAGTTTGCCTCTGTGGTTAAGGTCACTGACTTGTATACCACTGTAACCTATCATCACTGATGGTCACAGGTTCGAGCACCACTCAGGGCATGTCTCATTTATATGAAAAAGTTGGCAGTTTCTTACAGGGGTTTGTACACCAAGCACTGGTTAACCGCTGGAGCCTGCCCAGGAAAGGTGTATAGCCCAAAATGGTGCTGATGCAGGCGTAAAACCTGAACAAACAAACTGTTTTATGGGGTTATGTTTGTTGTCTAAACCATGATTGGGTTATTTAAGCTATTGATGGGTTATTAAAGGGTTATTCTTAAGTTATTAAGAGGGTATTTAAGTTATTAAGGGGATATTTAAGTTATTAAGAGGGTATTTAAGTTATTAAGGGGGTATTTAAGTTATTAAGGGGATTATTCTTAAATTATTAAGAGGGTATTTAAGTTATTAAGGGGGTATGTAAGTTGAGGGGTTATTTAAGTTATTAAGGGGGTTATTTAAGTTATTAAGGGGGTTATTTAAGTTCAGGAATATGGCTTTAAATCATAAACATAGTTTTCATTTAATTAATTGAATTTATAACATATACAATGTACTTCAAAAGTGACGTCGCCATGACCTTGTATGTATGCTACTACATTCCACTATACACATATACACATGGTGGAGACATTTGTTTTGTCAAACACAACATTCTATTTTGTTTATAGACATAGTGAGGAAGATGACAAGATGGCGGCCCAGGGCTGGGCCATCGCTACATTCCTTCGGCATGTTGGCCTAACAAAATCTTCTTCTCATAACAATGTGTTGGAACGTGTGCCAAGTTTCGTTACAAAAGATAGACAGATGTCCAAGTTTAAGTTTAGTAGTAGATCTAAGTCCAAGGTAAGTAGTAGAAATGTGCACATTTAAACAATCGGGTTAGTTTTGCAAATTTATACAATCGGGTTAGTTTTGCATATTTAAACATTCAGGCTAGTTTTGCACATTTAAACAATCAGGTTAGTTTTGCACATTTAAACATTCAGGTTAGTTTTGCACATTTAAACATTCAGGTTAGTTTTGCACATTTAAACATTCAGGTTAGTTTTGCATATTTAAACATTCAGGCTAGTTTGCATATTTAAACATTCAGGTTAGTTTTGCACATTTAAACATTCAGGTTAGTTTTGCATATTTAAACATTCAGGTTAGTTTTGCACATTTAAACATTCAGGTTAGTTTTGCATATTTAAACATTCAGGTTAGTTTTGCATTTGCAATTTAAACATTCAGGTTAGTTTTGCACATTTAAACATTCAGTAGTTTTGCATATTTAAACATTCAGGTTAGTTTGCACATTAAACATCAGTTAGTTTGCATATTAAACATTCAGCTAGTTTGCATATTTAAACATTCAGGTTAGTTTTGCACATTTAAACATTCAGGTTAGTTTTGCATATTTAAACATTCAGGTTAGTTTTGCACATTTAAACATTCAGGTTAGTTTTGCATATTTAAACATTCAGGTTAGTTTTGCACATTTAAACATTCAGGTTAGTTTTGCACATTTAAACATTCAGGTTAGTTTTGCATATTTAAACATTCAGGTTAGTTTTGCACATTTAAACATTCAGGTTAGTTTTGCATATTTAAACATTCAGGCTAGTTTTGCATATTTAAACATTCAGGTTAGTTTTGCACATTTAAACATTCAGGTTAGTTTTGCATATTTAAACATTCAGGTTAGTTTTGCATATTTAAACATTCAGGTTAGTTTTGCACATTTAAACATTCAGGTTAGTTTTGCATATTTAAACATTCAGGCTAGTTTGCATATTTAAACATTCAGGTTAGTTTTGCACATTTAAACATTCAGGTTAGTTTTGCATATTTAAACATTCAGGTTAGTTTTGCACATTTAAACATTCAGGTTAGTTTTGCATATTTAAACATTCAGGCTAGTTTTGCATATTTAAACATTCAGGTTAGTTTTGCACATTTAAACATTCAGGTTAGTTTTGCATATTTAAACATTCAGGTTAGTTTTGCATATTTAAACATTCAGGTTAGTTTTGCACATTTAAACATTCAGGTTAGTTTTGCATATTTAAACATTCAGGCTAGTTTGCATATTTAAACATTCAGGTTAGTTTTGCACATTTAAACATTCAGGTTAGTTTTGCATATTTAAACATTCAGGTTAGTTTTGCACATTTAAACATTCAGGTTAGTTTTGCATATTTAAACATTCAGGCTAGTTTTGCATATTTAAACATTCAGGTTAGTTTTGCACATTTAAATATTCAGGTTAGTTTTGCATATTTAAACATTCAGGTTAGTTTTGCACATTTAAACATTCAGGTTAGTTTTGCATATTTAAACATTCAGGTTAGTTTTGCACATTTAAACATTCAGGCTAGTTTTGCACATTTAAACATTCAGGCTAGTTTTGCATATTTAAACATACAGATGATCGGATAGTGCATCTGTTAGAACATATATTCAAATATTGCTCATCTAAAATTGACTACGAAAATCTATATTCGATTTCTTATACGGAGGATTGATCTGAAGGATTTATTGTGACAGTGGTCAGATTAGTAGATAACCAAGTCAAATCAGATCTGAAGGATTTACTGTGCCAGTGGGCGGATTAGTAGATAACCAAGTCAAATCAGATCTGAAGGATTTACTGTACCTGTGGGCGGACTAGTAGATAACCAAGTCAAATCAGATCTGAAGGATTTACTGTACCAGTGGGCGGACTAGTAGATAACCAAGTCAAATCCGATCTGAAGGATTTACTGTACCAGTGGGCGGACTAGTAGATAACCAAGTCAAATCAGATATGAAGGATTTACTGTACCAGTGGGCGGACTAGTAGATAACCAAGTCAAATCAGATCTGAAGGATTTACTGTACCAGTGGGCGGACTAGTAGATAACCAAGTCAAATCCGATCTGAAGGATTTACTGTGCCAGTGGGCGGACTAGTAGATAACCAAGTGAAATCCGATCTGAAGGATTTACTGTGTCAGTAGGCAGACTAGTAGATAACCAAGTGAAATCCGATCTGAAGGATTTACTGTGTCAGTGAGCGGACTAGTAGATAACCAAGTCAAATCCGATCTGAAGGATTTACTGTGTCAGTAGGCAGACTAGTAGATAACCAAGTGAAATCCGATCTGAAGGATTTACTGTTTCATTGGGCGGTCTAGTAGATAACCAAGTCAAATCCGATCTGAAGGATTTACTGTGTCAGTGGGCGGACTAGTAGATAACCAAGTGAAATCCGATCTGAATAATGACACTGATGTATATTAAATTTTGTTAATATTTGTCACAATATATAGTTTGATGAAAGCTGAATATATTTTGATATATACTGAATTCTATTAAAATATTGCGAGAGAAAGGCTTGCAATGTCAGAATAACAACACCACTTCCTGAAAGTAGTTGTTCTTGGGTCTCTGATGAGGTGGGGTCCGCCTCTGTGGTCGAGTGGTTAAGGTCGCTGACTTGTATACCACTGTAACCTATCATCACTGATGGTCACGGGTTCGAGCCCCGCTCAGACCGTGTTTCATTTATATGAAAAAGTTGGCAGTTTCTTACGGAGGTTGGTGCACCCAATTACTGGTTAACCGCTGGAGCCTGCCCAGGAAAGGTGTTGTTAGGTAAACTGCCCGCCGGCGATATAGCCCGAAAATGGTGCTGATGCAGGCGTAAAACCCGAAATATAACTGATGAGGTGGCAATTGAGATTCATTTCTATGAAGTTATGTTTGAAACAAGTGATCTGAGGTGAGCGACTGAATCATTTCATTGGTCCTCTTGTAGTGTGACGATAAACTGGACAGTAGGGTCACCTTGCGTCACGTATTAATGTAGTGTAATTTGTGTCGTACATTATTTTTGCAGAATACCAAAGGTCATCAGTTTGTGTTAACCCACCTGTATAAAGTGGAATTCTGTCTACTCTGTAACAAGGTGCTGTGGGGAGTTGGTTTCCAAGGTTACCAGTGTCAAAGTAAGAGGGCATAATTCACTTTTATTCAATGTTATTATCTAAATGCTCAGGATGTCTACTCACTCATGTTTGGAATGTGTATAGTGGGCCAGGTGTAAAACTGTTGGTTTAAACATATTCATTCATTCATAATGTACAGTACATATCTATTGTATACAGAATGAAAATGGATTTAATCGAAAGCTTAAAGCTTATTGAGATTATCTCCATTTTTGTTGTTGGTTTAAACGTATATATTACTAGTAGATAACAAAGTCAAATCCGATCTGAAGGATTTATCTATAGAACAAGGTGTGAACTACCGTATTTTCTCGACTATAAGACGCAGATTTTTGACTCAAAAATCAACTTCTAAGAAGGGGATGCGTCTTATAAGCGAGGTATACAAAAAAAATTAGAGAAAAAATCTGTCCATCACCTCCGAAAATCGAACCCGAAACGAAAGAGACGCCATTTTAATGGTCATTTTTCCGACCGTCACTTCTGCAGTCGTCAACAGATTCCAGTACCCTATACATTACTCCACAGATACGCCTTTTGTGTACCCTATGCATATCTCCACAGATACGCCTTTCTACGCATATACACGATTCTGTTACATACGTATTTCTACGCCTGCAGTTTTGGAGTTCTAAAACAAAACCTAAAGATTGCAAATTTTATCTTTATAAGAGCATTATATAATATTTTGGACATTTATATAATGATTTATTTTGAAAAACAATGATGCTTACATTTGAAATTCTACGGCAATCAGCAATTAAAAATATCTCCTACATGTGTTATATAAAATCACCACAGCTGGGTCAATCATGGAAAATTACTGGGGCGTTCTAAAAATAGATATATGTAATAGACAAGACTTTATTACTATGTAGCTGGTTTGATTTTCTGAAATTCCTGAGGTCACTTTTATACTTATTTGTTGTTAACATAAAGATCAAAGATGCATATGTCACAGCTTAGCTTTGAATGCAGTAAGTCACAGAGTTTAACAAGGAAAATTACTGGGTTTGTTTAGTGATAATTTCAATTTCTGAAAATGTGTGCAAGGCTTGTGCTTTATAATGAGACAACCAATCAAATATAATACATGCATAGATCACAGGCATTATGCCATTGATTGCATAATTGAAGGTGTTTGACAGCAGCTGTGAAAACACTGGTTTTCTGTTTATTGTTTTATTGCCTGCCAGGGCAATAAATGTTCTGGGATCAAAGTTAAGTGAAACTTGTATATATACAACACTTGTATATTGTACATATGTCAACACAATACACTGGACACATCAAAGCCAATTAAAATTTATATCTTCCAGAATCGGTGTGAAAAATAATCCTGCAGCTTGTGTATTCTGGCAAGTGTCAAACTGGCTTTGATGACTTGCTCTCGGGGATCATTTCCCACCGATAAAGAATGATTATTATAATTTTAATGATCCAAATTTCAGTGTGATAAAAAGTTACGCTGATCTATTTTGATTTTGTTTGACGCAAACATTCTGAGCAATTACGAGGCCCACTTGTTTTGGTTATTAATTTACTAAAAAAAATTTTTTAATTGTTTGGTTCTTCAAAATAGGTACTTTCCTACAGTTTTTGACAGCTTCCTGACCGAAAATTTGACTGCGTCTTATACGAGGGTCTCGGTAAAATCCACCATTTTGACCACCGGAATAGGGGGTGCGGTGCGTCTTACTTATAGTCGAGAAAATACGGTATCTATCTACAGAACAAGGTGAAACTGTCACAAGCCATCCCCGACATTGGGTACATTTATTTGTGACAAATGTTATAAATAGATGTGAATCGATGATGCAAGGTGGTATTTTATTTTGATTGACCATGTAGGTATGGGGGACCTCTGTGGCTACGGTCCTTAACTTCATATCATTCGCTCTTCGCCGATGTAGGTTCAAATCCCACTTGGGTGTGAAATGGTTGCGGAAGGTCAGTGTTTCAACCTGTGTGCCTGTCGGTGCATGAAATACTGCTCATAGGGACACCCGGGGTCTAGAAGACGAATATCATTTTATACTTGTTTGCCCGTGCTGTTCAGATTTGAGAAAACTTTACATAAAGAAATATTATTTTGTTAGACCAAATATGCTTAAGTTTATTGAATTGTTGCAATCTAATAAAAGAAATATCCTATATAATTTAGCTTTATTCTATAATAAAGCAGTTGACATTAAAATAACACTCTTAAATAATATGACATAAATCCAATATCAGCACTAATTATTGTTCATCCTCATAATTAGATGCATTTTCTTATTATTATCAGATTCTATATGCCACATGACCACGATAAAATTGTTGTATATATTTACATCATATATATTTGTATATATGTATTTGACGATGTACCATGTACAAGTCTTAATAACATTTCTGTTCTGTCTTCCTCCAACAAAACCAGCTGTTGGAGTGACTTTAAACCCCCCAAAACATACAAACTCGTAATGAGGGACCTCGCTTACTTTTCTATTAGATAAAGTCTAATTTATACCTAAATGTATAGCGGTCCTTTTAGTTAGACTCCTTTGTTTTTACAGTTGTTCCCTAACCAGATGTTGCGTTATGATAAATGTGATTTTATCCAAATCATGTTAGTTAATTGATAAAAATAATTTACATATTTTATACCCATTGGATATACTGATATCTTGTGATATACTGAAGGATATCTTGTGATATACTGTAGGATATCTTGTGATATACTGTAGGATATCTTGTGATATACTGTAGGATATCTTGTGATATACTGAAGGATATCTTGTGATATACTGTAGGATATCTTGTGATATACTGTAGGATATCTTGTGATATACTGAAGGATATCTTGTGATATACTGTAGGATATCTTGTGATATACTGAAGGATATCTTGTGATATACTGTAGGATATCTTGTGATATACTGTAGGATATCTTGTGATATACTGTAGGATATCTTGTGATATACTGTAGGATATCTTGTGATATACTGAAGGATATCTGACGAGATATAGTAACATAATAATTATAATAATATTATGAGAAAATGGAATAAAATTGATAGGTTGATAGGATGGCGTGCAAAGGAAACAACGATAAAAACAGAGGAAACAACTTAGAGAATCTACATTTACAGATAACACTACCCATTGGATATATTGTAGGATATCTGTCGAGATATAGTAATTTAATAATTATATGACGAGAAAGTGCATGAAAATTGATAGCATGTTGTGCAAAGGAAACAACGATAAAAACAGAGGAAACCACAGAGGACCTACATACTTTTAGGGAGTATTCAGGGGCAGTAATTAACTGATGTCTCTCATTATGGGGAGACTTTCGCTGACTGTATGAATACAACAGAATAGAATAGTGAGCATTGATTATCTTATAGCATGTGACCAGTGTGTGCATAGAACATGTGTAGACGACCTGGAAGAGGTGTGCAGCAAGAAGAAGAAACGACCAGCTACCACACTGTATGCCTTCAAACCAAAACAAACATCACAAGGTAATATCCCACAGTCGGTAATGTTGCTGTTTCTTAAAGCTGTTGTATATTTGGATGTTAATTCATGTGTGCATATTTACAGTGTTGTAATTATGGTTAGGATAACAGTATTACAGTACAGTTGCTAGATCCTCCTCCCCACTCTTCAAGATAGATCCTCCTCTCTGGTTAGATCCTCCTATATATTTGTTAGATCCTCCTATCATTGGGTTAGATTATCTCTTTGGGTTAGATCCTCTATCTCTTTGTTAGATCCTCCTCTCTTTGGGTTAGATCCTCCTATCTCTTTGTTAGATCCTCTCTATTTGGGTTAGATCCTCTATCTCTTTGTTAGATCCTCCTCTCTTTGGGTCAGATCCTCATCTCTTTGGATTAGATCCTCCTATCATTGGGTTAGATCCTCCTATCATTGGGTTATATCCTCCTATAGTTGAGTTAGATCCTCCTCTCATCAGGTTAGATCCTCCTCCCAAAAGGATAGATTCTCTAAATTAGATCCTCCTATCTCTTTGTTAGATCTTCCTACTATGGGTTAGATCCGCCAGGGTTAGATCCTCTATTTGGTTAGCTCCTCCTCTTTGGGTTAGATCCTCCTCCCAGAATGATAGATTCCCCAAATTAGATCCTCCTCCAATCTTTCAGAGTTAAATCCTCCTGTCATCTCTTCTTGGGGCTACTTCCTCTCTTTGGACTAAATCATCTTCTATCTTTTTACTAGATCCTCAGCCACTCCAAGCTAGATCTTCCTCTGGCCAGATCCTCCACCCCTTCTATATGTTAAATCCTCTGCCCTTCTCTGTGTTAGCTCCTCCGCTCTATCTCAGTTAGATCCTCCATACCTCTTTATTAGAACCTACCTACCTTCCGTGGCTAGATCCTCCTTACCGCTTGGCTAGATCCTCCTTACCGCTTGGCTAGATCCTCCTTACCGCTTGGCTAGATCCGTATTATTGGAATGTATAATGATATTGATGGCTTATATCGGTAACGTTTCATTACCTGAGAGTACGCACTTGGTATACATAGCACAAACATCTCTGTAAATAGAACACTTGCGTTGAGATAGCAAGAGGTCGTTGATTCAAACCCGATCTCAGTTGGTGCAACACTTAATGGAGATTGCGAGAGGTCGTTGGTTCAAACCCGATCTTAGTTGGTGCAACACTTATTGGAAATACCGAGAGGTCGTTGGTTCAAACCCGATCTCAGTTGGTGCAACACTTAATGGAGATTGCGAGAGGTCTCGGGTTAAACCCAAACACCATGGTCATATTTCAATAGTTGCCGTTATAGTGAGATATCTATGGTTCAAACCAAAGACCTCTTCCACTACAATAGTTGCCATGGTTGCTTGAGGTCTAGGGTTCAAACCCTTCTGACCCACTTACAGTAATATTACGGACATGTTGCTATGATACAATGTGTGATCATTATGATATATACAGTGGACATGTATGTTCATTGTTGACTGATGTAGAATAATAACTGTGTGTTTACTTGCTTATTTACCCGATGTAACCCGATATAACAAAGTATCTACTGTGAATACAACTGAACATGAATCTTGTTTAAAACCCTTTCAACCTCACAGACCTCTAAATAGGCTTACAAAAAGTGTACATCCAGATGACCCGGCTCATCAGGATCTGCACTTTTTGCCAGTAATATTACTATTTTTAGACAAAATTACCCATTTTGATTATATGAACTTGTCCAAATGTAATTTTCTTATTAATTGATTGGTCTAAAACTATCATGCACCAGTCCATGTCAGTTAATTGGGGTTGAATGCACCATTCCAGGTCAGTTACTTGGAGTTGAATGGGTTAATGTTACTATGCATGAGTTGCAGTCGTTTTATTCAATATTCCGGATTTGTTGTATCAAAAGTTGATTTGTTCACATAATTATGTTTCCTGGGTTCATTCTAGGAAAGAATTTTTTTTGGAGAAGTGAGAAAGCACTCGATTGAGTCCTTAAATAGTGTTATTTAATAAATGTCAACAAAATATTGTTAAAATGAACAAGTATGACCATTAAATTCAACATTTAAATTGAAGGATTTCTTTATAATGGGCCAGCCAGTAGTGTGTATCTTACTGGAAATTTGTAACAAAATAAAATAATTAAAGGGCGAAGTCAGGGTCCCTAGGGTGACTAGAATCGCCCTCTAGAATGAGCCCTGATTTCATTTTCATTAGTACAGTTTCTTTCATTGTATTTGACTGCTTGTTTTTTGATGTCGTGAGTTGATATATTCGATATACGCAGTGTATACTATTGTTACCCAGGTGGCACTGTCCGTTCTGCTTTGTCTGATCTTATATCAACAGGTAACGTCTATAACATATTCAAAGTGCACTATTACACCAGTATACTGCTTGAGCTTCTAGTAACTAAACAACTCCATCTTCATTGCATATCAGCTGATGAACATTCTCAAATTGTACAGTTTATGTAAATTCTGAAATTGTACAGTTTATGTAAAATTCTCAAATTGTACAATTTATGTAAATTCTCAAATTGTACAGTTTATGTAAAATTCTGAAATTGTACAGTTTATGTAAATTCTGAAATTGTACAGTTTTTATGTAAAATTCTGAAATTGTACAGCTTAATGTAAAATTCTGAAATTGTACAGTTTATGTAAATTCTGAAATTGTACAGTTTATGTAAATTCTGAAATTGTACAGTTTTTATGTAAAATTCTGAAATTGTACAGTTTATGTAAATTCTGAAATTGTACAGTTTTTATGTAAAATTCTGAAATTGTACAGTTTATGTAAAATTCTGAAATTGTACAGTTTATGTAAATTCTGAAATTGTACCGTTTTTATGTAAAATTCTGAAATTGTACAGTTTATGTAAATTCTGAAATTGTACAGTTTTTATGTAAAATTCTGAAATTGTACAGCTTAATGTAAAATTCTGAAATTGTACAGTTTGTATGTAAAATTCTGAAATTGTACAGTTTTTATGTAAAATTCTGAAATTGTACAATTTATTTAAAATGAGGAAATTGTACAGTTTATGTAAATTTTGAAATTGTACAGTTTTTATGTAAATTTTGAAATTGTACAGTTTATGTAATTCTGAATTTATATTCATTTCAACCAACCCATTCTGAATTCACTAGACCAGTCCAATGTTAATTAAACCCAAGGAAACCAGTTTGAGAGGGCATATATTTGAGTCGCTATGTCAATTCATGCCCCTGTCTGGATGCTCTACATATCCACTCCTGATCTCGTCAATATTTTAAAGGATTTTAAATGAACTTGGCACAAATGGTCACCATATTGAGATCCCGTACAATTGCATCTGCATTGGTGCATTGTCAAGGTCAGAGAGTAAGTCAAAGGTTATAAATGATTAACATTGTATCCGATCCGTATCTTGTAGAAACTTTGAAATAAATTGGCATAATTTGTTTACTAGGTCGACTTGGTATAATTTGTTTACTAGGTCGACTTGGCATAATTTGTTTACTAGGTTGACTTGGTATAATTTGTTTACTAGGTCGACTTGGCATAATTTGTTTACTAGGTCGACTTGGCATAATTTGTTTACTAGGTCGACTTGGCATAATTTGTTTACTAGGTCGACTTGGCATAATTTGTTTACTAGGTCGACTTGGCATAATTTGTTTACTAGGTCGACTTGGCATAATTTGTTTA
This sequence comes from Archivesica marissinica, assembly GCA_014843695.1. NCBI lineage: Eukaryota > Metazoa > Mollusca > Bivalvia > Venerida > Vesicomyidae > Archivesica > Archivesica marissinica. Next base: position 9,205,244 of record CM026386.1, on the reverse strand, counting down.
CTAGGTAGTATCTAATCTGGATAATTATGATCGAATACAACAGATTTTATAAAAAAAACTAGCTTAGTGTCAGTTCCTGATTTGCATATAATTTTATCTCTGCATAATTTTGCTCGTCAATAAAACTTCACCTCCCACCCCACCTACCCCACCCACTTCCTAGAAACTTACTCTAAAGCCGAAAACCCCTCCAAACCATACCTCTTCTGTAGTCCGGAGTCTGTTTGGTGTGGAGGGGTTTCACTGAAATTGTAAAGACTAGTGTTAGGTAGGAGTGTGCATATATATATACATATTGTAATATATTATTTATTAACCCTTTCAACACCAAGTAACTCACATGGACTGGTCCATGATATATTTAGACCAATAAAATAATCAGAAAATTACATTTGGACCAGTTCATTTATCAAAATGGGTAATTTTGTCTTAAAATAGTAATATTACTGGCAAAAAGTGCAGATCCTGATGAGACGGCTCGTCACGAGCCGGCTCATCTGGATCTACACTTTTTGTAAGCCTATTTAGAGGCCTGTGGTGTTGAAAGGGTTAATGTAATAAGCTTTATAAATATGTACATTATATAATATTACATTCACACTATGAAATAAGCGCACAACTTGGGTTGGTTACTTTTAATGCATCATATTTACAATGCAACGTATATACAGTTATATTCTCACCTGTTCTTTAGCACGGTCCATCATAGAAGCACTTCTTGAATGCCACATACATTGACAATGTAGTAGCCAAACCAACTGTCATAATAAAGGCTGGACTCTGCACCTACATTGCTAGGCTATTCTTCTCCTTCCATCGCCACAATGCTAGGCTGGACCCTGCACTTACATAGCTAGACTGTTGTTCCTCCCACCCCACAATGTACTGAGGCTGGACCCTGCACTTACATAGCTAGACTGGTGTTCCCTCCCACCCCACAATGTACTGAGGCTGGACCCTGCACTTACATAGCTAGACTGTTGTTCCCCCCACCCCACAATGTACTGAGGCTGGACCCTGCACTTACATAGCTAGACTGTTGTTCCTCCCACCCCACAATGTACTGAGGCTGGACCCTGCACTTTACATAGCTAGCCCCCCCTCAACACTTACATAGCTAGACCATCCCCCCCTGCACTTACATAGCTAGACCGTCCCCTCTGCACATACATAGCTAGGCCGTCCCCCCTCTGCACTTACATAGCTAGACCGTCCCCCTCTGCACATACATAGCTAGACCGTCCCCCCTCTGCACATACATAGCTAGGCCGTCCCCCCTATGCACATACATAGCTAGGCCGTCCCCCTCTGCACTTACATAGCTAGACCGTCCCCCCTCTGCACTTACATAGCTAGACCGTCCCCCCTCTGCACATACATAGCTAGGCCGTCCCCCCTCTGCACTTACATAGCTAGGCCGTCCCCCCTCTGCACATACATAGCTAGGCCGTCCCCCCTCTGCACATACATAGCTAGGCCGTCCCCCCTCTGCACTTACATAGCTAGACCGTCCCCCCTCTGCACTTACATAGCTAGACCGTCCCCCCTCTGCACATACATAGCTAGGCCGTCCCCCCTCTGCACTTACATAGCTAGGCCGTCCCCCCTCTGCACATACATAGCTAGGCCGTCCCCCCTCTGCACTTACATAGCTAGGCCGTCCCCCCTCTGCACTTACATAGCTAGACGCACCCCCCTCTGCACATACATAGCTAGGCTGTCCCCCCTATACACTTACATAGCTATACTGTCCTATCCCTGCACTTACATAGCTGGGCTGTTCCCCCTCTGCACTTACATAGCTAGGCCGTCCCCCCTCTGCACATACATAGCTAGACCGTCCCCCCTCTGCACTTACATAGCTAGGCCGTCCCCCCTCTGCACATACATAGCTAGGCTGTCCCCCCTCTGCACATACATAGCTAGGCCGTCCCCCCTCTGCACATACATAGCTAGGCCGTCCCCCCTCTGCACTTACATAGCTAGGCCGTCCCCCCTCTGCACTTACATAGCTAGACCGCCCCCTCCTCTGCACATACATAGCTAGGCTGTCCCCCCTCTACACTTACATAGCTATACTGTCCTATCCCTGCACTTACATAGCTGGGCTGTTCCCCCTCTGCACTTACATAGCTAGGCCGTCCCCCCTCTGCACATACATAGCTAGGCCGTCCCCCCTCTACACTTACATAGCTATACTGTCCTATCCCTGCACTTACATAGCTAGACCGCCCCTCCTCTGCACTTATATAGCTAGGCTGTCCCCCCTCTGCACTTACATAGCTAGACCGCCCCCTCCTCTGCACTTACATAGCTAGACCGCCCCCTCCTCTGCACTTACATAGCTAGACTGCCCCTCCTCTGCACTTACATAGCTAGGCTGTTCCCCCTCTGCACTTGCATAGCTAGGCCATCCCCCCTTACATAGCTGGGCTGTTCCCACCTTGCATAGCTAGACCATCCCCCTGACATAGCTAGACCACCCCCCTCTGCACTTGCATAGCTAGGTTATGCTGTACCCATCCCAATATACTGAGACCATGTACATATATATAGCTAGCCAAGATTTGAGGGTTGTGTACCCCTCCTTCCACGATGCTGGCTATAGTCCAAGCATTGGTTGGTGGGTGGCACATACAATCCTTATCCCCTTCCACGATGCTGGCTATAGTCCAAGCATTGGTTGGTGGGGTGGCACATACAATCCTTATCCCCTTCCACGATGCTGGCTATAGTCCAAGCATTGGTTGGTGGGGGGCACATACAATCCTTATCCCCTTCCACGATGCTGGCTATAGTCCAAGCATTGGTTGGTGGGGGGCACATACAATCCTTATCCCCTTCCACGATGCTGGCTATAGTCCAAGCATTGGTTGGTGGGGGGCACATACAATCCTTATCCCCTTCCACGATGCTGGCTATAGTCCAAGCATTGGTTGGTGGGGGGGGGCACATACAATCCTTATCCCCTTCCACGATGCTGGCTATAGTCCAAGCATTGGTTGGTGGGGGGGCACATACAATCCTTATCCCCTTCCACGATGCTGGCTATAGTCCAAGCATTGGTGGTGGGGTAGGTGGCACATACAATCCTTATCCCCTTCCACGATGCTGGCTATAGTCCAAGCATTGGTGGTAGGGGGCACATACAATCCTTATCCCCTTCCACGATGCTGGCTATAGTCCAAGCATCCCCTTCTTCCACGATGCTGGCTATATCAAAGCATTGGTTGGGGGGCACATACAATCCTTATCCCCTTCCACGATGCTGGCTATAGTCCAAGCATTGGTTGGGGGGGCACATACAATCCTTATCCCCTTCCACGATGCTGGCTATAGTCCAAGCATTGGTTGGTGGGGGGCACATACAATCCTTATCCCCTTCCACGATGCTGGCTATAGTCCAAGCATTGGTTGGTGGGGGGCACATACAATCCTTATCCCCTTCCACGATGCTGGCTATAGTCCAAGCATTGGTTGGTGGGGTAGGGGGCACATACAATCCTTATCCCCTTCCACGATGCTGGCTATAGTATTGGTTGGTGGGGGGGGCACATACAATCCTTATCCCCTTCCACGATGCTGGCTATGTCCAAGCATTGGTTGGTGGGGTAGGGGGCACATACAATCCTTATCCCCTTCCACGATGCTGGCTATAGTCCAAGCATTGGTGGGGGGGCACATACAATCCTTATCCCCTTCCACGATGCTGGCTATAGTCAAAGCATTGGTGGGGGGGCACATACAATCCTTATCCCCTTCCACGATGCTGGCTATAGTCCAAGCAGCATTGGGTATGGTGGTGGGGGCACATACAATCCTTATCCCCTTCCACGATGCTGGCTATAGTCCAAGCATTGGTGGGGGGGGGGGGGTGCTGGGTAGGGGGCACATACTAATCCTTGGTTGGTGGGGGCACATACAATCCTTATCCCCTTCCACGATGCTGGCTATATTGGTTGGTGGGGGGCACATACAATCCTTATCCCCTTCCAAGCATTGGTTGGTGGGGGGCACTGGGGCTGGGGCACATACAATCCTTATCCCTTCCACGATGCTGGCTATAGTCCAAGCATTGGTTGGGGGGGGCACATACAATCCTTATCCCCTTCCACGATGCTGGCTATAGTCCAAGGGTGGTGGGGGGGGGGCACATACAATCCTTATCCCCTTCCACGATGCTGGCTATAGTCCAAGCATTGGTTGGTGGGGGGCACATACAATCCTTATCCCCTTCCACGATGCTGGCTATAGTCCAAGCATTGGTTGGCCTTGGTTGGTGGGGGGCACATACAATCCTTATCCCCTTCCACGATGCTGGCTATAGTCCAAGCATTGGTTGGTGGGGGGCACATACAATCCTTATCCCCTTCCACGATGCTGGCTATAGTCCAAGCATTGGTTGGTGGTGGGGGGCACAACCCCCTTCCACGATGCTGGCTATTATCCCCTTATCCCCTTCCACGATGCTGGCTATAGTCCAAGTGGTTGGGGGGGGGGGCACATACAATCCTTATCCCCTTCCACGATGCTGGCTATAGTCCAAGCATTGGTGGGGGGGCACATACAATCCTTATCCCCTTGGGGGGTGGTGGTGGGGGCACATACAATCCTTATCCCCTTCCACGATGCTGGCTATAGTCCAAGCATTGGTTGGGGGGGGGCACATACAATCCTTATCCCCTTCCACGATGCTGGCTATAGTCCAAGCATTGGTTGGGGGGGGCACATACAATCCTTATCCCCTTCCACGATGCTGGCTATAGTCCAAGCATTGGTTGGGGGGGGGCACATACAATCCTTATCCCCTTCCACGATGCTGGCTATAGTCCAAGCATTGGTTGGTGGGGCACATACAATCCTTATCCCCTTCCACGATGCTGGCTATAGGCATGGGGGGCACATACAATCCTTATCCCCTTCCACGATGCTGGCTATATCCAAGCTGGTCCAATGCCTTAGGTGGTTGGTGGGGGGCACATACAATCCTTATCCCCTTCCACGATGCTGGCTATAGTCCAAGCATTGGTTGGTGGGGGGGGGGCACATACAATCCTTATCCCCTTCCCATGCTGGCTATAGTCCAAGCATTGGGGGGGGGGCACATACAATCCTTATCCCCTTCCACATGCTGGCTATAGTCCAAGCCTTGGTTGGTGGGGGGCACATACAATCCTTATCCCCTTCCACGATGCTGGCTATAGCAGCATTGGTTGGTGGGTGGGGGGCACATACAATCCTTATCCCCTTCCACGATGCTGGCTATAGTCCACGCAGGCACATACATCCTTATCCCCTTATATGTCCAAGCTGGGGGCACATACAATCCTTATCCCCTTCCACGATGCTGGCTATAGTCCAAGCATTGGTTGGGGGGGGGGGCACATACAATCCTTATCCCCTTCCACGATGCTGGCTATAGTCCAGCATTGGTTGGTGGGGGGGCACATACAATCCTTATCCCCTTCCACGATGCTGGCTATAGTCCAAGCAGTGGTTGGTGGGGGGGGCGATGCTGGCTATAGTCCAAGCATTGGTGGTGGGGGGGGGCACATACAATCCTTATCCCCTTCCACGATGCTGGCTATAGTCCAAGCCTTGGGTGGGGGGGGGGGGCACATACAATCCTATCCCCCTTCCACGATGCTGGCTATAGTCCACATCAGGGGGGCACATACAATCCTTATCCCCTTCCACGATGCTGGCTATAGTGCACATACAATCCTTATCCCCTTCCACGATGCTGGCTATAGTCCAAGTTGGTTGGGGGGCACATACAATCCTTATCCCCTTCCACGATGCTGGCATAGTCCCTTGGTTGGGGGGGGGCACATACAATCCTTATCCCCTTCCACGATGCTGGCTATAGTCCAAGCTTGGTGGTGGGGGGGGGCACATACAATCCTTATCCCCTTCCACATGCTGGCTATAGTCCAAGCTTGGTTGGGGGGGGCACATACAATCCTTATCCCCTTATTGTCCAGCTGGCATTAGGTTGGTGGGGGGGGGGGGGGGGTGGCACATACAATCCTTATCCCCTTCCACGATGCTGGCTATAGTCCAAGCCATTGGGGGGGGGGTGGCACATACAATCCTTATCCCCTTCCACGATGCTGGCTATAGTCCAAGCATTGGTTGGTGCTGGGGAGGGGCATTGGCTGGGATGGGCTTAGGGGTGGGGCACATACAATCCTATCCCCTTCCACGATGCTGGCTATAGTCCAAGCATTGGTTGGGGGGGGGCACATATCCTCCTACAATGCTGGCTAGCAGGGGGGTTGGGGGGGGGCACATACAATCCTTACCCCTTCCACGATGCTGGCATACAATCCAAGGTTGGTGGTTGGGGGGTGGGGGACATAGCAGCATGCTGGGGGGGTCAAGCGGGGGCACATACAATCCTTACCCCTTCCACGATGCTGGCTATAGTCCAAGCATGGGTGCATTGGGGGGGGGGGGGCACATACAATCCTCCCCTTCCACGATGCTGGCTATAGCCAAGCATTTATCTCCTTCCACGGGGGGGTGGGCACTATACAATCATTTATCCCCTTCCACGATGCTGGGGGGGGGCACATACAATCCTTATCCCCTTCCACGATGCTGGCTATAGTCCATTGGTTGGGGGGGTTGGGGGGGGTGGGGCACATACAATCCTTATCCCCTTCCACGATGCTGGCTATAGTCCCTTATCCCCTTCCACGATTGGCTATAGTCCAAGCACATACAATCCTTATCCCCTTCCACGATGCTGGCTATAGTCCAAGCATTGGTGGTGGGGGGCGGGGGGGGCACATAAAATCCCCCTTCCACGATGCTGGCTATAGTCCACGATGCTGGCTATAGTCCAAGCATTGGTTGGGGGGGCACATACAATCCTTATCCCCTTCCACGATGCTGGCTATAGTCCAAGCATTGGTTGGGGGGGCACATACAATCCTTATCCCCTTCCACGATGCTGGCTATAGTCCAAGCATTGGGTTGGTCCAAGCATTGGTTGGGGGGGCACATACATCCTTATCCCCTTCCACGATGCTGGCTATAGTCCAAGCATTGGTTGGGGGGGGGGGCACATACAATCCTTATCCCCTTCCAATGCTGGCTATAGTCCAAGCATTGGTTGGGGGGGCATTGGTTGGGGGGGGCACATACAATCCTTACCCCTTCCACGATGCTGGCTATAGTCAAGCATTGGTTGGTTGGGGGGGGCACATACAATCCTTATCTCCTTCCACGATGCTGGCTATAGTTCAAGCATTGGTTGGTGGGGTGGGGGGGGGCACATACAATCCTTACCCCCTTCCACGATGCTGGCTATAGTCCAAGCATTGGTTGGGGTTGGGACATACAATCCTTACCCCCTTCCACGATGCTGGCTATAGTCCAAGCATTGGTTGGTTGAGGGGGGGGGGCACATACAATCCTTATCCACCCAGTCGGAAACATGCACCACAACTTCACCTTCGCCATTATAGATATTTTTCCAGAAAAATATTCTGCACTATGTGTGTGTTTTACGTTTATTTATCATCGCTACCGGTTGCCCATATGAGCGACGCCTCCTAAAGAGATTAGTCATTTTAGATTTTGGAGGATAATGCATGATTCAGACAGAGACCCATTCCAGAGTCTCCTCTGATTCTTTTACGTGCACGGTGTAAAGCACCGACACGAGACCTCGGTTTAACGTCCCATCTGAAAGACTGTTAATTTTATTAGGGTCAGACGGGGGATCGAACCTGCGATCCCTGGATTACCAGTCCAGCGTGTTACCACTGGACTACAGATCCGTCTGTAACTCTGCACTATGTGAAAAATGGACGTATTTTTATGTGCATGTTATTGGTTGATTCCATGATTGTGGAATATGGGAACATTGTAATACGCTATTTTGTGCATGTGTACAAGGAAATCATTTCAATGCATGAATTTTAAGTATATACAGTCAAACCTGTCTTAAGCAGCCAGTCAGTGAAATTAAAGAAAATGGCTGCTTAGAATAGGTGGCTGCTTAATAGATGGCAAATGTATAACAGGATCTGTATCTGCACTTTTTGAAAGTTGGATGCTTAATGCAGGTTGGCTGATTAATAGAGGTGACCACTAACACAGGTGATATTCTATCAACATTAGAGGTAGCATTCTAAGCGTGATCGAAGTGGAAGATTGTGTACACGATGACTACCAGATGACTGGAATCTCACACAAGACAATTAATTAGTAAAGCTAGTCACATTATGACTGGAAATATATCAAATTGTGCAATAGAGCGGTGACCCGATGCAGGTATTGGGTGTGAAATTATTTATTGATAATGGAAGGAGGTAAAACAAAATGCTGTTTGTGTTATTTCAGCTACACCAATATTAAGTAATACCGAGCGGGAACCAGTAGGGAGTCCAACCCAGCAGAACCATCCTGGTGTGTTACCACAACCACTGAAAGAGGCTGAAGATAAGGAAATCAGTAAGTTATATGACCGGATGTTTTATAAGTCTCGTATATGTCATGCATATACTACTATGGAGGGGACGAAATAGCTACAGTGTTGCGTATATGCTACACACGTATAAACTGTTATGGAGGGGACAGGTTACCTACATTGTCATGTATAGACTGTTATGGAGGGGACACGTTACCTACATTGTCGTGTATAACACTGTTATGGAGGGGACAGGTTACCTACATTGTCGTGTATAAACTGTTATGGAGGGGACACGTTACCTACATTATCGTGTATAAACTGTTATGGAGGGGACAGGTTACCTACATTGTCATGTATAAACTGTTATGGAGGGGACACGTTACCTACATCGTCGTGTATAAACTGTTATGGAGGGGACACTTTACCTACGTTGTTTATAAACTGTTATGGAGGGGACCATCACTGATGGTCACGGGTTCGAGCCCCGCTCAGGCCGTGTCTCATTTATATGAAAAAGTTGGCAGTTTCTTACAGAGGTTGGTGCACCAAGTACTGGTTAACCGCTGGAGCCTGCCCAGGAAAGGTGTTGTTAAGTAAACTGCCCGCCGGCGATATAGCCCAAAATGGTGCTGATGCAGGCGTAAAACCCGAAATATAACATAATAAAATTATGGAGGGGACACTTTACCTACATTGTCCTGTATAAACTGTTATGGAGGGGACACTTTACCTACATTGTCATGTATAAACTGTTATGGAGGGAATGAAATAGCTACAGTGTTACGTATATGCTACACACGTATAAACTGTTATGGAGGTGACACTTTACCTACGTTGTTTATAAACTGTTATGGAGGGGACAGGTTACCTACATTATCGTGTATAAACTGTTATGGAGGGGACACGTTACCTACATTATCGTGTATAAACTGTTATGGAGGGGACACATTACCTACATTGTCGTGTATAAACTATTATGGAGGGGACACGTTACCTACATTATCGTGTATAAACTGTTATGGAGGCTACACGTTACCTACATTATCGTGTATAAACTGTTATGGAGGGGACACGTTACCTACATTATCGTGTATAAACTGTTATGGAGGGGACACGTTACCTACATTGTCGTTTATAAACTGTTATGGAGGAGACATGTTTCCTTACATTATCGTGTATAAACTGTTATGGAGGGGACACGTTACCTACATTGTCATATATAAACTGTTATGGAGGGGATACGTTACCTACATTGTCATGTATAAACTGTTATGCAGGGGACACATTACCTACATCGTCGTGTATAAACTGTTATGGAGGGGACACTTTACCTACGTTGTTTATAAACTGTTATGGAGGGGACACTTTACCTACATTGTCCTGTATAAACTGTTATGGAGGGGACGAAATAGCTACAGTGTTACGTATATGCTACACACGTATAAACTGTTATGGAGGAGACAGGTTACCTACATTGTCATGTATAAACTGTTATGGAGGGGACACGTTACCTACATTATCGTGTATAAACTGTTATGGAGGGGACACGTTACCTACATTATCATGTATAAACTGTTATGGAGGCTACACGTTACCTACATTATCGTGTATAAACTGTTATGGAGGGGACACGTTACCTACATTATTGTGTATAAACTGTTATGGAGGGGACACGTTACCTACATTGTCGTGTATAAACTGTTATGGCGGGGACACATTACCTACATTGTCATGTATAAACTGTTATGGAGGGGACACGTTACCTACATTGTCGTGTATAAACTGTTATGGAGGGGACACGTTACCTACATTGTCGTGTATAAACTGTTATGGAGGAGACATATTACCTACATTGTCGTGTAGAACACTGTTATGGAGGGGACACGTTACCTACATTGTCGTGTAGAACACTGTTATGGAGGGGACACGTTACCTACATTGTCGTGTATAAACTGTTATGGAGGGGACACGTTACCTACATTATCGTGTATAACACTGTTATGGAGGGGACACGTTACCTACATTGTCGTGTATAAACTGTTATGGAGGGGACATGTTTCCTTACATTATCGTGTATAAACTGTTATGGAGGGGACACGTTACCTACATTGTCATGTATAAACTGTTATGGAGGGGACACGTTACCTACATTGTCGTGTATAAACTGTTATGTAGGGGACACGTTACCTACATTGTCGTGTATAAACTGTTATGGAGGGGACACGTTACCTACATTATCGTGTATAACACTGTTATGGAGGGGACACGTTACCTACATTGTCATGTATAAACTGTTATGGAGGGGACACGTTACCTACATTGTCATGTATAAACTGTTATGGAGGGGACACGTTTACCTACATTGTCGTGTATAAACTGTTATGGAGGGGACACGTTACCTACATTGTCGTGTATAAACTGTTATGGAGGGGTTTACTATGTATAAACTGTTATGGAGGGGACACGTTACCTACATTGTTTATAAACTGTTATGGAGGGGACACGTTACCTACATTGTCATGTATAAACTGTTATGGAGGAGACACGTTACCTACATTGTCATGTATAAACTGTTATGGAGGGGACACGTTACCTACATTGTCGTGTATAAACTGTTATGGAGGGGACACGTTACCTACATTGTCGTGTATAAACTGTTATGGAGGGGACACGTTACCTACATTATCGTGTATAAACTGTTATGGAGGGGACACGTTACCTACATTATCGTGTATAAACTGTTATGGAGGGGACACGTTACCTACATTGTCGTTATAAACTGTTATGGAGGGGACATGTTTCCTTACATTATCGTGTATAAACTGTTATGGAGGGGACACGTTACCTACATTGTCATATATAAACTGTTATGGAGGGGATACGTTACCTACATTGTCATGTATAAACTGTTATGGAGGAGACACGTTACCTACATTGTCATGTATAAACTGTTATGGAGGGGACACGTTACCTACATTGTCGTGTATAAACTGTTATGTAGGGGACACGTTACCTACATTGTCGTGTATAAACTGTTATGGAGGGGACACGTTACCTACATTATCGTGTATAACACTGTTATGGAGGGGACACGTTACCTACATTGTCGTGTATAAACTGTTATGGAGGGGACATGTTTCCTTACATTATCGTGTATAAACTGTTATGGGGGGACACGTTACCTACATTGTCATATATAAACTGTTATGGAGGGGACACGTTACCTACATTGTCATGTATAAACTGTTATGGAGGGGACACGTTACCTACATTGTCATGTATAAACTGTTATGGAGGAGACACGTTACCTACATTATCGTGTATAAACTGTTATGGAGGGGACACGTTACCTACATTGTCGTGTATAACACTGTTATGGAGGGGACACGTTACCTACATTGTCGTGTATAAACTGTTATGGATGGGACATGTTTCCTACATTATCGTGTATAAACTGTTATGGAGGGGACACGTTACCTACATTGTCATATATAAACTGTTATGGAGGGGACACGTTACCTACATTGTCATGTATAAACTGTTATGGAGGGGACACGTTACCTACATTGTCGTGTATAACACTGTTATGGAGGGGACACGTTACCTACATTGTCGTGTATAAACTGTTATGGAGCGGACACGTTACCTACATTGTCGTGTATAAACTGTTATGGAGGTGACATGTTACCTACATTGTCGTGTATAACACTGTTATAGAGGGGACACGTTACCTACATTGTCATGTATAACACTGTTATGGAGGGGACACGTTACCTACATTGTCGTGTATAACACTGTTATGGAGGGGACACGTTACCTACATTGTCGTGTATAAACTGTTATGGAGGGGACACGTTACCTACATTGTCGTGTATAAACTGTTATGGAGGTGACACGTTAACTACATTGTCGTGTATAAACTGTTATGGAGGGGACACGTTACCTACATTGTCGTGTATAAACTGTTACGGAGGGGACACGTTACCTACATTGTCGTGTATAAACTGTTATGGAGGAGACATATTACCTACATTGTCGTGTAGAACACTGTTATGGAGGGGACACGTTACCTACATTGTCGTGTATAAACTGTTATGGAGGGGACACTTTACCTACATTGTCGTGTATAAACTGTTATGGAGGGGACACGTTATCTACATTATCGTGTATAACACTGTTATGGAGGGGACACGTTACCTACATTGTCGTGTATAAACTGTTATGGAGGGGACATGTTTCCTTACATTATCGTGTATAAACTGTTATGGAGGGGACACGTTACCTACATTGTCATATATAAACTGTTATGGAGGGGATACGTTACCTACATTGTCATGTATAAACTGTTATGGAGGAGACACGTTACCTACATTGTCATGTATAAACTGTTATGGAGGGGACATGTTTCCTTACATTATCGTGTATAAACTGTTATGGGGGGACACGTTACCTACATTGTCATATATAAACTGTTATGGAGGGGATACGTTACCTACATTGTCATGTATAAACTGTTATGGAGGAGACACGTTACCTACATTGTCATATAAACTGTTATGGAGGGGACACGTTACCTACATTATCGTGTATAACACTGTTATGGAGGGGACACGTTACCTACATTGTCGTGTATAAACTGTTATGGATGGGACATGTTTCCTTACATTATCGTGTATAAACTGTTATGGAGGGGACACGTTACCTACATTGTCATATATAAACTGTTATGGAGGGGATACGTTACCTACATTGTCATGTATAAACTGTTATGGAGGAGACACGTTACCTACATTGTCATGTATAAACTGTTATGGAGGGGACACGTTACCTACATTGTCGTGTATAACACTGTTATGGAGGGGACACGTTACCTACATTGTCGTGTATAAACTGTTATGGAGCGGACACGTTACCTACATTGTCGTGTATAAACTGTTATGGAGGTGACATGTTACCTACATTGTCGTGTATAACACTGTTATAGAGGGGACACGTTACCTACATTGTCATGTATAACACTGTTATGGAGGGGACACGTTACCTACATTGTCGTGTATAACACTGTTATGGAGGGGACACGTTACCTACATTGTCGTGTATAAACTGTTATGGAGGGGACACGTTACCTACATTGTCGTGTATAAACTGTTATGGAGGTGACACGTTAACTACATTATCATGTATAAACTGTTATGGAGGGGACACATTACCTACATTGTCGTGTATAAACTGTTATGGAGGGGACATGTTACCTACGTTGTTTATAAACTGTTATGGAGGGGACACGTTACCTACATTGTCATATATAAACTGTTATGGAGGGGACACGTTACCTACATCATTGTATATAAACATCTTCATGTATATTGTGTTTCAGGTGCTTTCAAAGATAGCGGTCATTCAGTAGGCAGCATGGTGAATCGGTTCGAGAACCACAGTCCTGACCGAGAATCTCCTGGAAGGTGAGAATTAAGGGAACAATAGGAATGGCCTCCATCCGTCCGTTCATCTGTAACATTTGTGTCAAGTCGTATCTCCTAAAGTTGTGACGCACATTCATGAACTTATGTCAAAATATTAACCACAACGTGACGACATGCAGGACCCATGTTCCAGCCAAGGTCACGGTTAGAATTTATAGGTCAAATGACCAGGGATCATTCTAGAGGGTGACTTGAGCGAAATAGTCGCCCTAGGGACCCTGTCATCGCCCACTGGGGATCCACTTCTCCCTAAAAAAATCTCACCCAATTTTGTCCAGTAAGATGCGCTGGCCCATTATAAAGCACTCCTTCCAATCAATTGCTTGTATTTAATGATCAAACTGTGTATTTATGGATGCATTCGCGCACTTTCTCACTTACAGACGGATCTGTAGTCCAGTGGTAGCACGCTGGACTGGTAATCCAGGGATTGCAGGTTCGATCCCCCCGTCTGACCCTAATAAAATTAACAGTCTTTCAGATGGGACGTTAAACCGAGGTCTCATGTCGGTGCTTTACATCGTGCACGTAAAAGAACCAGAAGAGATTCTGGAATGGGTCTCTCTGTGTATCAATGCACTATCCTCCAAAATCTAAAATGACTAATATCTTCAGGGGCGTCACTCATATGGGCAACTGGTAGTGATGATAAATAAACGTAAAACACGCACACTTTCTCACTTCTCCCAAAAATGATTACCTAGAATGAACCCTGAATGTCTATATTTTGTGTCCTAAATCTATGAAGGATTGTCATGAAACATTGGTCAAATGTTCACCATATGACTTGCCCAACCAATGTTCCAACGTATTTGTCAATGGTCTGACTGGCGTTTCCAATGGTAACGTATTACATTTTGTGTCCTGTCCATATATCCGAGGCATCTTGAAGATTTTCCTGACTTGGGCCAAGTATTCATCACATCTAGATGACACGTAGAACACGCATTCCAAGGTCATTGTCGTACTTACAGGTAGGTCAACTGTCTAGTGGCAATATATGCATTACTATCACATCGGCTGTATATCCTAAACCAAATCGGGGGGAGGGGGAACTTCATGAAACTTGGGGTAGATATTCATCACATCGAGGGCACATACAGGACCCGTGTTCCAACCACATTGTTTCAATGTCACGATTTCATTTAAATTGGTCAAAAGTTGAGTAACTGTACTTCATATCTCGTGAACTACTTTGTGGATTTTGAAATAACTTTCCTCAGATGTTCATCATGTCCAGACTGCGTGCATGATGCACTCACACGTTGTTTTGGAGGAACAACTTGTAGGAATTCCTCTTATGTCAGTTACACGTCAGTTTCATGTCAGTTTCATGCCAGTTTCATGCCAGTTTCATGCCAGTTACATGTCAGTTTCATGCCAGTTACATGCCAGTTTCATGCCAGTTTCATGTCAGTTTCATGTCAGTTACATGCCAGTTACATGCCAGTTTCATGTCAGTTACATGCCAGTTACATGCCAGTTTCATGCCAGTTTCATGTCAGTTTCATGCCAGTTACATGCCAGTTACATGCCAGTTTCATGCCAGTTTCATGCCAGTTACATGCCAGTTTCATGCCAGTTACATGCCAGTTTCATGTCGGTTACATGCCAGTTTCATGCCAGTTTCATGCCAGCTACATGCCAGCTACATGCCAGTTACATGCCAGTTACATGCCAGTTTCATGCCAGTTTCATGTCAGTTTCATGCCACTTACATGCCAGTTTCATGCCAGTTTCATGTCAGTTTCATGCCAGTTTCATGCCAGTTTCATGATTCAGTTTGATGCTTATGATATTATATAGTAAGTTACAGTAAATAGTACGTGCGGTGCAGGGCTTCTAAAACTCGGTCCGGGGATTGAAAACATCTGTCACGGATTAATGAATGGCTTTGGGATTCCCGGACGTGTAAATAAATGTATACACCTTATCGAGGGATTATATTTACCAATTTAGGTTTGTTAGAAAAATGTATTTGGTCGATTTCTTGGCTTTTTCAACAATTTTCTGGACTGATTTTTTATGACTTCGGTTGCTACAATCGCTAGTTTAAAATTCGATCCTGGACCGGGAGACCGGCATTTTTAGAAGCCCTAGTGCGGTGATACATAATTATGATATAATTGACAATTGAAATGTACATGAACAGCAGAGTATGGGTTTGTCAGAACAATCTGTTAATAGGCGTGTTTGCACCAGACATTGGTATGGCATTGTTTATTTACAATGTACGACACGATGGTATGCCCTCTGTATATTGGTAGGTATAATAGATTTGGTTACGCGAGGCGCTCGCATGCAGGTTTCTCTCCAAGGTAAGTCTTTGCATTGCATAAACACTCCGAGTAGAAATGTTTATTTTTTATGTGCATTTTATAAGTTCTCTAAGCAGCTGCTAGTTTTAAAGTATGAGAAAAGACTTTGTCTTCTGAACACTGCAAACTTGGTGTACACTGTATACAGGTTATTTACTGCTAAAAAATGACTTTTGCAAACAACATAGATCTAGATCAGCAGCGGCGTAGCGCCATTTCTTATCAGGTTCTATGTTGTTTGCTATTCAGCCAAATGTTTTAGCTCCACTATCCGAATAGCAAACAGCATAGAGCCTGATCATGCGGCATGCTCAGTGCCATCTGATCTGGCTCTATGCTGTTTGCAAAAGTTATTTTTTCCGCCACTAGTGTGCAAAGGGTTAACTATTTACAGGTTAAATCACACATCTAAAGTATCTATGCAGCAGTGTTCCAGCTAGGTTATTTTGGAATGGCAACACGCCCTACCCATGATCCTCAGCAACCTGCCCTAATTCTGGGCACCCTGCCCTAATCCTTGGCTCCCTGCCCCTTATTTAATAAAAGACTAAAAAAATAAATTATATTTCATAGCATGCGTTAGATTTACACTATCAAATGCTACTCAGAATACACCAGAGACCATCTAGAAAGCGAACCCAACCCCCCTCCTAGAAGTGCCCTATTTTCCATCAGCACCCTTGTCTTTTCAAATCCCAGCTGGAGGACTATTATACAGAACTTGATTATGTTCTCAAGCCCTTCCACATATAACACAGATTGACCGTGCTTACAGAATACGTTACATACACGAGTTCTTAAACAATATTTCATCGAATACCTCGGAGTGTTTATTCACCGTTCAGTATGGAACTGTCGTATATAGCATGACCTGATACTTGGAATATGTGCCAGTTAGTAAACGACAGGCACCTGCTTATATACGTCGTAGTTTGTAGATACAATGAAGACATTATGCATCTATGACCTTGAATGGCCACTTCATTGACCTATATTCATGTATCTGTACACTTCATTGACCTATATACATGTATCTGTACACTTCATTAACCTATATACATGTATATGTACACTTCATTGACCTAATACAGTCACTTCAGACCTATATACGTATCTTCACGCCTATATACATGTATCTGTCACTCATTGCCTATAATACGTACACTCATACCATAACATGTAAGTACACTCACCTATATACATGTATATGTACACTTCATTGACCTATATACATGTATCTGTTCACTTCATTGACCTATATACATGTATCTGTACACTTCATTGACCTATATACATGTATCTGTACACTTCATTGACCTATATACATGTATATGTACACTTCATTGACCTATATACATGTATCTGTACACTTCATTGACCTATATGCATGTATCTGTACACTTCATTGACCTATATGCATGTATCTGTACACTTCATTGACCTATATACATGTATATGTACACTTCATTGACCTATATTCATTTATTGGTACACTTCATTGACCTATATACATGTATATGTACACTTCATTGACCTATATACATGTACACTTCATTGACCTATATACACGTATCTGTACACTTCATTGACCTATATACATTTATCTGTACACGTCATTGACCTATATACATTTATCTGTACACGTCATTGACCTATAAACATGTATCTGTACACTTCATTGACCTATATACATTTATCTGTACACTTCATTGACCTATATACATGTATCTGTACACTTCATTGACCTATATACATGTATATCTACACTTCATTGACCTATATACATGTATATGTACACTTCATTGACCTATATATATGTATATGTACACTTCATTGACCTATATACATGTATATGTACACTTCATTGACCTATATACATGTATATGTACACTTCATTGACCTATATACATGTATCTGTACACTTCATTGACCTATATACATGTATCTGTACACTTCATTGACCTATATACATGTATATCTCAATTATCTGCCATGTGCTCCTTCAGCTTGTCTCCTATAAAATGTAAAATTAATTACTGTTAATTATCCTGACATTTAAAGATTCTCGGAACTTGCTGTTTATAGAAATAGTTGAAAGATGAAATCATTTAAATGCAGTTAACAATGACATCATGTAATAGCTTGAGGTATTATACTCCCTGGTGCTTGTATATCATGTGCAGTGTAGTTTACATGCAGGTTTCTGTGATTACTCACTCCGGTACATATATCACATGCAGTATAGTTTGTATTACATTTGTCTTCAATGTCCCGACAAAACCATGTTTGTCTTCAATGTCCCGACAGGCCATGTTTGTCTTCAATGTCCCGACAAAACCATGTTTGTCTTCAATGTCCCGACAAACCATGTTTGTCTTCAATGTCCCGACAGGCCATGTTTGTCTTCAATGTCCCGACAAACATTGTTTGTCTTCAATGTCCTGACAGGCCATGTTTGTCTTCAATGTCCCGACAAACCATGTTTGTCTTTAATGTCCCGACAGGCCATGTTTCTCTTCAATGTCCTATCATCCGACATTTCTCTTCAATGTTCCATCATCCAACATTTCTCTTCAATGTCCCATCATCCAACATTTCTCTTCAATGTCCTATCATCCAACATTTCTCTTCAATGTCCCATCATCCAACATTTCTCTTCAATGTTCCATCATCCAACATTTCTCTTCAATGTCCCATCATCTGACATTTCTCTTCAATGTTCCATCATCCGACATTTCTCTTCAATGTTCCATCATCCAACATTTCTCTTCAATGTTCCATCATCCGACATTACTCTTCAATGTCCCATCATCCAACATTTCTCTTCAATGTCCCATCATCCGACATCTCTCTTCAATGTCCCATCATCCAACATCTCTCTTCAATGTCCCATCATCCAACATTTCTCTTCAATGTCCCATCATCCATCGTTTGTCTTCAATGTTCCATCATCCATCGTTTGTCTTCAATGTTCTGGCCAATGTGCCTGAATTCGAATATTCGGAGTGGAAGAAACGAGTTTTACAAATTTGGTCTGCATTGTCAGATTATCAGACACAGCTCTGAAATTGTCGTTGATGCTGTCTTCTAGTTCGTTCATGCTGTCTTCCAGTTCGTTCATGCTGTCTTCCAGTTAATCTTACTCCATATTTTGATTAGAAATAGCTTTAGTAACTGTTCAAGCATTCAGACTTTGTTTCAAGGCATTTAATTTATCACTTATAGACACACGAGGAAAAACGCCATGCATTCTCCAAGGTAAGTCGGACTAGTTTAGCCCTTTACTATCAACATTCGATTGCGTAGTAAATACAATAGCATGGTTCTCCCAGCTGTGCGTTGAACAATCTGTTGGAGAATACATCTGTACTCTATGAGAGAAGAATAGAGGATTAATTTTAATATTAACATTTTAAAAGTACTATAATCAGTTAAATTTTATCTAGTTAAAATACAATACATATATAAAAAATAAAATATTTATTTTCATTAATTTAGAGTTACAAAAATGCTTTATCGGAAAATATAAGTTTTGAAAAACTGCGACAAAATAATCACAGATACCGTATTAACAGTTGTGTAATATGGCTATATTTAGACAATATCGACGCACTAGTATGAACGCATCTTTATCTGTGCCACCAAGAATAGATGCACCAAGGTAATCTATTAAGCAATCGCTCGCATGTATGTCTAAACAAACATTCTGCAATACAAATATGCCCACTGCAATGTTTCCTTTGAGCAACCTTCATTCTCTAGCCTTATGTTTATTCCCTCTATTTCTCAATTTGAATGTATTACAATTCACAATCTCCATAAATCTATGTCATATTTACTCACTTATACGGCAATCATGTATAAGTCAGGGTCTCGTACATTATTCACATACGGCGTGTCATGTATAAGTCAGGGTCTCGTACATTATTCACATACGGTGTGTCATGTTTAAGTCAGGGTCTCGTACATTATTCACATACGATGTGGCATGTATAAGTCAGTGTCTCGTACATTATTCACATACGGTGTGTCATGTATAAGTCAGGGTCTCGTACATTATTCACATATGGTGTGTTAAGTCAGGGTCTCGTACATTATTCACATACGGTGTGTCATGTATAAGTCAGGGCCCCCTACTTTATTCATATAAAGTGTATCGTGTATAGCATTGTTCACATTAGATTTGGGAGAGGGTCATGATTACAGGTGACTTGTGCATAGGGCAAACAATCGGTCAAAACAACAGATTTGGGAGGGGGTCATGATTACAGGTGACTTGTGTATAGGGCAAACAATCGGTCACAACAACAGATTGGGGGGGAGGGTGTCATGATTACAAGTGACTTGTGCATAGGGTAAACAATCGGTCAAAACAACAGATTGGGGGAGGGGGTCATGATTACAGGTGACTTGTGCATAGGGTAACAATCGGTCAAAACAACAGATTGGGGGGGAGGGGATCATGATTACAGGTGACTGGTCATAGGGCAAACAATCGGTCACAACAACAGATTGGGGGGGAGGGGGTCATGATTACAGGTGACTGGTTCATAGGGTAAACAATCGGTCAAACAACAGATTGGGGGGAGGGGGTCATGATTACAGGTGACTGGTTCATAGGGCAAACAATCGGTCAAAAACAGATTGGGGGGGGGGGGTCTGATTACAGGTGACTTGTGCATAGGGCAAACAATCGGTCAAAACAACAGATTGGGGGGGAGGGGGTCATGATTACAGGTGACTTGTGTATAGGACAAACAATCGGTCACAACAACAGATTTGGGGGAGGGGGTCATGATTACAGGTGACTTGTGTATAGGACAAACAATCGGTCACAACAACAGATGGGGGGAGGGGGTCATGATTACAGGTGACTTGTTATAGGGCAAACAATCGGTCAAAACAACAGATTGGGGGGGAGGGGGTCATGATTACAGGTGACTTGTGCATAGGGCAAACAATCGGTCAAAACAACAGATTGGGGGGGAGGGGGTCATGATTACAGGTGACTTGTGTATAGGGCAAACAATCGGTCACAACAACAGATTGGGGGGGAGGGGGTCATGATTACAGGTGACTTGTGCATAGGGTAAACAATCGGTCAAAACAACAGATTGGGGGGAGGGTGTCATGATTACAGGTGACTTGTGCATAGGGCAAACAATCGGTCAAAACAACAGATTGGGGAGGGGGAGGGGGTCATGATTACAGGTGACTGGTTCATAGGGCAAACAATCGGTCACAACAACAGATTTGGAAGGAAGGAACCAAATTAGCTAATAAGCAAGAAAATATGGCACATAAATATATAAAAACTGTAAACTCTAGTTGCATCATACACAAACTGTTTTCAGTGTTGCATATTATCTATGCATTTATGACGTATAATATTACAATAATATAATTATGTATATTTCTTTCGTATTATCTGTATGTGTTGATTATACGACATCTTCTTTTAGGGCAATATCTGAATCTCCTCTAGAATGGTATCATTCTCTGTAAGTTCTCTTGCTCAATTCTTCTCTCCATTTACAGCACGTTTTTCTCTATAAGTCAGTCTATTGTACTATAAGTCAGTGTTTGCTATAAGTCAGTCTGTGCTATAAGTCAGTCTGTGCTATAAGTCAGTCTGTACTATAAGTCAGTGTTTGCTATAAGTCAGTCAGTGTTTGCTATAAGTCAGTCAGTGTTTGCTATAAGTCAGTGTTTGCTATAAGTCAGTCTGTGCTATAAGTCAGTCTGTACTATAAGTCAGTGTTTGCTATAAGTCAGTCTGTGCTATAAGTCAGTGTTTGCTATAAGTCAGTCTGTGCTATATATAAGTCAAGGGCTTATAAGTACAGATGAATTGTGAATTTGGGGGGTTGGGGGTTGGTTTAGTTTATACAAATTTATTTAAGCTTGATTGCGAAACAAGTTCCTACAACTTATATTAGATTAATCACTCTCGAGACCTCATTCCTGATGGAATCCATCGCCACGAGGGAGAGAGAAGAGGCAATGCGGATTTTAAATGCCTTGCCTAAGAACACAATCATAACGGCTGCTGTGTGCAAATTACGGGCCTTTGGTACCTGAAGCGAACACGATACCACTACGCTTTCATGACTTCCAATTGGGGGTTGAGAGTGGGGTTCATATATGGAAGTTCCGTGGACATTATTCCCTTTCCAAAGGGAAGTGGAATTCCGAAAATATATATACAGTCAAACAAAATATTTATTATACATTTAACCTCTATTAGGCAACCACCTGTGTTGAACAGCCACTGTCTGTGACTCCATTGGCTGGCTGCTTAAGTCAGGTTTTACAGTACAACTCTAAATGAAATAGCTCAAGAATGTATTTATATACTTTCGTCAAATCTTTCTCAAGTTTAAATATATCAGTTTAATCCAAATAAAGTTTGTAACCAAATATATCCTCGTAGAAAAGTTTGTGGAAGTCGTGATAGCGCAGTGGATGCACGTTCGCTTCAGGTGCTAAAGGTCCGGAGTTCGAGCCCCGCTGGAGCCGTTACGATTGTGCCCTTAGGCAAGGCATTTAAATTCCACGTTGCCTCTTCTCTCTCCCTCGTGGCGATGGATTCCATCAGGAATGAGGTCTCGAGAGTGATTAATATAAGTTGAAATAACTTGTTTCGCAATCGAGCTAAAATAAATTTGTATAAACTAAACTAAACTAGAAAAGTTCATTGTGGGGATTTTGAATAGCCAAACATTATTCGGAGTGGATAATAGACTTTGTAAAGCGTACAAACAATACATTGTTATAATCCTGATTGTGGTGTTGATTAGGTCCGACGATGTTATTGATATAGTGGTCTGGGATTGGTTGAAAAACTGTAGGGCAATGAAGGTCAGACGATGTTATTGATATAGTGGTCTGGGATTGGTTGAAAAAGTGTAGGGCAATGAAGGTCAGACGATGTTATTGATATAATGGTCTGGGATTGGTTGAAACAGTGTAGGGCAATGAAGGTCAAACGGTGTTATTGATATAATGGTCTGGGATTGGTTGAAACAGTGTAGGGCAATGAAGGTCAGACGATGTTATTGATATAGTGGTCTGGGATTGGTTGAAAAAGTGTAGGGCAATGAAGGTCAGACGGTGTTATTGATATAATGGTCTGGGATTGGTTGAAACAGTGTAGGGCAATGAAGGTCAGACGATGTTATTGATATAGTGGTCTGGGATTGGTTGAAAAAGTGTAGGGCAATGAAGGTCAGACGGTGTTATTGATATAATGGTCTGGGATTGGTTGAAACAGTGTAGGGCAATGAAGGTCAGACGATGTTATTGATATATAGTGGTCTGGGATTGGTTGAAAAAGTGTAGGGCAATGAAGGTCAGACGATGTTATTGATATAGTGGTCTGGGATTGGTTGAAACAGTGTAGGGCAATGAAGGTCAGACGGTGTTATTGATATAATGGTCTGGGATTGGTTGAAACAGTGTAGGGCAATGAAGGTCAGACGATGTTATTGATATAGTGGTCTGGGATTGGTTGAAAAAGTGTAAGGCAATGAAGGTCAGACGGTGTTATTGATATAGTGGTCTGGGATTGGTTGAAAAAGTGTAGGGCAATGAAGGTCAGATGATGTTATTGATATAGTGGTCTGGGATTGGTTGAAACAGTGTAGGGCAATGAAGGTCAGACGGTGTTATTGATATAATGGTCTGGGATTGGTTGAAACAGTGTAGGGCAATGAAGGTCAGACGATGTTATTGATATAGTGGTCTGGGATTGGTTGAAAAAGTGTAGGGAAGCACTTAAGAGTTATTGATACATGAACTGATTGGCTGAGTAGGTATTGTCACAAATAGTGAAAGTGACTTCTAAATATTATAATACAATATATGAAATGCATTTTGGAATATTTTAAAATATTTGGTGACAAATAAACAGCATATTATAAATGCATGTGTCCTTGCAACATTCACCACAAAATTACATTCAGAGTAGGGGGTGGGTGCCTTTAGTGGGAAATTTAAAAAAACTAATCGGTCAACCCCATTGATATTTGACATTTTCCTGTGGCTTAGGCCAGTCTGTTGAAAACTACTGTCTTTTGTGCCAAACTAGTTTTGGGGGAAATTTAACGGCACTTTGTGTTATAATGGTGGCCTATGGAAATTGCAATAGTAGTGTCTGACCATTATCTGTGTAGCATGAATGACCACATTGTGTCTCTTCACAGACTTTGCATTCAAGACGTTCTAAAAATAGAATCACAAGTCACGTGACTCTTGTATTGATATTGCAGCCGAGTATTGCCTAGCTATACAAGTGTAGCATTTTGGGGGTGGGGTGCACGAATAGCCTAGCAATGTAAGCCGATACGTGTTCACAATCATTTATGAAAATATCAGGGGATACTGCGACACCGAATGGAATGCGAAAATAGCAGCAGATAGTGTAATATTTTGAAACTGTTACAATAGAAGATTGACTTATTTTGAAGAATTTACTGTAACCATTTTCCTAATATTTAAAAAAAACATCCACTCTTATATATATATGTACTACCCGCATCCCCCATTCCAGCATACACCCTCCACATGCACTGTATATATATCTACAACATTATACTTATATTAAATACCTTGTAAACAAACGAGAAAATACAATAAATACAAAATGAACCTGATTACAGGGCTGCTAAACCTGTCGATCTGTCATTCGTCGACGGATCTTTTAGTTTGGTAGATCGATTCTAAAACTAAAAAATTGTGATCATAATTTGATGTGTAATTCCTTTAGAAATGTTCTGTTTTATCAAATTTCTTTTACTGGTTCCTTCAGTATAAATGTTCTGTATTTCACTATTGTTATGTCAAATGCCACTTTGTAACCGAAGTGCGAACTCGCTACCACTGCCATATCATGAATTCACACCACTCCATCCGGCCTACACATGTCATATTCTGCCACCGGCGTAAAATCAGATGTTAAGCTGTGTAATCTTGCTAGGAACCTCAGTTCTCACATGCTGTATATACTTGGCTATAAGTCAACTTTGGTTCTACAGTGCTTGCTTTAACCCTTTCCTTCATAGAGATTTAGGTTAATATACTATTATATCTCCATACAAACGACAGCCATTTAGTATCATGCAGTGGATAAGTAGTCGCCATATATATCCCACCTCCATAGATATTACTGGGACTTCATAGAGATTTAGGTTAATATATTATTATATCTCCATACAAACGACAGCCATTTAGCTATCATGCAGTGGATAAGTAGTCGCTATATCTATCCCACCTCCATAGATATTACTGGGACTTCATAGAGATTTATGTTAATATACTATTATATCTCCATACAAACGACAGCCATTTAGCTATCATGCAGTGGATAAGTAGTCGCCATATATATCCTACCTCCATAGATATTACTGGGACTTCATAGAGATTTAGGTCAATATACTATTATATCTCCATACAAACGACAGCCATTTAGCTATCATACAGTAGATAAGTAGTCGCCATATCTATCCCACCTCCATAGATATTACTGGGACTTCATAGAGATTTAGGTCAATATACTATTATATCTCCACAGAAACGACAGCCATTTAGCTATCATGCAGTAGATAAGTAGTCGCCATATCTATCCCACCTCCATAGATATTACTGGGACTTCATAGAGATTTAGGTTAATATACTATTATATCTCCATACCAACGACAGTCATTTAGCTATCATGCAGTGGATAAGTAGTGGCCATATCTATCCCACCTCCATAGATATTACTGGGACTACATAGAGATTTAGGTTAATATACTATTATATCTCCATACAAACGACAGCCATTTAGCTATCATGCAGTGGATAAGTAGTCGCCATATCTATCCCACCTCCATAGATATTACTGGGACTTCATAGAGATTTAGGTCAATATACTATTATATCTCTATACAAACGACAGACCTATCATCACTGTTGTTCACGGGTTCGAGCCCCGCTCAGGCCGTGTCTCATTTATATGAAAAAGTTGGCAGTTTCTTACGGAGGTTGGTGCACCCAAGTACTGGTTAACCGCTGGAGCCTGCCCAGGAAAGGTGTTGTTAAGTAAACTGCCCGCCGGCGATATAGCCCAAAATGGTGCTGATGCAGGCGTAAAACCCGAAATATAACATAACATAACAAACAACAGCCATTTAGCTATCATGCAGTGGATAAGTAGTCGCCATATATATCCCACCTCCATAGATATTACTGGGACTTCATAGAGATTTAGGTCAATATACTATTATATCTCCATACAAACGACAGCCATTTAGCTATCATGCAGTGGATAAGTAGTCGCCATATCTATCCCACCTCCATAGATATTACTGGGACTACATAGAGATTTAGGTTAATATACTATTATATCTCCATACAAACGACAACCATTTAGCTATCATGCAGTGGATAGGTAGTCGCCATATCTATCCCACCTCCATAGATATTACTGGGACTACATAGAAATTTAGGTTAATATACTATTATATCTCCATACAAATGACAGCCATTTAGCTATCATGCAGTGGATATGTAGTCGTCATATCTATCCCACCTCCATAGATATTACTGGGACTACATTAGATTCTGACCTTTATTTTGAACATTGGTTTAGCTACTACATTATCAATGTATATGTCGTATTGGTAATGGCGTCAAGAGGTGCTTCTATGAGGGAAAGTGTTAAAGAGGGCCATTGACTTACCAGTATGCAAAAGTCACATAAAATAGTAAAAATAAATTTTTAATTTTTGTTTGTCAATTTATTTTGGATACTAAACCAGTCAAATACTTTCACCTTTTAATCTTACCCATGTGTTGATCATAACTGCCTTGAGGTATTTTAACCCGTTGCCTGGTGAGTAAATAAAATCACACTTGCAAACAACATAGATCCAGATCAGCTGCTGCGTTAAGCCGCCGTGTCTGGGTCAGGATCTGTGTTGTTTGCTATTCAGGCAAGTGTTTAAACTCCGCTATCTGAAGAAAAAAAAACGGCATAGAGCCTGATCAGACGGCTAGCGTGCAAAGGGTTAAGGAACAGGAATGATCTGAAGTAGATATATATATAATTCCTGGCTCCGAGGTTATAAAACCTTTCTCAGATCTCAAACTCAAGCTCAAATGATCTGATTGGTTGATTCTGAGTGTTACTGTCAGCTGAACCAATCAGACGCTTGAGACTGAGTTTTGAGATTGGAGAAAAGTTGCATAACCTCGGGGCCTGTTTTCTAGCCCCCTATGTACCATGGACTTATAGGAGTTGGACTTATAGCCAAGTATAATAAGATATACATTCTTTAATCAACATTTATTTTTGTCCGAATTTACATACAGTGTGTTAAACATGTTAAAAGTAAAATGTATAAATTTAAGTATTTTTCAAGTGCATGTTCACTGTACGTACATACTACGCCTTGTGCAGTGTAGAATTTTATTGTTTCCTACTCTAAACCCTCGCCACCTCAAGTGGGATCTCCACTTTATGTAGGTCATAGTTGTTGCTAAATATAGCATCCTATTATGACGCTAGTTTGATTCCTTGTCGTAATTTACTAAGTATTTAACAATTGATTGGTGTTATCTATTGTTAGGACAAAAGTACATAATGTATATTATAAGTTGTAGGCTAAATGTGGACAAATAAGACTTTATTGTATACAAAATGCATTACAATATATAGATGGTTTGGGGGCAAGTGAGACATGATCAATCTTTTCCTCATCATTTTCCAAAGTGAATATTTTTTCATGAAGATTTTAATAAAAGGTTTAACGCCTGGAAATGAGCTTTAGAAAAAGGTAAGATTACCGTAAATATTGGGTAGCAATATTTTATGAATATTTAGTTTTGACATTATATTTAGGAGCATGCATTCCAACTAGGACGGTAACCAGTTTGCAAGAGACCGTTGATATCTGTGAGATAACCTGACAGTGGTACTAAATTATGAAGTTTGAATCAATACACATAATGTAATCTTATTTCAGGAAAACTGATATAGGACGGTCGGAGAGCATGAAGGGCAGAGGAGATACGGTAGGTGTTTATACGGTATTTTTACATACACCGTGTACATTATCGACACAGGACTTCGCTTCAAAGTGTCGTCTGAAAGCTGATGATAGTAGTCATATTAGAATGGTGTAGCGAGGGATCGAACCTGTGACTGCATGGATTACGAGTACAGTGTGTCAACCATCGGACCACTGACCCGCTGTGTGGATAGACACATTATACCCAGTATATTTGTGGGACAACCAGTCTGTGAATAGTTTATACAAATTGATTTTAGCTCGATTTGCGAAACAAGTTCTCACAACGTATATTAATCACTCTCGAGACCTCATTCCTGATACATAGATACAGGAATATCAAGTATTTAAACCCACTTAGTTTATACACATTTATTTTAGCTTGATTGCGAAACAAGTTCTTACAACAGTAGATTAATCGCTCTCACAGATTTCTGATGGAATCCATCGCCATGAGGGAGAGAGAAGAGGCAGTGTGGATTTACGTGTCCTGCCACTTTTGCGGAAGAACACTACCACCGTGGTTGTGTTGAAGGTGAACACTGGATCCATTATACCACCGAGGCTCGGCCTGTTTGTTCTAGCAAAATGCTTCCTATCTAACCTGATGTAATCAGATGTTAATTAGAAAATAAACAATGGAACATATATAAGAACAAATTATAGCATTTCTTACGCCCCTTTTATTGTATTATTTCAGAGGGACCGACCAGCTAAGCGATCCAATAGTGACCTGGCAATGGATGACAAATCCTTGCGGGACTTCACCTCACCCAGTTCCTCCACCTCCAGTCTCAGGTATCCGCAGGGTTTATACATTTACACACTCTCTGATTAATCCCCGGCATAGGAACCCTGCCATAGGAACGTAGGTTGTTGTGTATTATCTGTGTGGAGGATCCACCTCCAGTCTCTGGTATCTGCAGGGTTTATACATTTACACACTCACTGATTAATCCCTGGCATAGGAACCCCACCATAGGAATGTAGGTTGTGTGTGTATTATCTGTGTGGAGGATCCACCTCCAGTCTCTGGTATCTGCAGGGTTTATACATTTACACACTCACTGATTGATCCCTGGCATAGGAACGTAGGTTGTTGTGTATTATCTGTGTGGAGGATCCACCTCCAGTCTCTGGTATCCACAGGGTTTATACATTTACACACTCACTGATTGATCCCCGGCATAGGAACCCTGCCATAGGAACGTTGTGTGTATTGTCTGTGTACAGGTTGCACAATGTTGTTAGTAAACAATACCATCACGGGAGTCCTGGAGGAAATGGACCTTCACTGTGTACAGGTTGCACAACGTTGTTAGTAAACAGTACCATCACAGGAGTCCTGGAGGAAATGGACCTTCACTGTGTACAGGTTGCACAATGTTGTTAGTAAACAGTACCATCACGGGAGTCATGAAGGAAATGGAGGAAATGGACCATCAGCCATTACAAGACACAATTTAGCTAGACAATGCTGCCGTCTGATTCGTACATATATTTTTTCTCCTCTGCGGTTTAGAAACTTTGCTCTAGTGGTAGCACACTATGACAGGCCTGTACAATGTGCATGAAAAGAGAGGATCCACCATGGTGTATACCATGCCATTCCTCTATAAATGTTGAACATATCTTAATTCACTGTGTATATTTAGCACTCATTCATCGAAACAATATTATACAGTTATGACAATGAAGGAGCTTTTTGACACTGTTGATTTTAAATACATTATTGCATTTTTAAAAGAATCACATCTTTTTCATAAATTGTAAGTTTTACAACTGTCGTTTTTTTATCATTTTTACAGCTTGATAAATGTTGTTGCAATTGACCGTTTGTCATTACAATTTTTTACTACATACAGTATGTTATCTACATAATATTTTTAATTGTAGATATCTTGTATACAATATACTTAACCCGGCACGATATAGCCTGAACTGTGCTGATGCACCATTAAACCAAATACTCACTCACAATGTGTATGCCATGCCATTCATCATCTGGATGGCTTCAAGTAGAATTACAAGTGTGGGAAATATTGGTGATTAACTAATTAACCCTTTGCCTGCGGAGTAAAAAAAACATCACATTTGTAAACAACATAGATCCAGATCAGTAACGGCGCGTCTGATCAGGATCTATGTTGTTTGCTATTTAGCCAAGTGTTTTAGCTCCACTATCCGAATAACAAACAGCAAAGTGTCTAATCAGAATGTTCCATCTGATCTGGCTCTATGCTGTTAACAAAAGTGATTGTATGTGCCGCTAGCCTGCAAAGGGTTAACAAAAGTGATTGTATGTGCCGCTAGCCTGCAAAGGGTTAACAAAAGTGATTGTATGTGCCGCTAGCCTGCAAAGGGTTAACAAAAGTGATTGTATGTGCCGCTAGCCTGCAAAGGGTTAACAAAAGTGATTGATTATGAAATTAAATCTGATTTCCGGCTATAGTTTACATCACTGCATCGTGTGCTTCAGGCAGCTATCTGTATAACTATTTCAGAAGTATGGAAAGTGCTAGTACATTGATGGACACACTGACCACTGAGATACAGAATGACTCGGACTTTGACGTGGAACCAGAGTTACCTTACTTGAAACTTGTGCTGGGAGAGGAGGTAGTACGGAAGCTGAAACCGAAGGAAAAGAAGCGACAAGAAGTTATAAATGGTATAGAAAATGAAACAGTCAAACCGCTACTGCTAAACACCATCTGTCAATACATTACCAGCACCTTCCAATAAACACCCTCTGTTAATACATTATCAACACATTCCAATAAACACCCTCTGTCAATACATTGTCAACACCTTCCAATAAACACCCTCTGTCAATACATTACCAACACCTTCCAATAAACACCCTCTGTTAATACATTACCAACACCTTCCAATAAACACCCTCTGTCAATACATTGTCAACACCTTCCAATAAACACCCTCTTTCAATACATTACCAACACCTTCCAATAAACACCCTCTGTTAATACATTACCAACACCTTCCAATAAACACCCTCTGTTAATACATTACCAACACCTTCCAATAAACACCCTCTATTAATACATTACCAACACCTACCAATAAACACCCTCTGTTAATACATTACCAACACCTTCCAATAAACACCCTCTGTCAATACATTACCAACACCTGTTGGGCCGTTGTCTACGGGCCGTTGTCTAGTGTTGTTAAAACTTGTTGCCCAAACCATTTGTATTTTCATGCTAGGTATTGTATCTTTATGTGTATGACATATGTACTATCGATTTGCAATAAAATATGGTTAAATTAACCAACACCTGTCATTAAACACCCTCTGTCAATACATTACCAGCACTTTCCAATAAAATCCATCTGTTAATACATTACCAGCACCGTCCAATAAACACCCTCTGTTAATACATTACCAACACCTGTCATTAAACACCCTCTGTCAATACATTAATTACCAGCACCGTCCAATAAACACCCTATGTTAATACATTACCAACACCTACCAATAAGCACCCTCTGTCAATACATTACCAGCACCTTCCAATAAGCACACTGTCAAAACATTACCAATACCTTCCAATAAGCACCCTCTGTTAATACATTACCAACACCTACCAATAAACACATTGTCAAAACATTACCAATACCTTCCATTAAACACACTGTCAACACATTACCAATACCTGCCAATAAGCACACATGTATGTTGAGCTCCCAGCAGACTACGTTATCAATGCATGCTTAGTACATGTTATGAAGGACTGACTACCTGCCCACAAACTCTTCCATACAGCTTACAGAATCATGTGATATAAACTGATATATTCCCATAAGACAGTTGCCACCTTTTAAGTTAAAAATCTCAGAACATCTATGTAGCCTGATACAACAAGTCCACTTAGCTGTTGGTAATTGCTGCAACCTAGCACAACAATTACCGTAACTTTCTGTTCAAATATTTACTAAATATCTCTTCCATTGTATATTGCTGGCGCCAAGTACTGACATGGGCAAGGGATCCAGGAATCACAGGTTCAATCCCCCGTCTGACCCTAATAAAATTAACAGTCTTTCATATGGGACTTTAAACCGAGGTCTCGTGTCAGTGCTGTACACTGTGCACGTAAAGGAGACTCTGGAATGTGTCTGTCTGTATGTATGTATCCTTCAAAAATCTAAAATGACTAATCTCTTCAGGAGGCGTCGCTCATATGTGTAACCGGTAGTGACGATAAATAAACGTAAAATAAACGCACACCAGTCACATTGGCGAACTCTGGTAGCGGCCATATGCCTTATTCTTAGTAAATATTATTTGTTGTATCGGGTGATATACTGTTAATCTAACCATGTTCTGTGTCGAAGCATACATTCACATGTGAAAATGAACAATTTCAGAGCTGTTTTACACAGAAAAGTGCCATGTACGAAACTTGAAGATTTTGGACAAGTTATTCTACCGACCAATGTTGAAAGAGCAAACAATACCTCAGGATTTCACGAAAAGCCTTTTTCCCAATCTAGAAACCATGATTCATCTTCATGGTAAGTATGGTTCTGTTCAACAATCCCGGCTCACTTGTATAGTTCTGTTCAACAATCCCGGCTCACTTGTATAGTTCTGTTCAACCATCCCGGCTCACTTGTATAGTTCTGTTCAACAATCCCGGCTCACTTGTATAGTTCTGTTCAACCATCCCGGCTCACTTGTATAGTTCTGTTCAACCATCCCGGCTCACTTGTATAGTTCTGTTCAACAATCCCGGTTCACTTGTATAGTTCTGTTCAACCATCCCGGCTCACTTGCCAACATCCCGGCTCACTTGTATAGTTCTGTTCAACAATCCCGGCTCACTTGTATAGTTCTGTTCAACCATCCCGGCTCACTTGTATAGTTCTGTTCAACAATCCCGGCTCACTTGTATAGTTCTGTTCAACCATCCCGGCTCACTTGTATAGTTCTGTTCAACCATCCCGGCTCACTTGTATAGTTCTGTTCAACAATCCCGGTTCACTTGTATAGTTCTGTTCAACCATCCCGGCTCACTTGTCTTGTATAGTTCTGTTCAACAATCCCGGCTCACTTGTATAGTTCTGTTTATGGTTTATGTATTTGAACTATCCCGGTTAAGGACCTACAACTGATCAGTTGTGTCACAGGTTGTACTATAGGAGTACAATCGTGTTTTACCGTGAACGGCCTAGCTTAATGTATAAAACTGCTTGAACATTGCGCATGCGTTTACCGCCTTTTAAATTCATGTATCTTCGTTCTTTATGTCGTATGCAACGGAATTGGATTGGGGATATTCGACAATCTACATCGGAGACGGAAATTAGAGATGTTTTGCAATTTGCCGTGCACGTGTTTTGTCTCGTGAACACTTGTCAGTCTATGTTTGTACGGTGTCCAATCGTTTTGTTTGTTGTATTTGTATGAATGAAAGATTGTATGAACGTGGATTGGTTACTAATATATTTCTTTCAACAACTATACCTCCGTGCTTGGTCACAACCCAGGAGAACTCTTACGAGTAACGTTGTTACATGTAATATAATTATAGAGCAATTATATTACTATATAGTTCTACCAATATATATTGAGTAGTTTTGCATACAGACACTGTGGTAAGTTTTGTATTATATTAATATCGATTTTCCACATGAATATGTCTGGTTTTATGCATTGATTGAAATGTTTTTATACTTTGTTTTTATATGCTCTTGTATGTATTTACTTATGTTTTAGGCCTTTTTCCATATACGGAAACGGAAAATAAAGAAATAGATCTAACCTACGCCAGAGTGCCTTATTTATATTGGCCCCTGTTACAGTTGAATGAATTGTTTGATCCCAAGATGAAGCAGATTGTATCAGCTGGTTGCACAAACACGCGTGTAATCTTCAATGAATCCAGAAACTATATAATAAATTTATTTGAGCTCAATAGCGAAACACATTCTTACAACTTATATTAATCACTCTCGCTGATGGAATACTGATGGAATCCATCGCCACGAGGGAGAGAGAAGAGGCAACGTGAAATTTAAATGCCTTGCCTAAGGGCACAATCGTAACGGCTCCAGTGGGCTCGATCTCCGGGCCCTTCGCACCTGAAGCGAACTCGCTACTACTGTGCTATCACCACAATCCAGAAACAAAACTTTTGATATTCATGAATTATTAGTTGAATGAATAGGTTGAAACAGTGTCATGCTATGTATCACAACGGAAAATCTAGTTGGAACCAGCTTGAAGACGAATTTATCGAGGAGAAGAATTATATAAGACTCTGTCTTCCATTCTAATCCTGTTTCTGTATTCTGATTATGCGTGATGTATGCATTGTTCAATATGTATTATATTGGGAAATAAAATATGTTTAAACTAAGACGAATTTATAAACTGTAAGAATTGATCTTTTCAGGTTCTCTTAACAATTTGATGAAAACCCGGCGTAGAGAAAAATCTGTGATAACTAATGTTGGTGATATTTTATTACAACGGGTAAGTCAAACATCATATGTACTTGCTTATTAGGCAAGCCACAAACATTACTGATGCCTTAATTTAGCATTATTATTTAGATATGAATATTAGCATATTTTATGCCGTTATTTAGTTTAAGCAAGTTCTAACAACTTATATTAATCACTCTCGTTGGCACGGATGAAAGCGTTAATGTGTTCATTTGTATGGGAGGAAACCGGAGTACCCGGAGAAAACCCACCTACCTGTCTGACCTGGCGACCACCGTACCATCTCACATACTTGCAACATCTGCTTCATGTTATTCAGAAACATCAGTTGCAATGCAACATCTGCTTCATGTTATTCAGAAATATCAGTTGCAACATCTGCTTCATGTTATTCAGAAACGTCAGTTGCAACATCTGCTTCACGTTATTCAGAAACGTCACTTGCAACATCTGCTTCACGTTATTCAGACATGTCACTTGCAACATCTGCTTCATGTTATTCAGAAATGTTACTTGCAACATCTGCTTCATGTTATTCAGAAATGTTACTTGCAACATCTGCTTCATGTTATTCAGAAATGTTACTTGCAACATCTGCTTCATGTTATTCAGAAACGTCACTTGCAACATCTGCTTCATGTTATTCAGAAACGTCACTTGCAACATCTGCTTCATGTTATTCAGAAACGTCACTTGCAACATCTGCTTCATGTTATTCAGAAATGTCACTTGCAACATCTGCTTCATGTTATTCAGAAACTCATATTGTTGATATTTTATGTTTGATTTCAGTTCGACGGTGAAGCAGGGGAGAACTTCCGTAACGGCTGTGCCATATTTTGTCGTAACCAGTCTCAAATGTTAGAAACTCTTAAAATTAGAGTTAGAAAAGAAGCAAAAATGGCTCAACTGCTCTCGGTAAGTCTGCTTGTATGTCACATAGAGGATGTAGAATAACTCGACACCATCTGGTATGTCACATAGAGGGTGTAGAATAACTCGGCACCATCTGGTATGTCACATAGAGGATGTAGAAATATGTGACACCATCTGGTATGTCACATAGAGGATGTAGAATAACTCAGCACCATCTGGTATGTCACATAGAGGGTGTAGAATAACTCGGCACCATCTGGTATGTCACATAGAGGGTGTAGAATAACTCGACACCAGTTCTGAGCCTTGATTGAGAGACCTAGTAATATTTTGAATAGCTGAGTATATAATATATTAGTTGGGTTTTCGCAATGCCGTTACATGATATTACTATTGCAAAATACGAGATCAGACAAGCGTTGTATAAGGCAGGTGTGAGATCAGGCAGGTGTGGTATAAGGCAGGTGTGAGATCAGACAGGTGTGGTATAAGGCAGGTGTGAGATCAGACAGGTGTGGTATAAGACAGGTGTGAGATCAGGCAGGTGTGAGATCAGGCAGGTGTGGTATAAGGCAGGTGTGAGATCAGGCAGGTGTGGTATAAGGCAGGTGTGAGATCAGGCAGGTGTGAGATCAGGCAGGTGTGGTATAAGACAGGTGTGGTATAAGGCAGGTGTGAGATCAGGCAGGTGTGGTATAA
Organism: Archivesica marissinica; assembly: GCA_014843695.1. Lineage (NCBI taxonomy): Eukaryota > Metazoa > Mollusca > Bivalvia > Venerida > Vesicomyidae > Archivesica > Archivesica marissinica. The sequence continues at coordinate 9,168,916 of CM026386.1, read as the reverse complement.
GGCAGGTGTGAGATCAGGCAGGTGTGGTATAAGGCAGGTGTGAGATCAGGCAGGTGTGGTATAAGGCAGGTGTGAGATCAGGCAGGTGTGAGATCAGGCAGGTGTGGTATAAGACAGGTGTGGTATAAGGCAGGTGTGAGATCAGGCAGGTGTGGTATAAGGCAGGTGTGAGATCCGGCAGGTGTGAGATCAGACAGGTGTCGTATAAGGCAGGTGTGAGATCAGGCAAGTGTGAGATCAGGCAGGTGTGGTATAAGGCAGGTGTGAGATCAGGCAGGTGTGGTATAAGACAGGTGTGAGATCAGGCAGGTGTGGTATAAGACAGGTGTGAGATCAGGCAGGTGTGATATAAGGCAGGTGTGAGATCAGGCAGGTGTGGTATAAGGCAGGTGTGAGATCAGGCAGGTGTGAGATCAGGCAGGTGTGGTATAAGGCAGGTATGATATAAGGCAGGTGTGAGATCAGGCAGGTGTGGTATAAGGCAGGTGTGAGATCAGGCAGGTGTGGTATAAGGCAGGTGTGGTATAAGGCAGGTGTGAGATCAGGCAGGTGTGAGATCAGGCAGGTGTGGTATAAGGCAGGTGTGGTATAAGGCAGGTGTGGTATAAGGCAGGTGTTGTATAAGACAGGTGTGAGATCAGGCAGGTGTGAGATCAGGCATGTGTGGTATAAGACAGGTGTGAGATCATGCAGTTGTGGTATATAGGTCATGAGATATGGTCGGCATGATATATGGCAGGTATATGTTAGGTATGGCAGGTATGATATAGGACTTGTATGAGATCATGCAGGTATCGTATAGGACAGGTATGAGATAAGGCAGGAATTATTTAGGACATGTATAATATAGGACAGATATGATATAGGACCACCCGCATTCCCTGGGTAAGAACCAGTACTTGACTCTACAAGTTTGTAAGCAACTGTCGACTTTCTCACATATCACCATTTTTCACTTGTACCCAATATGGGGGCGAACCTGCAGCCCTGATGATAGCAGTGAAAGGCGAGTTCTAACGACAGCACGTTAGACCACGCGGCCACGGAAGTTAGACCACTCGGCCACGGATGTTAGACCACTCGGCCACGGATGTTAGACCACTCGGCCACACGTTACACCACTCAACCACGGAAGTTAGACCACTCAGCCACGGATGTTAGACAACTCAGCCACGGAAGTTAGACCACTTGGCCACGGAAGTTAGACCACTCAGCCACGGATGTTAGACCACTCAGCCACGGAAGTTAGACCACTCAGCCACGAATGTTAGACCACTCAGCCACGGAAGTTAGACCACTCGGACACGGAAGTTAGACCACTCAGCCATGGATGTTAGACCACTCAGCCACGGATGTTAGACCACTCAGCCACGGAAGTTAGACCACTCAGCCACAGAAGTTAGACCACTCAGCCACGGATGTTAGACCACTCAGCCACGGATGTTAGACCACTCAGCCACGGATGTTAGACCACTCAGCCATGGAAGTTAGACCACTCAGCCACGGATGTTAGACCACTCAGCCACGGATGTTAGACCACTCAGTCACGGAAGTTCTATTATATTATCGTTATTCATGATATAATGTTTGTTTGTTATAGGATGCAGAGAATAATCCGTTATGTCAAAGGCTGGCCCTGAAAGATATCATTCCTAAACAGTTTATGAGGCTCACAAAGTATCCACTGTTGATAGAAAATCTACTTAAATATACACAAAGTAAGTACTACTAAATCTCAAAATAAGAATTAACAAGTCGTGGAAGTCGTGATAGAGCAGTGCTAGCGCATTCGTTTCAGATGCGAAAGGCCCAGAGTGTTCGGCCCTCTTAGAACCGCTACAATTGTGCCCGTAGGTATATAAATTCCACGTTGTCTCGTCTCTATCCCTCGTGGCGATGGATTCCATCAGGAATGAGGTCTCGAGAGTGATTAATATAAGTTGTAAGAGCTTGTTTAGGAATCGAGCTAAAATAAATATGTATAAACTAAGAACTAAGACATCTACTTAAATATCTAGAGAGTAAGGGATGAAAACTTGACATAAATATACAATATACTTGGTCACAGGTTCGAGCCCCGCTCAGGCCGTGTCTCATTTATATGAAAAAGTTGGCAGTTTCTTTCGGAGGTTGGTGCACCCAAGTACTGTTTAACCGCTGGAGCCTGCCCAGGAAAGGTGTTGTTAGGTAAACTGCCCGTCGGCGATATAGCCCAAAATGGTGCTGATGCAGGCGTAAAACCCGAAATATAACATATATTATATATATGATTTAGCTATCGGACTTGGAAGATATCAAAACATACCCAGAAATCAAAGAATATGTATATATTGCAATACGGGCATGATAGAAAGTGAATATCATTTCCTTCTTATATGTCCGAAATTTAGAGATCTTAGACAGAAATATTTAAAACATTATTACTATACATGGCCAAATATTAATAAATTCACTAATTAGGTAGAAATTTAGCATTAACATCTTGCTCTTTTGTAAATCCATGTCGGTGCCTACATGTATTTGCTATATACATTGTATGAATGTTTAATGCAATAAAGGTATTGTTGTTGTATTGTATTAAAATAAAATAGTCCTTTAATTTGAATTAGTGATAGATTAACTACACAACAATCTGGAATTATAACTCTCATAGAATCATTCAGAGTTCGAGCCCCTGCTGGAGCCATTACGATTGTGCCCTTGGGCAAGGCATTTAAATTCCATGTTGCCTCTTCTCTCTCCCTCGTGGCCATGGATTCTATCAGGAATGAAGTATCGAGAGTGATTAATATAAGTTATAAGAACTTGTTTCGCAATCGAGCTAATTTGTATAAACTATAGAATCATTGTGAATGCCTACTGCTCTCCTTGCTGACTAGAATTCGTGTTTTCACTGGTTTGCTTTACTTGTAGCGAATACTGAAGAATTCACGAATCTGGAACGAACGTTGAAGTTTAGTAAGCATATACTGGAGTATGTGAACCAGGCCGTGAAGGACTGCGAGAACCATCAACGATTGATAGATCTCCACAGGAAGCTCGATAAAAAAGCTATGGAAAGTGGTCCGGAATTTGATGAATTGCGGGTACACTTAACTCTTATTAGTTTTCAGTATTTGGTTTGTGTGAGTATGTTAGATGGTACGGTGCTCGCCAGATCGGACAGGTGGGTTTTCTCCGGGTACTCCGGTTTCCTCCCACACGAATGATTGCATATACGCTTTCATCCGAGCCTACGAGAGTGATTAATATAAGTTGTTAGAACTTGCTTCGCAATCGTTGTAAAATAAATAAAGTTTAAACTATTTGGTTTAAACATATTTATTCGACATTATATAACATAATTTACTACAAAAATAATTATATACACAATAAATACAAGTGGATTGAAATGAAAGCTAAAATGAGGTCTCGGGAATGATTAATATAAGTTGGCTGTAATTAGCGCAGTGGTTAGCGCACTCGGTTATCACCAATGCTACCCGGGTTCGATCCTCGGTCCGGGAAGAATGTGAGATGGTACGGTGGTGCCAGATCGGACAGGTAGGTTATCTCCGGGTACTCCGGTTTACTCCCACATGAATTACCACATTTACGCTTTCATCGACACCAACGAGAGTGATTAATATAAGTTGTTAGGGCTTGTTTCTCAATCGTTGTAAAATTAATAAAGTTTAAACTAGATGAATAGATGAGCAAACGATTGTTTCAATATTTCAACTGTTTTATAGTTGCTAAAACTTGCTTCGTAATCGTTATAAAATAAATAAAGTTTAAACTAATATAAGTTTTAAGAACTTATTCTGTAGTCCAGTAGTCCACGCTGGACTGGTAATCCAGGGATCACAGGTTCGATCCCCCGTCTGACCATAATAAAATTAAGTCTTTCAGATGGGACGTTAAAACGAGGTCTCGTGTCGGTGCTTTACACCATGCACGTAAAAGAACCAGAGGAGACTCTGGAATGGGTCTCTTGTCTGTATCATTGCACTATCCTTCAAAATCTAAAATGACTAATCTCTTCAGGAGGCGTCGCTCATATGGGCAACCGGTAGCGACGATAAATAAAAGTAAAACACACACATAGCGCAGTTAGCATGCTCGCTTCTCACCAATGTAACTCGGGTTCGATCCTTGGTCCGGGAAGTATGTGAGATGGTACGGTGGTGCCAGATCAGACAGGTGGGTTTTCTCCGGGTACAGTTTCCTCCCACACGAATGACCACATTTACGCTTTCATCCACGCAAACGAAAGTGATTAATATAAGTTATAAGGGCTTGTTTCGCAATCGTAAAATAAATCAAGTTTAAACTAATATAAGTTGTATGAACTTGTTTCGCAAGCAAGGTAACATAAATTTGCATAAACTATTTATTTCTTTCATTCTGATATTTCAGATGTTTGACTTAAGTAAACACAAATTGTTACACGATGGACCGTTAACCTGGAACTTGAACAATAGAAAAACTATTGAACTCCACGTAGCGTTAATAGAAAATGCAATAGTTCTCTTACAAAAACAAGACGATAGACTGGTTTTAAAGCTTCAAAGTACACAACTAGTGCCCGGAAAAGCGGAAGTAAAGAAGCACAGTCCACTTCTAATGCTAAGTAATATACTAGCTAGGAATGATGCCACCGATAAGAAGGCATTTTTCGTTGTAAATACCTCCAGGAGTGGACCGCAGATTTACAAATTCATGGCAGGAACGGCTGATGAACAAAGAATGTAAGTGTGGGGTAACAGTCTATCTAGTGTAGTTACTTATTGGGGTATACACCTCCCATCTATCTAGTGTAGTTACTTATTGGGGTATACACCTCCCATCTATCTAGTGTAGTTACTTATTGGGGTATACACCTCCCATCTATCTAGTGTAGTTACTTATTGGGGTATACACCTCCCATCTATCTAGTGTTGTTACTTATTGGGGTATACACCTCCCATCTATCTAGTGTAGTTACTTATTGGGGTATACACCCCATCTATCTAGTGTAGTTACTTATTGGGGTATACACCTCCCATCTATCTAGTGTAGTTACGTATTGGGGTATACACCTCCCATCTATCTAGTGTAGTTACGTATTGGGGTATACACCTCCCCATCTATCTAGTGTAGTAATTATTGGGGTATACACCTCCCATCTATCTAGTGTAGTTACTTATTGGGGTATACACCCCATCTATCTAGTGTAGTTACTTATTGGTGTATACACCTCCCATCTATCTAGTGTAGTTACTTATTGGGGTATACACCTCCCGTCTATCTAGTTTAGTTACTTATTGGGGTATACACCTCCCATCTATCTAGTGTAGTTACTTATTGGGGTATACACCCCATCTATCTAGTGTAGTTACTTATTGGATTATACACCCCATCTATCTAGTGTAGTTACTTATTGGGATATACACCTCCCATCTATCTAGTGTAGTTACTTATTGGGGTATACACCTCCCATCTATCTAGTGTAGTTACTTATTGGGGTATACACCTCCCATCTATCTAGTGTAGTTACTTATTGGGGTATACACCTCCCATCTATCTAGTGTAGTTACTTATTGGGGTATACACCTCCCATCTATCTACTGTAGTTACTTATTGGGGTATACACCTCCCATCTATCTAGTGTAGTTACGTATTGGGGTATACACCTCCCATCTATCTAGTGTAGTTACTTATTGGGGTATACACCTCCCCATCTATCTAGTGTAGTTACTTATTGGGGTATACACCTCCCATCTATCTAGTGTAGTTACTTATTGGGGTATACACCTCCCCATCTATCTAGTGTAGTTACTTATTGGGGTATAAACCCCATCTATCTAGTGTAATTACTTATTGGGGTATACACCCCCCATCTATCTAGTGTAGTTACTTATTGGGGTAACACACCTCCCCATCTATCTAGTGTAGTTACTTATTGTGGTATACACCTCCCATCTATCTAGTGTAGTTACGTATTGGGGTATACACCTCCCATCTATCTAGTGTAGTTACTTATTGGGGTATACACCTCCCATCTATCTAGTGTAGTTACTTATTGGGGTATACACCTCCCATCTATCTAGTGTAGTTACTTATTGGGGTATACACCTCCCATCTATCTAGTGTAGTTACTTATTGGGGTATACACCTCCCATCTATCTACTGTAGTTACTTATTGGGGTATACACCTCCCATCTATCTAGTGTAGTTACGTATTGGGGTATACACCTCCCATCTATCTAGTGTAGTTACTTATTGGGGTATACACCTCCCCATCTATCTAGTGTAGTTACTTATTGGGGTATACACCTCCCATCTATCTAGTGTAGTTACTTATTGGGGTATACACCTCCCCATCTATCTAGTGTAGTTACTTATTGGGGTATACACCCCATCTATCTAGTGTAATTACTTATTGGGGTATACACCCCCCATCTATCTAGTGTAGTTACTTATTGGGGTAACACACCTCCCCATCTATCTAGTGTAGTTACTTATTGGGGTATACACCTCCCATCTATCTAGTGTAGTTACATATTGGGGTATACACCTCCCATCTATCTAGTGTAGTTACTTATTGGGGTATACACCTCCCATCTATCTAGTGTAGTTACTTATTGGGGTATACACCTCCCATCTATCTAGTGTAGTTACGTATTGGGGTATACACCTCCCATCTATCTAGTGTAGTTACTTATTGGGGTATACACCTCCCATCTATCTAGTGTAGTTACTTATTGGGGTATACACCTCCCATCTATCTAGTGTAGTTACGTATTGGGGTATACACCTCCCCATCTATCTAGTGTTGTTACTTATTGGGGTATACACCTCCCCATCTATCTAGTGTAGTTACTTATTGGGGTATACACCCCCCATCTATCTAGTGTAGTTACTTATTGGGGTATACACCTCCCATCTATCTAGTGTAGTTACTTATTGGGGTATACACCTCCCCATCTATCTAGTGTAGTTACTTATTGGGGTATACACCTCCCATCTATCTAGTGTAGTTACTTATTGGGGTATACACCCCCATCTATCTAGTGTAGTTACTTATTGGGGTATACACCCCATCTATCTAGTGTAATTACTTATTGGGGTATACACCTCCCCATCTATCTAGTGTAGTTACTTATTGGGGTATACACCCCATCTATCTAGTGTAATTACTTATTGGGGTATACACCCCCCATCTATCTAGTGTAGTTACTTATTGGGGTAACACACCTCCCCATCTATCTAGTGTAGTTACTTATTGGGGTATACACCTCCCATCTATCTAGTGTAGTTACATATTGGGGTATACACCTCCCATCTATCTAGTGTAGTTACTTATTGGGGTATACACCTCCCATCTATCTAGTGTAGTTACTTATTGGGGTATACACCTCCCATCTATCTAGTGTAGTTACGTATTGGGGTATACACCTCCCATCTATCTAGTGTAGTTACTTATTGGGGTATACACCTCCCATCTATCTAGTGTAGTTACTTATTGGGGTATACACCTCCCATCTATCTAGTGTAGTTACGTATTGGGGTATACACCTCCCCATCTATCTAGTGTTGTTACTTATTGGGGTATACACCTCCCCATCTATCTAGTGTAGTTACTTATTGGGGTATACACCCCCCATCTATCTAGTGTAGTTACTTATTGGGGTATACACCTCCCATCTATCTAGTGTAGTTACTTATTGGGGTATACACCTCCCCATCTATCTAGTGTAGTTACTTATTGGGGTATACACCTCCCATCTATCTAGTGTAGTTACTTATTGGGGTATACACCCCCATCTATCTAGTGTAGTTACTTATTGGGGTATACACCCCATCTATCTAGTGTAATTACTTATTGGGGTATACACCCCATCTATCTAGTGTAATTACTTATTGGGGTATACACCCCCCATCTATCTAGTGTAGTTACTTATTGAGGTATACACCCCCCATCTATCTAGTGTAGTTACTTATTGGGGTAACACACCTCCCCATCTATCTAGTGTAGTTACTTATTGGGGTATACACCTCCCATCTATCTAGTGTAGTTACTTATTGGGGTATACACCTCCCAACTATCTAGTGTAGTTACTTATTGGGGTATACACCCCCCATCTATCTAGTGTAGTTACTTATTGGGGTAACACACCCCATCTATCTAGTGTAGTTACTTATTGGGGGTATACACCCCATCTATCTAGTGTAGTTACTTATTGGGGTATACACCCCCCATCTATCTAGTGTAGTTACTTATTGGGGTATACACCTCCCATCTATCTAGTGTAGCTACTTATTGGGGTATACACCTCCCAACTATCTAGTGTAGTTACTTATTGGGGTATACACCCCCCATCTATCTAGTGTAGTTACTTATTGGGGTATACACCCCATCTATCTAGTGTAGTTACTTATTGGGGTATACACCCCCCATCTATCTAGTGTAGTTACTTATTGGGGTATACACCCCATCTATCTAGTGTAGTTACTTATTGGGGTAACACACCTCCCCATCTATCTAGTGTAGTTACTTATTGGGATATACACCTCCCATCTATCTAGTGTAGTTACTTATTGGGGTATACACCTCCCATCTATCTAGTGTAGTTACTTATTGGGGTATACACCTCCCAACTATCTAGTGTAGTTACTTATTGGGGTATACACCCCATCTATCTAGTGTAGTTACTTATTGGGGTATACACCCCATCTATCTAGTGTAGTTACTTATTGGGGTATACACCTCCCATCTATCTAGTGTAGTTACTTATTGGGGTATACACCTCCCATCTATCTAGTGTAGTTACTTATTGGGGTATACACCTCCCAACTATCTAGTGTAGTTACTTATTGGGGTATACACCCCATCTATCTAGTGTAGTTACTTATTGGGGTATACACCTCCCATCTATCTAGTGTAGTTACTTATTGGGGTATACACCTCCCAACTATCTAGTGTAGTTACTTATTGGGGTATACACCCCATCTATCTAGTGTAGTTACTTATTGGGGTATACACCTCCCATCTATCTAGTGTAGTTACTTATTGGGGTATTCACCTCCCATCTATCTAGTGTAGTTACTTATTGGGGTATACACCTCCCAACTATCTAGTGTAATTATGTATTGGGGTATACATCTATCTAGTGTTAATATAACTGACGCTCTGTGATGAGATAGTTAATGAGTTAGCGCACATTGTTTACCTGTGATATATTATCGTTGGCAGCTGGACCAAGTGTATCACGCAAGCGTCGGAAGCCATGAAGAAAAATGAGATATCGAAGAAAAAAATACCAGTAAAAGAGGAAGTACCCGCCGAGTCCACAACAGAGCAAGGGTAATACATACATGTAAATCAAAGCATACTTGGTTTCGTAATAGCGCAGTGGTAGCGCAATTGTAGCGCGGTCGCTTCAGGTGCGAAAGGCCCAGAGTTTGTGTATCATGTATCTATGTTACAGGACGGATAATGATGATATGTTCTGCATCATGTATCTATGTTACAGGACAGATACTTGTGATATGTACTGCATCATGTATCTATGTTACAGTATGGATACTTGTGATATGTTCTGCATCATGTATCTATGTTACAGGACAGATACTTGTGATATGTTCTGCATCATGTATCTATGTTACAGTACGGATACTTGTGATATGTACTGCATCATGTATCTATGTTACAGGACAGATACTGATGATATGTACTGCATCATGTATCTATGTTACAGGACAGATAATGATGATATGATCTGCATCATTTATCTATGTTACAGGATGGATAATGATGATATGTACTGCATCATGTATCTATGTTACAGGACGGATACCTGTGATATGTTCTGCATCATGTATCTATGTTACAGGATGGATACTTGTGATATGTACTGCATCATGTATCTATGTTACAGGATGGATTCTTGTGATATGTTCTGCATCATGTAGCTATGTTACAGGACGGATACTTGTGATATGTTCTGCATCATGTATCTATGTTACAGGACGGATACTTGTGATATGTACTGCATCATGTATCTATGTTACAGGACGGATACTTGTGATATGTACTGCATCATGTATCTATGTTACAGGACAGATAATGATGATATGTACTGCATCATGTATCTATGTTACAGGACGGATACTTGTGATATGTTCTGCATCATGTATCTATGTTACAGGACGGATACTTGTGATATGTTCTGCATCATGTATCTATGTTACAGGATGGATACTTGTGATATGTACTGTATCATGTATCTATGTTACAGGACGGATACTTGTGATATGTTCTGCATCATGTATCTATGTTACAGGATGGATACTTGTGATATGTACTGTATCATGTATCTATGTTACAGGACGGATACTTGTGATATGTTCTGCCTCATGTATCTATGTTACAGGATGGATACTTGTGATATGTTCTGCATCATGTATCTATGTTACAGGACGGATACTTGTGATATGTTCTGCATCATGTATCTATGTTACAGGATGGATACTTGTGATATGTACTGTATCATGTATCTATGTTACAGGACGGATACTTGTGATATGTTCTGCATCATGTATCTATGTTACAGGATGGATACTTGTGATATGTACTGCATCATGTATCTATGTTACAGGACAGATAATGATGATATGTACTGCATCATGTATCTATGTTACAGGATGGATAATGATGATATGTACTGCATCATGTATCTATGTTACAGGATGGATACTTGTGATATGTTCTGCATCATGTATCTATGTTACAGTACGAATACTTGTGATATGTACTGCATCGTGTATCTATGTTACAGGACAGATAATGATGATATGTACTGCATCATGTATCTATGTTACAGGATGGATAATGATGATATGTACTGCATCATGTATCTATGTTACAGGACGGATACTTGTGATATGTTCTGCATCATGTATCTATGTTACAGGACGGATACTTGTGATATGTACTGCATCATGTATCTATGTTACAGAACAGATAATGATGATATGTACTGCATCATGTATCTATGTTACAGGATGGATACTTGTGATATGTACTGCATCATGTATCTATGTTACAGGACAGATAATGATGATATGTACTGCATCATGTATCTATGTTACAGGATGGATAATGATGATATGTACTGCATCATGTATCTATGTTACAGGATGGATACTTGTGATATGTACTGTATCATGTATCTATGTTACAGGACGGATACTTGTGATATGTTCTGCATCATGTATCTATGTTACAGGATGGATACTTGTGATATGTACTGTATCATGTATCTATGTTACAGGACGGATACTTGTGATATGTTCTGCCTCATGTATCTATGTTACAGGATGGATACTTGTGATATGTACTGTATCATGTATCTATGTTACAGGACGGATACTTGTGATATGTTCTGCATCATGTATCTATGTTACAGGATGGATACTTGTGATATGTACTGCATCATGTATCTATGTTACAGGACAGATAATGATGATATGTACTGCATCATGTATCTATGTTACAGGATGGATAATGATGATATGTACTGCATCGGGTATCTATGTTACAGGACGGATACTTGTGATATGTTCTGCATCATGTATCTATGTTACAGTACGAATACTTGTGATATGTACTGCATCGTGTATCTATGTTACAGGACAGATAATGATGATATGTACTGCATCATGTATCTATGTTACAGGATGGATAATGATGATATGTACTGCATCATGTATCTATGTTACAGGACGGATACTTGTGATATGTTCTGCATCATGTATCTATGTTACAGGACGGATACTTGTGATATGTACTGCATCATGTATCTATGTTACAGAACAGATAATGATGATATGTACTGCATCATGTATCTATGTTACAGGATGGATACTTGTGATATGTACTGCATCATGTATCTATGTTACAGGACAGATAATGATGATATGTACTGCATCATGTATCTATGTTACAGGATGGATAATGATGATATGTACTGCATCATGTATCTATGTTACAGGACGGATACTTGTGATATGTACTGCATCATGTATCTATGTTACAGTACGAATACTTGTGATATGTTCTGCATCGTGTATCTATGTTACAGGACAGATAATGATGATATGTACTGCATCATGTATCTATGTTACAGGATGGATAATGATGATATGTACTACATCATGTATCTATGTTACAGGACGGATACTTGTGATATGTTCTGCATCATGTATCTATGTTACAGGACGGATACTTGTGATATGTACTGCATCATGTATCTATGTTACAGGATGGATACTTGTGATATGTACTGTATCATGTATCTATGTTACAGGACGGATACTTGTGATATGTTCTGCATCATGTATCTATGTTACAGGATGGATACTTGTGATATGTACTGCATCATGTATCTATGTTACAGGACAGATTCTTGTGATATGTACTGCATCATGTATCTATGTTACAGGACGGATACTTGTGATATGTTCTGCATCATGTATCTATGTTACAGGACAGATTCTTGTGATATGTACTGCATCATGTATCTATGTTACATGACGGATACTTGTGATATGTTCTGCATCATGTATCTATGTTACAGGACGGATACTTGTGATATGTTCTGCATCATGTATCTATGTTACAGTACGGATACTTGTGATATGTACTGCATCATGTATCTATGTTACAGGACAGATAATGATGATATGTACTGCATCATGTATCTATGTTACAGGATGGATAATGATGATATGTACTGCATCATGTATCTATGTTACAGTACTGATACTTGTGATATGTACTGCATCATGTATCTATGTTACAGTACGGATACTTGTGATATGTACTGCATCATGTATCTATGTTACAGGACAGATACTTGTGATATGTTCTGCATCATGTATCTATGTTACAGTATGGATACTTGTGATATGTTCTGCATCATGTATCTATGTTACAGGACAGATACGTGTGATATGTTCTGCATCATGTATCTATGTTACAGGATGGATACTTGTAATATGTTCTGCATCATGTATCTATGTTACAGGATGGATACTTGTAATATGTTCTGCATCATGTATCTATGTTACAGGATGGATACTTGTAATATGTTCTGCATCATGTATCTATGTTACAGGATGGTTACTTGTAATATGTTCTGCATCATGTATCTATGTTACAGGACGGATACTTGTGATATGTACTGCATCATGTATCTATGTTACAGGACAGATACTTGTGATATGTACTGCATCATGTATCTATGTTACAGGACGGATACTTGTGATATGTTCTGCATCATGTATCTATGTTACAGGACAGATACTTGTAATATGTTCTGCATCATGTATCTATGTTACAGGATGGATACTTGTGATATGTACTGTATCATGTATCTATGTTACAGGACGGATACTTGTGATATGTTCTGCATCATGTATCTATGTTACAGGATGGATACTTGTGATATGTACTGCATCATGTATCTATGTTACAGGATGGATAATGATGATATGTACTGCATCATGTATCTATGTTACAGGACGGATACTTGTGATATGTTCTGCATCATGTATCTATGTTACAGGACGGATACTTGTGATATGTACTGCATCATGTATCTATGTTACAGAACAGATAATGATGATATGTACTGCATCATGTATCTATGTTACAGGATGGATAATGATGATATGTACTGCATCATGTATCTATGTTACAGGACAGATAATGATGATATGTACTGCATCATGTATCTATGTTACAGGATGGATAATGATATGTACTGCATCATGTATCTATGTTACAGGATGGATAATGATGATATGTACTGCATCATGTATCTATGTTACAGGACAGATAATGATGATATGTTCTGCATCATGTATCTATGTTACAGGATGGATACTTGTGATATGTACTGCATCATGTATCTATGTTACAGGACAGATAATGATGATATGTACTGCATCATGTATCTATGTTACAGGACGGATACTTGTGATATGTACTGCATCATGTATCTATGTTACAGTACGAATACTTGTGATATGTTCTGCATCGTGTATCTATGTTACAGGACAGATAATGATGATATGTACTGCATCATGTATCTATGTTACAGGATGGATAATGATGATATGTACTACATCATGTATCTATGTTACAGGACGGATACTTGTGATATGTTCTGCATCATGTATCTATGTTACAGGACGGATACTTGTGATATGTACTGCATCATGTATCTATGTTACAGGATGGATACTTGTGATATGTACTGTATCATGTATCTATGTTACAGGACGGATACTTGTGATATGTTCTGCATCATGTATCTATGTTACAGGATGGATACTTGTGATATGTACTGCATCATGTATCTATGTTACAGGACAGATTCTTGTGATATGTACTGCATCATGTATCTATGTTACAGGACGGATACTTGTGATATGTTCTGCATCATGTATCTATGTTACAGGACAGATTCTTGTGATATGTACTGCATCATGTATCTATGTTACATGACGGATACTTGTGATATGTTCTGCATCATGTATCTATGTTACAGGACGGAAACTTGTGATATGTTCTGCATCATGTATCTATGTTACAGTACGGATACTTGTGATATGTACTGCATCATGTATCTATGTTACAGGACAGATAATGATGATATGTACTGCATCATGTATCTATGTTACAGGATGGATAATGATGATATGTACTGCATCATGTATCTATGTTACAGTACTGATACTTGTGATATGTACTGCATCATGTATCTATGTTACAGTACGGATACTTGTGATATGTACTGCATCATGTATCTATGTTACAGGACAGATACTTGTGATATGTTCTGCATCATGTATCTATGTTACAGTATGGATACTTGTGATATGTTCTGCATCATGTATCTATGTTACAGGACAGATACGTGTGATATGTTCTGCATCATGTATCTATGTTACAGGATGGATACTTGTAATATGTTCTGCATCATGTATCTATGTTACAGGATGGATACTTGTAATATGTTCTGCATCATGTATCTATGTTACAGGATGGATACTTGTAATATGTTCTGCATCATGTATCTATGTTACAGGATGGTTACTTGTAATATGTTCTGCATCATGTATCTATGTTACAGGACGGATACTTGTGATATGTACTGCATCATGTATCTATGTTACAGGACAGATACTTGTGATATGTACTGCATCATGTATCTATGTTACAGGACGGATACTTGTGATATGTTCTGCATCATGTATCTATGTTACAGGACAGATACTTGTGATATGTTCTGCATCATGTATCTATGTTACAGGATGGATACTTGTGATATGTACTGTATCATGTATCTATGTTACAGGACGGATACTTGTGATATGTTCTGCATCATGTATCTATGTTACAGGATGGATACTTGTGATATGTACTGCATCATGTATCTATGTTACAGGATGGATAATGATGATATGTACTGCATCATGTATCTATGTTACAGGACGGATACTTGTGATATGTTCTGCATCATGTATCTATGTTACAGGACGGATACTTGTGATATGTACTGCATCATGTATCTATGTTACAGAACAGATAATGATGATATGTACTGCATCATGTATCTATGTTACAGGATGGATAATGATGATATGTACTGCATCATGTATCTATGTTACAGGACAGATAATGATGATATGTACTGCATCATGTATCTATGTTACAGGATGGATAATGATATGTACTACATCATGTATCTATGTTACAGGATGGATAATGATGATATGTACTGCATCATGTATCTATGTTACAGGATGGATAATGATGATATGTACTGCATCGTGTATCTATGTTACAGGACAGATAATGATGATATGTTCTGCATCATGTATCTATGTTACAGGATGGATACTTGTGATATGTACTGCATCATGTATCTATGTTACAGGACAGATAATGATGATATGTACTGCATCATGTATCTATGTTACAGGACGGAGAACGGAGATTTGAATGATATTGAGCCCATTTTGGTACATCCCGACGATGTGACGTACAACACCGCGGACATCACTACTGGCGTACAAGTGATTACACCCATTGGTATGTATACACGTGACTTTCTGTGTTGCACAATCGTTGCACAATCGTTGCACAATCGTAATTGATGTCTTATTACAAAATTGTATCTCCAAAGGGAGACCACAGTTCATTATAGACAGAATATAAATCTACTTGGCATTGGATTATCCGCCCCATCTCCCTCGTCGGGATGCAAACATTGTGTATGTGTTATTCTCTCGGTCCTCTCATGCTGTCTATTAAATTGTTAGGGTTCTTTTGGAATATTTAATTAGCGCGTTGATAGACTAATCCATCCTTTAATGCGGAGTAGTTGATAGACTAATCCATCCTTTAATGCGGATTAGTTGATAGACTAATCCATCCTTTAATGCGGATTAGTTGATAGACTAATCCATTCTTTAATGCGGATTAGTTGATAGACTAATCCATCCTTTAATGCGGATTAGTCCATTCACCAAAGAAAGGGTGTTTTGCCTCGTCGGAGAAGTGTTAAATGCAGAGATTGATTGTCTTTCGATTAGCACAGTGGTTAGCGCGCTCGCTTTTCACTAATGCAACCTGGGTTCGATCCTCAGACTGGGAAGTATGTGAGATGGTCGTCGCCAGATCGGACCGGTGGGTTTTCTCCGGGTACTCCGGTTTCCACAATTACGCTTTCATCCGCACCAATGAGAGTGATTAATTTAAGTTGTTAAAACTTGTTTCGCAATCATTGTAAACTAAATAAAGTTTAATATAAAAAATGTCTCCTTAACCCTTTGCAAGCTAGCGGCAGATAAAATCACTTTTGCAAACAGCATAGGGCCAGATCAAACGGAACAGAATGTGCCGTCTGATCAGGCTCTATGCTGTTTGCTAATTGGATAGTGGAGCTGAAACATTTGGCTGAATAGCAAACAGCATAGACCCTGATCAGATGTGGTATTACGCCGCGGCTGATCTGGATCTATGTTGTTTGCAAGTGTGATTTTATTTACTCAGCAGGCAAAGGGTTAAATTAAAATTATGAACATTTATAGTGGAGTACAACAGTGTTTCAGGGGGGGGGGGGGGCGGGGGAATGTTGTGACACAATATAGTCCAACAACTGGAAAATGAGATTTATCAAAATTGAACAACAGTAGTGGTTACTAATCTCATAGTATGAAGCTAAAACCAAATCTTTATGACAACTTAGTGACAATGTATATACACCTTGACTAATCCAAAATTGCAAGGCGTCAGTAAAATTGCCAGCATTATCACTGTGTTACATCTAGTAAAATCCCAACGTGGAGGACTCGGTGTCCTGAGTATAAAATTTCTCTCTTAGTCTTTGTCAGTTGGTGAACTACCTGAGGTTCTTGTCAGTGTAAAGTATATGTCATGCTGCCATAAATGTTAGAATATCAATGAGTTTCCTCATGTCTTGTGTATAATGTTTAACGTAGTGGTAGCAGTGATATATAGCAATAAGTATCAAAGATGTGTTTCAGGCTTTCTAACCCAATTGGAAAGATTTTATATACATAGAGGAAGGGGTCAATTTTTGGGCCAAAGTTGAAATATTTGTATACATACTTAGGAAGGGTCGATATTAGGGTTCGAGTTGACTGATTACTGTAGCTGGGAAAGGTCAGAGGTAGGGGTTAAAGTTGAAGGGTTTGTATATACATGGAAAAGGTTAGATTTAGGGTTAAAGGTTAGCAGACCATGTGTTGGGGGTGAACTTCAATGGTTTGCATACATGTACAAGGGAAAGGTCAGATTTAGGGTTAAAGTTGAAGGGTTGTATATACATGGAAAAGGTTAGATTTTAGGTTTAAAGGTTAGCAGACCATGTGTTGCATGGAAGTTGTGTCGTTCACCTTGTGTTACTAACTCAATGCATACTGTCGTACCCAAGTCTTTGATTTCATTAACGTTTGTGTCTGACATAGAAGAGCAATGGCAAACCATCTTGTTCCTTCCTACAACTGCACCAGCTTGTTACCTAGTGTAGATGATTATGTAGCTGTTGTTGAATAACCACATCAATTGTGATGGGCAAGCTGATTCCTAGGTAGGAAGGTATGCATGCATGCATTCTACATCTATAACAGTGTCATTTGGACAGACGTTTAAAGTGATCATTTCTTTCATCAATTATCAACAGTTGGAACAGACTGATTAAAAAAATTTTTTTTAGAACATTAGGTCGGGAAGGTATTCGAATATTCGATAGAATTCTATCAAAAACTCAAAATCACTCAAACTTTTATAAAAATTGCCAAACTAACCTAATTTCTATTTTACGCGTAAAGGTCATCTTCTTCAAACGATTATTCAGATTGATATTGTACCCGAATATGTTAAATCTTTGCATAGATTACACCTAGCAGTGTTCTTATTCTCAGAGCGAGTCAAAAACGTGTGACTGAGCGAGTGATATTTTTGAGGACAATATAATATATAAAATATTATTTTCCGAATATTCGAATACTGGAATAGTATTCGGACGTTCGAGCGAATATTCGAATATTCGTTGCCATCCCTACTTATAAGCCATTTTGAGGCAATAATCTGGTGATAACAGTCGCGTCTTATAGGCGAGTAAGTATGGTAGTGCCAGACTGTGCACAAGCTAGCTCTTAGTATTTCAGTTTTCAGATTAAATATATTGTTAAATAACACTGCAGCGGCCTTGAACTTAGGAAACAGCTTGCCCACTTCTGATGGTACAGGATTAAATGTTATATTGGGAAACTGGAAGTTGTAGATGTGTTTGTGCCGCTCACAGGAACCCAGCTTAATACATGGACTAAAATATATTCAGCAGGGTACCACAAACCAAATACCTATATTAATGTTATAAACCAAATACCTATATTAACCCATTCAACCCCAAGTAACTGACATTGACTGGTGCGTGATATTTTCAGACCAATAAATTAATAAGAAAATTACCTTTGGACCAGTTCATTTATCAAAATGGGTAATTTTATCTAAAAATAGTAATAATTATTACTGGCAAAAAAGTGCAGATCCTGATGAGACGGCTCGTCACGAGCCGGCTCATCTGGATCTACACTTTTCATAAGCCTATTTAGAGGCCTGTGGGGTTGAAAGGGTTAATGTTATAAACCAAATACCTATATTAATGTAATAAACCAAATACCTATATTAATGTAATAAACCAAATACCTATATTAATGTAATAAACCAACTACCTATATTAATGTTACAAACCAAATACCTATATTAATGTAATAAACCAAATACCTATATTAATGTAATAAACCAAATACCTATATTAATGTAATAAACCAAATACCTATATTAATGTTACAAACCAAATACCTATATTAATGTAATAAACCAACTACCTATATTAATGTTATAAACCAAATACCTATATTAATGTCATAAACCAAATACCTATATTAATGTTACAAACCAAATACCTATATTAATGTAATAAACCAAATACCTATATTAATGTCATAAACCAAATACCTATATTAATGTCATAAACCAAATACCTATATTAATGTTATAAACCAAATACCTATATTAATGTTACAAACCAAATACCTATATTAATGTAATAAACCAAATACCTATATTAATGTAATAAACCAAATACCTATATTAATGTTATAAACCAAATACCTATATTAATGTTATAAACCAAATACCTATATTAATGTTATAAACCAAATACCTATATTAATGTTACAAACCAAATACCTATATTAATGTAATAAACCAAATACCTATATTAATGTAATAAACCAAACACCTATATTAATGTAATAAACCAAATACCTATATTAATGTTATAAACCAAATACCTATATTAATGTAATAAACCAAATACCTATATTAATGTAATAAACCAAATACCTATATTAATGTAATAAACCAAATACCTATATTAATGTTATAAACCAAATACCTATATTAATGTAATAAACCAAATACCTATATTAATGTCATAAACCAAATACCTATATTAATGTAATAAACCAAATACCTATATTAATGTAATAAACCAAATACCTATATTAATGTTATAAACCAAATACCTATATTAATGTAATAAACCAAATACCTATATTAATGTCATAAACCAAATACCTATATTAATGTAATAAACCAAATACCTATATTAATGTAATAAACCAAATACCTATATTAATGTAATAAACCAAATACCTATATTAATGTAATAAACCAAATACCTATATTAATGTAATAAACCAAATACCTATATTAATGTAATAAACCAAATACCTATATTAATGTTATAAACCAAATACCTATATTAATGTAATAAACCAAATACCTATATTAATGTAATAAATCAAATACCTATATTAATGTAATAAACCAAATACCTATATTAATGTAATAAACCAAATACCTATATTAATGTTATAAACCAAATACCTATATTAATGTAATAAACCAAATACCTATATTAATGTAATAAACCAAATACCTATATTAATGTAATAAACCAAATACCTATATTAATGTAATAAACCAAATACCTATATTAATGTAATAAACCAAATACCTATATTAATGTCATAAACCAAATACCTATATTAATGTCATAAACCAAATACCTATATTAATGTCATAAACCAAATACCTATATTAATGTAATAAACCAAATACCTATCTTAATATGATAGCCGGGAAACCTCAAATACCTATCTTAATATGATGGCCGGGGAACCACAAATACCTATCTTAATATGATAGCCGGGGAACCACAAATACCTATCTTAATATGATAGCCGGGGAAACCACAAATACCTATCTTAATATGATAGCCGGGGAAACCACAAATACCTATCTTAATATGATAGCCGGGGAACCTCAAATACCTATCTTAATATGATAGCCGGGAAACCTGAAATACCTATATTAATATGATAGCCGGGAAACAACAAATACCTATCTTAATATGATAGCCGCGAAACCTCAAATACCTATCTTAATATGATGGCCGCGAAACCTCAAATACCTAGGTACATGTTATTTGTGATGAATACACTGTGCAACCAGATTCCCAATATATCAATGCTAATGAATGGTCGGTTTGTGTCGTGTTAGAGGAACGCAAGCTCTGACTTACATCTGTCTTGTTAGAGGAACGCAAGCTCTGACTTGCATCTACCCGTGAATGAGTTATCATGTGTTTTTATGTGTAAACCCTGTGTTTCTTTGTCCTGCATGCTGTAAATACCTGTCACCGTGTTTACAGAGAAGTTACGACAGAACAACGCACATTTAGCAGCTGTCTTAGAGGAGCGACATGGACTCATTGCGGAACTGCTCAACGTTGACCCCAATGACGTAGCTGAAAAATTGCAGGTATGTACTAAAACCTACCTCTTCAAGAGGCAGTGCCCCTCTTTAAGAGTCTTAAATTTCATACAGATCTTACATGTAGCTCACCTGACCAACGGTTCGACAAGTTTTTGTGAAAATAGCATGTAGGAATGTTTTCAAATTTGGTCCATAGCATCAAGTTTGTTCAGACTGGGTCAAAGTTAGTAAACACCTTTGTAACAACTTCTCAAGTATCAACAGGAATATTTCTAATTTTGTCTGTTGCACCAAACTCTGCCATGTTTGTTCAGACTGGGTCAAAGTTAGTAAACACCTTTGTAACAACTTCTCAAGTATCAACAAGAATATTTCTAATTTTGTCTGTAGCACCCTTGCACCAACCTCTGCCATGTTTGTTCAGACTGGGTCAAAGTTAGTAAACACCTTTGTAACAACTTCTCAAGTATCAACAGGAATATTTCTAATTTTGTCTGTAGCACCCTTGCACCAAACTCTGCCATGTTTGTTCAGACTGGGTCAAAGTTAGTAAACACCTTTGTAACAACTTCTCAAGTATCAACAAGAATATTTCTAATTTTGTCTGTAGCACCCTTGCACCAACCTCTGCCATGTTTGTTCAGACTGGGTCAAAGTTAGTAAACACCTTTGTAACAACTTCTCAAGTATCAACAGGAATATTTCTAATTTTGTCTGTAGCACCCTTGCACCAAACTCTGCCATGTTTGTTCAGACTGGGTCAAAGTTAGTAAACACCTTTGTAACAACTTCTCAAGTATCAACAAGAATATTTCTAATTTTGTCTGTAGCACCCTTGCACCAACCTCTGCCATGTTTGTTCAGACTGGGTCAAAGTTAGTAAACACCTTTGTAACAACTTCTCAAGTATCAACAGGAATATTTCTAATTTTGTCTGTAGCACCCTTGCACCAACCTCTGCCATGTTTGTTCAGACTGGGTCAAAGTTAGTAAACACCTTTGTAACAACTTCTCAAGTATCAACAGGAATATTTCTAATTTTGTCTGTAGCACCCTTGCACCAAACTCTGCCATGTTTGTTCAGACTGGGTCAAAGTTAGTAAACACCTTTGTAACAACTTCTCAAGTATCAACAAGAATATTTCTAATTTTGTCTGTAGCACCCTTGCACCAACCTCTGCCATGTTTGTTCAGACTGGGTCAAAGTTAGTAAACACCTTTGTAACAACTTCTCAAGTATCAACAGGAATATTTCTAATTTTGTCTGTAGCACCCTTGCACCAACCTCTGCCATGTTTGTTCAGACTGGGTCAAAGTTAGTAAACACCTTTGTAACAACTTCTCAAGTATCAACAGGAATATTTCTAATTTTGTCTGTAGCACCCTTGCATCAACCTCTGCCATGTTTGTTCAGATTGGGTTAAACAAAGTTAGCGTAAAACCCTTTGTAACAACTTCTCAAGTATCAACAGGAATATTTCTAATTTTGTTTGTAGAATCTTTGCTACAATGTCTACAGTTGGTCCAAATGGAATCATTCGAACAATACACTAGATCACTAGGCCAACTTACTTTTAAACCTGTGAATGTTGTTTTCTCGCAAACCAATAGATTAAATATTTCCAAACTGGATCTATAGCATCCAGGTTTAGCAACCTCTACACAACCATATTTATTTGTTATGACACATGCTATTTGCGTCCACAATGGTAGGAACTGCCCCACCCCCCACCACCCTACATGATTGTTCAATGTTTTTGTTTGTCTGTTTGTCGGCACATCTGTTTGTCTGTCCATCCTGTTTGTCAGCACATCTGTTTGTCTGTCCATCTGTTTGTCTGTCCATCTTGTTTGTCAGCACATCTGTTTGTCTGTCCATCTGTTTGTCTGTCCATCTATTTGTCGGCACATCTGTTTGTCTGTCCATCTGTTTGTCTGTCCATCTTGTTTGTCGGCACATCTGTTTGTCTGTCCATCTGTTTGTCTGTCCATCTGTCCATCTTGTTTGTCGGCACATCTGTTTGTCTGTCCATCTGTTTGTCTGTCCATCTGTCCATCTGTTTGTCTGCTCATCTGTGTGTCTGTCCATCTGTTTGTCTGGCCATCTGTTTGTCTGGCCATCTGTTTGTCTGTCCATCTGTTTGTCTGGCCATCTGTTTGTCTGGCCATCTGTTTGTCTGGCCAGCTGTTTGTCTGGCTATCTGTTTGATGGTCTTGTTTGTTGAGTGGCCTGCCTGTTAGTTGTTTGGTTAATCTGACCATCACAACTATACCTCACTCCATATATCTTACAATGTTATGTACAATTCTTGAATACAATATTGTTTAAACTAAGGACTCTGCAATGTTATGTACCATTCTTGAATACAATATTGTTTAAACTAAGGACTCTGCAATGTTATGTACCATTCTTGAATACAATATTGTTTAAACTAAGGACTCTGCAATGTTATGTACAATTCTTGAATACAATATTGTTTAAACTAAGGACTCTGCAATGTTATGTACCATTCTTGAATACAATATTGTTTAAACTAAGGACTATGCAATGTTATGTACCATTCTTGAATACAATATTGTTTAAACTAAGGACTCTGCAATAACTTTTCACCATATTGTAATGATATACAGGGCTGAATTTTCAACCATGTCTTGTGAAGTTCAAGGTTACATTTAAAGGTCACCCCCGCTTGAAGCAGTTTGAATTTATTTGACTGAGATGCTCATCATATCGGGACAATGTATAGGGCATACATCCGAGTCAAAATCAGAACATATATTGTCTCCAGGTCAGAAGGGTCATAAATTGGAGGTAAAGGTTTCTGCTCCAGATTTCTCAAACATATTGAATGTTTATGAAATAACTTGGGAACACATATTTACCATATCATGGCTATGTGCAGAGTCCAATATTTAGCCACATCACTTCAAGGTCATATCAATATGTCGCTGTCCATTTCATATCTACTAAAATGCTTGATGGATTTAAATTGACAGTCAAGGTGAAACTTAGAGGTCAACAGATATATGCTCCATATCTCTTAATCCGCTGGAGAAATATTCGCAAAATTGACCTACATTTTCAGCATATCGGTACGATGTATAGGTCCCAACTTCCAATCTTGTGCAATTGAAAATGATCACATGGCATTGGGGGAAATGGGCTGGAGGAACTATACAAGGTGTTGCTCTGGTGGTTTTTATCACATTCAGTAATAGGTGTGGATATCAGTACACTTAATCATTTACCTGTTTAACCCTTAACCTGCCAATCACAACTAAACTGGCTTTGGCAAACAGCATAGAGCCAGATCAGACGGCACAGAACGTTCCGTCTGATCAAGCTCTATGCTGTTTTCTATTCGAATAGTGGTGCTAAAACACTCTTAATAGCAAGCAACATTGATCCTGATCAGACGCTGCATTACGCTCTGGCTGATCTGGATCTATGTTGTTTGCACTTTCCTCCAATTTATGTGGCAGGTTACGGGTTAACATCATAGGGTGGGGGATATATTATTTGTGCCGTCTGTCTGTACTTCTATCCACCGTTACCTTGTCTTCGTTCATCTCCTTTGTTGCTATTATCAAACCTGGCTGGAAGCATCAGTAGCTTGTCTAGTTGAACGTGTATATCATTGAGGTCGTTGCTGTACTATGACTCTGTTTTCATGTTGCTTGCAGGATGTGGGGGTAGGAGATGCTGATGAGAGTGTGCCACAGGAGTTGATTGCTGCCTGTCACCATCAGACCTTCGAGATAGTCAACATTATGAAGGAATCTACACCTCCATGTGTACCAGCAAATATAGACTGTATGTTCAAACTCTGCGAGAAATTGATATATATACTAGCAAATATGATAATTGAGTGTTATATCACCAACTGTCAAGTTTATGATAATTGAGTGTGTTATATCACCAAATGTCAAGTTTATGATAATTGAATGTTATATCACCAAATGCCAAGTTTATGATAATTGAGTGTTATATCACCAAAAGCCAAGTTTATGATAATTGAGTGTTATTTCACCAAATGCCAAGTTTATGATAATTGAGTGTTATATCACCAAATGTCAAGTTTATGATAATTGAGTGTTATATCACCAAATGCCAAGTTTATGATAATTGAGTGTTATATCATCAAATGCCAAGTTTATGATAATTGAGTGTTATATCACCAAATGCCAAGTTTATGATAATTGAGTGTTATATCACCAAATGCCAAGTTTATGATAATTGAGTGTTATATCACCAACTGCCAAGTTTATGATAATTGAGTGTTATATCACCAAATGCCAAGTTTATGATAATTGAGTGTTATATCACCAACTGCCAAGTTTATGATAATTGAGTGTTATATCACCAAATGTCAAGTTTATGATAATTGAGTTATATCACCAAATGTCAAGTTTATGATAATTGAGTGTTATATCACCAAATGCCAAGTTTATGATAATTGATTGTTCACATACTGATACCATTAACCCCTTGTCCATACTTTCACCTACTGATACCATTAACCCCTTGTCCATACTTTCACCTACTGATACCATTAACCTTGTCCATACTTTCACCTACTGATACCATTAACCCCTTGTCCATACTTTCATCTACTGATAACATTAACCCCTTGTCCATACTTTCACCTACTGATACCATTAACCCCTTGTCCATACTTTCACCTACTGATACCATTAACCCCTTGTCCATACTTTCACCTACTGATAACATTAACCCCTTGTCCATACTTTCACCTACTGAGAACATTAACCCCTTGTCCATACTTTCACCTACTGATAAAATTAACACCTGACTGCATGCATACAGTGCCTGGGAATGATGTGTTTGGATGCCTGGGAATGATGTGTTTGGATGCCTGGGAATGATGTGTTTTGTGTCGTAGAGTTGTAGGTCAATAAGCATGGCTGCTAATCTAAAATCTTGTCTGTACAGATATTTAAATTGAAGAAGTTAAGCTTGTAAGGAGAGATCCCGCATGATGTTTTATGTTTCAGATCGAGAGATTATAATAGAGGGGCCTTGTATTAAATATACTTTGTGTTTTTATTGACCGGTATAGAAGTTATTTATGGCAACTTGAGGTTGTCACATATATCTGTAGTAAAGCTTTAAGTTTGAGGCAAATAGAGCATAATATTTTATGGAGACTACGGTAATTGAAGAAGCTGTCCGTAATGTAATATGATTAAAAAATTAATTGTTTGTGCAATTTGTGCTTTAGTTATTTATGCAATATGAGATCACATTTACTTATGCTATATGAGATCACATTTACTTATGCTATATGAGATCACATTTACTTATGCAATATGAGATCACATTTACATATGCTATATGAGATCACATTTACTTATGCTATATGAGATCACATTTACATATGCTATATGAGATCACATTTACATATGCTATATGAGATCACATTTACATATGCAATATGAGATCACATTTACTTATGCTATATGAGATCACATTTACTTATGCTATATGAGACCACATTTACTTATGCAATATGAGATCACATTTACTTATGCTATATGAGATCACATTTACTTATGCTATATGAGATCACATTTACTTATGCAATATGAGATCACATTTACATATGCTATATGAGATCACATTTACTTATGCAATATGAGATCACATTTACTTATGCAATATGAGATCACATTTACTTATGCTATATGAGATCACATTTACTTATGCTATATGAGATCACATTTACTTATGCAATATGAGATCACATTTACATATGCTATATGAGATCACATTTACTTATGCAATATGAGATCACATTTACTTATGCTATATGAGATCACATTTACCTATGCTATATGAGATCACATTTACTTATGCTATATGAGATCACATTTACATATGCTATATGAGATCACATTTACCTATGCTATATGAGATCACAATTACTTATGCTATATGAGATCACATTTACTTATGCAATATGAGATCACATTTACTTATGCAATATGAGATCACATTTACTTATGCAATATGAGATCACATTTATTTATGCAATATGAGATCACATTTACTTATGCAATATGAGATCACATTTACTTATGCAATATGAGATCACATTTACATATGCAATATGAGATCACATTTACTTATGCAATATGAGATCACATTTATTTATGCTATATGAGATCACATTTACTTATGCAATATGAGATCACATTTACTTATGCAATATGAGATCACATTTACTTATGCAATATGAGATCACATTTACATATGCTATATGAGATCACATTTACTTATGCAATATGAGATCACATTTATTTATGCAATATGAGATCACATTTACTTATGCTATACGAGATCACATTTACTTATGCAATATGAGATCACATTTACTTATGAGACCACATTTACATATGCTATATGAGATCACATTTACTTATGAGACCACATTTACATATGCTATATGAGATCACATTTACTTATGCTATATGAGATCACATTTACTTATGGGATCACATTTACTTATGCTATATGAGATCACATTTACTTATGCTATATGAGATCACATTTACTTATGGGATCACATTTACTTATGCTATATGAGACCACATTTACTTATGCTATATGAGATCACGTCTTTGAGGTTGGTGCCCCAAGTACTGTGTAACCGCTGGAGCCTGCCCAGGAAACGTGTTTATTTTATGCAATTTGTGTAACAGTGAAAAGGAAATAAAAAACATGATATGTTAGTGCCATATATATAAATTAGCGCCTACAATGTCAGGTGATTTTCTTAGCATACTATACATGTAAATCGTTAGAAAGGTAAACTGCCCGTCGCTCAAATGGGTAACCGGTAGCGACGTTAAATAAACTTAAATAAATTTTAAATTTTTTTTTTAAAAAGTATAATAAAAAAATAATTTCTGTGATTTACAGCAGGCGAGAACGTAGAATCGGTAGAAGATTTATCTTTGCCTATACCAATGGAACGTCTACGAGACATGGCCAACCGGATGAACCATATACTTACTAACCTCTTGGTAAGTATATATATGTGTACAGTCAAACCTGTGTTAGTGGTCACCTCTATTAAGCAGCCAACCTGTATTAAGCAGCCAGTTTCCAGATTCCCAATGTTTTACTATGCATTTGACCTCTATTAAGCAGCCGCCTCTGCTAAGCAACCACTATCTTCGATTCCCTTGCCTGGCTGCTTAAGACAGGTTTGACTGTATATTTGTTATGTTATACACATGTCTGTTTGTGTATACACGTACACACAGGTTGTATATGTGCATACATATGTCATGTTAAACCCATCTTTCCCCAGAGATTGCATCAAATGTATACATGTACAATGTGTTGATAATAGTTACACAGGATTGTTTGTGTATAGACAGCAGTAATGCGTGTCCAGGGTGTATATCGGTACCTATCAGTATATATATATCACTTGAGTGTTGCAGATTTACCAGTATCGTACAATATCTTTTTATATAACCATAAAACTAAACGTTAGAAATTGATTTTGAATTACTGGCAGAGAGATCCAAATTTCCAATAACCCTTAACCTTCCGAATAAATTAGACACCGGAATTGGCAAACAACATTGATCCAGATCAGCCGTGGTGTAGCGGCATGTCTGATCAAGATCTATGTTGTTTGCTATTCAGACAAGTGTTTTAGCTCCACTATACGATTAGCACACAGCATAGAGCCGGATCAGATTGCATGTCGGATCTGGCTCTGTGCTGTTCGCATAAGCGACTTTAGTTGTGATTGGCAGGTTAAGGGTTAATTGAGTAACATAATCTAATCACGTGGGTGACCAATGAGAAAAACACAATGAAGGCTGGATCCTTGAATCAAGTTTTTGTCTTCCAAATCCTGTGATGTCCGTAATGTATATTTGTTAATTTTGGCAGACTAAGATGTTTAACAAACCAGTATCCACAGATTGGAATTATAAGCTTTATTTTGCATATATTATCTTAATCATGTTCATGTGCATTTAATGAAATTCCTGAACCTTTTGACAGATATTTGATAAAGCCTTTTATCTAGCCTTCCATCTACCGTAGCTAGTTATTTCCTCTACCCCATCTTACCCTATTTCTGTGAAAATTCCCTAGAATTTGAAATTTCTTGTGTAGTTCTGACCTTTAGATCTATGCAGTTTCTTAACCTTGTCTTAAACTCTGCCATACAATTTCTCTACCTCTTCTCCTGATAGGCCTATTAACTTGTGGATTCAGAACA
Organism: Archivesica marissinica; assembly: GCA_014843695.1. NCBI lineage: Eukaryota > Metazoa > Mollusca > Bivalvia > Venerida > Vesicomyidae > Archivesica > Archivesica marissinica. The sequence goes on along the minus strand of CM026386.1, from coordinate 9,139,240 downwards.
ATATTCAGGCAGATCTGTAGTCCAGTGGTTAACACTTTATACTGGTAATCCAGGTATCACAGGTTCGATCCCCCATCTGACCCTAATAAAATTAACAGTCTTTCAAATGGGACTTTAAACCGAGGTGTCATGTCAGTGCTGTACACCGTGCACGTAAAAGAACCAAAGGAGACTCTTGAATGGGTCTGTCTGTATCATGCACTATCCTCCAACAAATTAAAAAGACTAATCTCTTCAGATGGCGTCGCTCATATGGGCAACCGGTAGCGACGATAAATAAACGTAAAACACACTCGGAACAATAGTAATAGCTGTAAATTAAATGTACAAACCTGATGCAATGTGTCAGGTTAGAAAAATAGTTACTTAGTTTTTGGCTTGAACAATTGTTCTGAACAATGTCACATTTTAGTTTAACCTGAAGGGTGAGCAATGTCTTATGGGTATAAAAGTGTTTATGTATTATAGTGTCGCCCCTCTCTAAGCATCTAGTTATAATAATTACGATAGACAAAACCATCACTTTTAGATGATGTGTATTTTAATCATCTTAGAAAACTCGGTCGCCCGAATGCATTTATGCGGTGGCGACTTTAAATTTGTATTATCATGCTATATGTTTGTAACATTGTGTTGTATATTATATCAGGATGAATTCAATAAAATATGGTTAAACTAAAACTTTAAATAAATTTAAAAATGTTAGTCCGTGTCACCCCACCCCTATTTAAAGGGCCAGCCATTACTGACTTAGCATATATATATATGTATATATGTAGTTCAAGAGCTTATATGACTGGGTTACCAAACTTTTCCATAACGTACCAAAATCTACTCCCTCGTTTTATCTCAATTAAGCAATTCTTGGGTTTTAGAATTGTGTTGTAAATGATATACAGGGGACAGGGTAAGCTTGTTGGAATATTAGGAGAAAAGCTGCATGGCGGGTTTCCATACCCTTAGTCGGTTGTGAAAGTTGTGTGTATCCGTGCTTAACCCTTTCAACCCCAAGTAACTGACATGGACTGGTCCATGATATTTTTAGACCAATAAATTAATAACAAAATTACATTTGGATCAGTTCATTTATCAAAATGGGTAATTTTATCTAAAAATAGTAATAATTATTACTGGCAAAAAAGTGCAGATCCTGATGAGACGGCTCATCTGGATCTACACTTTTCATAAGCCTATTTAGAGGCCTGTGGGGTTGAAAGGGTTAATAGCAATGTTTTCAAGTTATATGTTCCAAATATGAAGTGAACGCAGTGCACAAATACTGTATTATAATTATAATGTGCGTTGGACAAAGTCACGCTTTTGTTATGAATTCCAGATAACACAAGCATTGACTTTTCTGTTGCCATTGTAACCTTCAATTCATATTTCGAAACGTTTGCATTGCTTGGAAACGCTTGAGTCACGTTGTTTTGTATTCAATGCAACACCATCCTTGTTCAGGTGTTTTAAATGTTCATGTTATAGTTCAAACAGTGTTTCCGAGTGTTTGTTGTTTCATGGATGGATGGATGGATGTAAATTCTAACAAGGCGCGGCATTTTGTCTGTGTATGCAAAGCAGGAATTTACCGTGTTTAAATCTGCAATAAACATTGTTTAGTATGTGACTTCAAACGCGACGGTGATGTCATTAAAATTTTACACAGTCTGAAAAATTAACTTGCTAAACCTCCATGATGTTGATAACGGTGTCTATCTTGAAATCGAGTTTGAACACCACCAAAACCATGGTTGTGGTCGCTTGGGCATGACATTTGACTGCACATGCTCCTTCTCTCTATCTCATGGCGATGGATTCCATCAGGAATGAGTTCTCCGTTGAGAGCGGTTAAATAAATGCTGTAAGAACTTGTTTAACCCTTTCCCTCATAGAAGCACCTCTTGATGCCATTACCAATACGATATACATTTACAATGTAGTAGCCAAACCAATGTTCATTAACCCATTCCCTCATAGAAGCACCTCTTGATGCCATTACCAATACGATATACATTTACAATGTAGTAGCCAAACCAATGTTCATTAACCCATTCCCTCATAGAAGCACCTCTTGACGCCATTACCAATACGATATACATTGACAATGTAGTAGCCAAACCAATGTTCATAACTAAGGCCAGAATCTCATGTAGTCCCATTAATATCTATGGAAGTGGGATAGATATGGCGACTACTTATCCACTGCATGATAGCTAAATGGCTGTCGTTTGTATGGAGATATAATAGTATATTAACTTAAATCTCTATGTAGTCCCAGTAATATCTATGGAGGTGGGATAGATATGGCGACTACTTATCCACTGCATGATAGCTAAATGGCTGTCGTTTGTATGGAGATATAATAGTATATTAACTTAAATCTCTATGTAGTCCCAGTAATATCTATGGAGGTGGGATAGATATGGCGACTACTTATCCACTGCATGATAGCTAAATGGCTGTCGTTTGTATGGAGATATAATAGTATATTAACCTAAATCTCTATGAAGTCCCAGTAATATCTATGGAGGTGGGATAGATATGGCGACTACTTATCCACTGCATGATAGCTAAATGGCTGTCGTTTGTATGGAGATATAATAGTATATCAACCTAAATCTCTATGAAGTCCCAGTAATATCTATGGAGGTGGGATAGATATGGCGACTACTTTTCCACTGCATGATAGCTAAATGGCTGTCGTTTGTATGGAGATATAATAATATATTAACTTAAATCTCTATGTAGTCCCAGTAATATCTATGGAGGTGGGATAGATATGGCGACTACTTTTCCACTGCATGATAGCTAAATGGCTGTCGTTTGTATGGCGATATAATAGTATATCCTAAATCTCTATGAAGTCCCAGTAATATCTATGGAGGTGGGATAGATATGGCGACTACTTTTCCACTGCATGATAGCTAAATGGCTGTCATTTGTATGGAGATATTATAGTATATTAACCTGAATCTCTATAGAGGAAAGGGTTTAAGCATCTTCTTGTGCACCGATGGGCAGGAATGTGCCAAATTGGGTAACCATCCTTATAACATACTCGGCCAAGTTTGTTCAAATAACTGGGGATCAAAAATGAGGCTACCATGTCAATTTATATGTACTGTGGTCGCCAGTTCGGACAGGTGGGTTTTCTCCGAGTACTCCGGTTTTCTCCAACACGAATGACCACACATACGCTGTCATCCGTGCCAACAAGAGTGATTAATATAAGTTGTTACAGCTTGTTTCGCAATCAGCTTGTTTCGCAATCGTTAATAATACCATCTAGGTTTGTTTAAATGAGTTCAATGGGTTTTAAAAAAACTAAGTCAACTTGAAGGAGACCTGTTTAACAATGTTTCTCATAATTTTGTCAAATTTTTTCTGCAACTTATATTGCTCAAATGGATCACTGGGTTATCATGAAGTCCAGGGAGCAATTTAGGGGCCATCATGACCTTTTTTAAGTTACATCTAGTCATACAGACTGGTACAACTGTAGTATTCACAATTTGCATCAGTAATCTAATTGTGTAGCACTACATAGGACGTATTTGTGCAAAACTACATAGGACGTATTTGTGCAATACTACATAGGACGTATTTGTGCTATACTACATAGGACGTATTTGTGCAATGCTACAATCATAGGACGTATTTGTGCAAAACTACATAGGACGTATTTGTGCAATACTACATAGGACGTATTTGTGTAATACTACATAGGACGTATTTGTGCAATACTACATAGGATGTATTTGTGCAAAACTACATAGGACGTATTTGTGCAAAATTACATAGGACGTATTTATACAATTTGTGTAACGGTGAAAAGGAAGTAAAGAAACATGATATTTTAGTGCCATTTTTATAAATTAGGAGCCACAATGTCAGGTGATATTCTTGTGCAATCTTAGCATGCTATACATGTATATCGTTAGAAAGGTAACTTTATTAGGAATACAGAGAATATGGTGGTTAGTAAAAGAGAAAGAGATAAGATTTGTATTTGTCTGTGTTACAATGTACATGTCTAATTTGTGTTTTGTTTATTAGGCTCAAACAAGGGCTACTGCCTCCTCGACACCCATGACACAGGTCAGGGCACCCAGTTGCTAGGCAACTAACACCCTTCAGTCTCATATTTTTATAAGGGCATTTAGGGTGAAAATGGGTCAAACAACATCTCATTTTGGATAAATTTTGATTCTTTTTTTTTTTTTCGTGATGAAAATTCAAAATTTATGGAATTTGTTTTTGTGTTTAATAATTTTTCTCATCCAAATTGAATGAACAAATTTCTATGTTTCAAAATTAATGGAATTATACAGAGTTTAGTATGAAGTTTTTATATGTTTGTTTAAATGTCATGTTGAAATTTCTTGTCTGTTGTGAAGCCCCAGTTACCTAACTGCCTTTATCCTGCAAGTCACTGTAAAAATGGCACCCATTGCACCGTCACCGATGGCACATTGCTGAACAATTTGCTTGTTTTGATAAAAACTGATTGAACATGCTGTGTACACAATACACCACAGTGGCATATATATGTATACATTATACAATTGTGGCGCTGTGTACACAATACACCACAGTGGCATATATATGTATACATTATACAATTGTGGCGCTGTGTACACAATACACCACAGTGGCAATGCAGATATATGTATACATTATACAATTGTGGCGCTGTGTACACAATACACCACAGTGGCATATATATGTATACATTATACAATTGTGGCGCTGTGTACACAATACACCACAGTGGCATATATATGTATACAGTATACAATTGTGGTGCTGTGTACACAATACACCACAGTGGCATATATATGTATACAGTATATAAGTGTGGCGCTGTGTACACAATACACCACAGTGGCATATATATGTATACAGTATATAAGTGTGGCGCTGTGTACACAATACACTACAGTGGCATATATATGCATACAGTATACAATTGTGGCGCTGTGTACACAATACACCACAGTGGCATATATATGTATACAGTATATAAGTGTGGCGCTGTGTACACAATACACCACAATGGCAATGCATGTATATATATACAGTATACAATTATGGCGATAAAATGGGCCAGAATTAGGAATCGTGCAAATGTGACATTGTTTGCGCTGCAATTGTTGACGTGTGTTTTCCATGCTTACAGTAGACTGAAGGCGTGTCATGCCAGAAGTACATGTTATACAATTAACTCTTGCTCTGCCTTGCCTATAACTAAATGTGCACTGCATTCTTCAACAACTGGTAAACAAACATCTTGAGATACCTTCCTGATGCTGCGTACTTACTGACATATTCTACCACTAATAGTACTGTGTAAACAAACAAACAAACAAACATAGATGTATTCGTTCATGTCGATTATTTTTATCGATCTCAACGATAGCAATGTCATCTGTAACAATGAGCAACCATCGGAACAGAATTATGTTCATATGTTAGTTACACAAGTGCAAATTCATGACCTTGTGAATGTTCAAGTAAAATATAATTGTGTAAGATTCAAGGTCAATTCATGACCTTGTGATTGTTCATGTAAAATATAATTGTGAAGATTCAAGGTCAATTCATGACCTTGTGAATGTTCAAGTAAAATATAATTGCGAAGATTCAAGGTCAATTCAGGACCTTGTGATTGTTCAAGTAACAACAACAACCAACAAAAAATATAATTGCGTAAGATTCAAGGTCAATTCATGACCTTGTGAATGTTCAAGTAAAATATAATTGCGAAGATTCAAGGTCAATTCAGGACCTTGTGAATGTTCAAGTAAAATATAATTGCGTAAGATTCAAGGTCAATTCATGACCTTGTGAATGTTCAAGTAAAATATAATTGCGTAGATTCAAAGTCAATTCATGAGATTCAAGGTCAATTCAGGACCTTGTGATTGTTCAAGTAAAATATAATTGCGTAAGATTCAAGGTCAATTCATGACCTTGTGAATGTTCAAGTAAAATATAATTGCGAAGATTCAAGGTCAATTCAGGACCTTGTGAATGTTCAAGTAAAATATAATTGCGTAAGATTCAAGGTCAATTCACGAACTTGTGAATGTTCAAGTAAAATATAATTGCGTAAGATTCAAGGTCAATTCATGAGATTCAAGGTCAATTCACGACCTTGTGAATGTTCAAGTAAAATATAATTGCGTAGATTCAAAGTCAATTCATGAGATTCAAGGTCAATTCATGACCTTGTGAATGTTCAAGTAAAATATAATTGCGTAAGATTCAAGGTCAATTCATGAGATTCAAGGTCAATTCATGACCTTGTGAATGTTCAAGTAAAATATAATTGCGAAAATTCAAGGTCAATTCACGAACTTGTGACCTCAATAATATATTTGAGCAAACATATAGAAGTTGCGTCATCCCAAGTGTAATTGATCAAAAGTTTACGTTGGCCGTTACGCCATTCAACACCAAGTAAGTACATGTAGCTGACATATACTGGATATTTTTAGACCAATAAATTAATAAGAAAATTACATTTGGACCAGTTCATTTATTAAAATGGGTAATTTTGTCTAAAAATAGTAATATTACTGGCAAAAAGTACAGAATCTGATGAAAGGGCTCGTTATGAGCCGGCTCATCTGGATCTACACTTTTTGTAAGCCTATTTAGAGGTCTGTGGTGTTGAAAGAGTTGAACTGAATTTGCATTCTATATATCTTATCGAATATTACTGTGTGACTGGCTATTTTCTGTGTTATTAGGTGTTTAAATTAGCTTCATTTTGGGTCATATGGGAAAATTGAAAATTTCAATTGAAAGTTTATAATGAATTACCTACTTCAGAAGTTTATTGGTGTTCTTGAAAACAAGATGAGTAGTTCTCAAGCTCAAGATTTTTGTTCATACGGTTTTATACAAAGAGTACAGTGCTTAGTATATGCCAGCATTTGTTTAGAATAAACCCAAGATGACTGCATTTCATAGTTGTATTAACTCTTTCAACACCAAGTAACTCACATGGACTGGTCCATGATATTCTTAGACCAATAAATGATTAAGAAAATTACATTCGGACCAGTTCATTTATCAAGATGGGTAATTTTGTCTAAAATTAGTAATACTACTTGCAAAAAGTGCAGATCCTGATGAGACGGCTCATCTGGATCTACACTTTTTTGTAAGCCTATAAATAGAGGTCTGTGGTGTTGAAAGGGTTAATGACACATTTCAAGGCAGAAGGTTATACCATTTTAGTATTTATTGTAAACCTTTTGTCTTTAAAACTTTGAATTTTTTGTACTAATGCCTAATTATTGTAATTTTTCATTTTCACTTTTTCATCATTTTTATCCCCATGTAATTGTTATGGTGTTTTGAAACTTACAGAACATGTATAGTTGCTGTAATACTGTGGGTACCAGTTGCCGTTCTAATTCAACATTTAGCACTAATTTAAATGTGGCCAGCTCTTCTTGTACATGGTAAATCGTTTCAAAAACATCTGTGTTCCCTCCCTTAAGTTATTGCACAGTAAATAATTTCAAAAACCATCTGTGTTCCCCTCAGTTATTGCACAGTAAATAGTTTCAAAATACATCTGTGTTCCCTTCAGTTATTGCACAGTAAATAGTTTCAAAATACATCTGTGTTCCCATCAGTTATTGCACAGTAAATAGTTTCAAAAACCATCTGTGTTCCCTTCAGTTATTGCACAGTAAATAGTTTCAAAAACCATCTGTGTTCCCTTCAGTTATTGCACAGTAAATAGTTTCAAAAACATCTGTGTTCCCTTCAGTTATTGCACAGTAAATCGTTTCAAAAACATCTGTGTTCCCTTCAGTTATTGCACAGTAAATAGTTTCAAAAAACATCTGTGTTCCCTTCAGTTATTGCACAGTAAATAGTTTCAAAAACATCTGTGTTCCCAACACAAACAAAACACCATCTGTGTTCCCCTCAGTTATTGCACTGTAAATAGTTTCAAAAACATCTGTGTTCCCCTCAGTTATTGCACAGTAAATAGTTTCAAAACAGTTATTGCGCAGTAAATAGTTTCAAAAACCATCTGTGTTCCCATCAGTTATTGCACAGTAAATAGTTTCAAAAACCATCTGTGTTCCCTTCAGTTATTGCACAGTAAATAGTTTCAAAACAGTTATTGCACAGTAAATAGTTTCAAAAAACATCTGTGTTCCCTTCAGTTATTGCGCAGTAAATAGTTTCAAAAACCATCTGTGTTCCCATCAGTTATTGCACAGTAAATAGTTTCAAAAACCATCTGTGTTCCCTTCAGTTATTGCACAGTAAATAGTTTCAAAACAGTTATTGCACAGTAAATAGTTTCAAAAAACATCTGTGTTCCCTTCAGTTATTGCGCAGTAAATAGTTTCAAAAACCATCTGTGTTCCCCTCAGTTATTGCACTGTAAATAGTTTCAAAAACATCTGTGTTCCCCTCAGTTATTGCACAGTAAATAGTTTCAAAAACATCTGTGTTCCCCTCGGTTATTGCACAGAAAATAGTTTCAAAAACATCTGTGTTCCCTTCAGTTATTGCACAGTAAATCGTTTCAAAAACATCTGTGTTCCCCTCAGTTATTGCACAGTAAATAGTTTCAAAAACATCTGTGTTCCCCTCAGTTATTGCACAGTAAATAGTTTCAAAAACATCTGTGTTCCCATCAGTTATTGCACAGTAAATAGTTTCAAAAACCAAAACATTCGTGTGTCGTCCAACAGGAACTAAACCACATAAATTATGTGTCCTCGCCATCAACGCTGATCAATATACGTTAAAACTTGTTCAGCAATAATTGCAAAATAAATAAAGTTCAAATTTTAAATGACCAACTAATTCTATTTTTTTTGTAAAGGCTTTATTTGTACAGTTCCTGGCAATATCTGCTTGTGTATAGATTAATAGTTGACTGGTATTTCAAGATGCTTACTTTACTGGTATTGTAGTGCTTGTATAGATGTATGCTGGTCTATTAATACAGCTGGATTTATCCACTTACTCCAAGGCTCATGTGCATATCGCAACTTCTATAAATGGTATGGCTTATTGGGTATTCTGTATCTGGGACACACTATACCCAAGACATAATGAAACATGGCTCGAATCCCTACACCAGTCAAAACCCATGTTATACCTGAATGTAATCTGTAGCTATACCCCAGCGGCCTATTCTGAAATTTGCTGGTGTGAACACAAAGTTATTAAGTGAATGTATGCAGCATGTATTACATTGTTTGTCAATTTAAGCTTTGCATTTTCAGCCTGATGTTCCTCTGTCAATTCCACTGGGAACTCGTTTAGGATCCAAATAGCACCACATACCTAGCTCCATTGTTACAAATCTATATCTCTAACCTTAAACTCTGGTATCCAACTTTCGTTCAACAATCAAAATCCGCCAATAGTATATATAGCCCAAGTTTGAATTGAGATCGAAGCAAAGAATTATGACTTTGAGGCCGGGACACAATAAATTAACAGTTAATATTACATCTTTCTTTTTTTTAGAACCTTACGCTCAGAGACAATTAATTTTTTCATAACTTTATCATCAAGTTGATTATTGATCGCTGATGTGAGCCAAACTTACTGTAATTCTGATCATCACTGTCGATCTTCTTGTCTTCTAACATTTAATTATGTATGTGCTAGAACTTTTCATTTTTAACCAGATATTAATAACACTTTGTACAATGTAATTACTTGTATATATACACATAATATATAACAAGGATTTGCTAAAACCAGAATAAACTTTTCAATGATAGTTATTGTCTTATGTTTTAGTGAATATTCGGTATCGGTTGATGCCCTTGCTTTTAGTCACTTTTCAGAATCGGTTATTGTTATCGGATTTTTCAGTGTCAGTTATTGCCCTTGATTTAGTATAAACAGGCATAGGTATCATTGATGGAATAACATCGTCACATTTTGGGTAAATTTTGCATGAATTTATTAACCACTTTGATAAAGGCTTCTACCAGGGATATGTCTCCTTTCTGCTTGAAGCGTTCCAACGTCATCAACATATTCGCAATTTAGAAAATATATTTTATTAAAACAGTTTTTGCTAGTTTTGCTATAGTTTAGTGATGGGACTACAATTACTCGGAGCTCTAATTAATCACAAATCAAAGGTTCAGTGCAAAGCTATTGTAAGTGAATATAAAGAAACAGGCATTAGAAAAGTTTCAAAGACGAACTTTCGAAATGCTGACGAACTTTCGAAATGCTGTTAAATGACTAATAGAGAAATGTTTAGAGTTTGGTTGAGGAGTAATGCAAGGTGGAGTAATTGTACTGCTTTGTTTCAGCTTAGTGCAGAGTGACATTGTTGATGATATTATACAGTTTGATGCATATACATACACATAAAGATGTATGGGCAAACGTTATATCGTCCTTCTTTCAAAATGTATGTCTTCACGTCCACCCCATTACTGCTTTCCGTATTTCTGGAATATTTGGATTTAGTTGGTTTTTGGAGCACGGAAATGGTACTAGCAATATTGAGGTGCAAGAAATGAGTTTAGTTTGGGCATGTGTGTCTTGTTTGATTCTATGCACACTTTTTTCATACATTATCTCGATTGCTATCTCCAACTCTTGTCACCATTGCGAGCACCTTGACAATGAGTGTGTGTTGATAGATACATGTTGGTTTTGCATATAAGTAAGTTATGGTGGTTTTCCAGATTAGTTGTTGTGGTTTTTCTGGTTTATTGTTGGTTTGTTTCCATTTAACTTGTGTTGGTATTCAGAATTTTGTATGAAAATGAGGTTATTTGTAACAAATGAATTTGAGAGAAATTCTGACTTTTTTATAAAAAGGAGGATCAATAATGCATCTTCTTAAGCAGATGTTATCTGATATTATTATCTACAGCATATTGTTAGCTGGAATTCAGACTGGGATCTTCACAAAATCTAAAATATTCTATTTTAATGCAATAATTCTGTGAAGTCGTCTTACAATAGAATTGGGTAAATATTAACTATAGCTGACCATTTAATGACATTCTATCATCGTTGAGATATTCTGTTTAGTAACATTCTGTTATCATTGTGTGGTCTGGGAGACGTTCTGTGGTCATGGCAACATTCCATGGTCTTGGAGACAAATACATGGTCTTGGAGACACATTCCATGGTCTTGGAGACAAATACATGGTCTTGGAGACACATTCCATGGTCTTGGAGACAAATACATGGTCTTGGAGACACATTCCATGGTCTTGGAGACACATTCCATGGTCTTGGAGACACATTCCATGGTCTTGGAGACACATTCCATGGTCTTGGAGACACATTCATTGATATTGGACACATTCCATGATGTTGGAGACACATTCCATGATATTGGAGACATTGTGGAGATTTTCTATGGTTGTGTAGACACTATTTTGTCTTTCAGGCATTCTGTGGACAATGTGACATTCTATCGTTATTTATTTCATTCTGTCGTTATGGAAACATTCTGTTGTCTTGGAGACAGTCTAGTATATTAGAGAGATTCTGTTGTCATTGAAGCATTATGAAGGCATTGTTACAGTCTGCTATTGTTTCATTGTGTAGTTTTGGAGAAACTCTGTCGTTATGGAGACATTCTGTTGTCTTGGAGACATTCTGGCATATTAGAGAGATTCTGTTGTCATTGAAGAATTATGAAGGCATTGTGATAATTCCATATGCGGTTTTAGGCTAGATTTGTACACTAGATATAGAACACTAACTAGCTAGAAAACTATTGATGAATTGCAAGCAAGGTAAAACAATAATACATAGCTAGAACTTACCCATAGACTGCCATATCATATAACTGACAAGATCTTGTGTATTTAGATGGCGGAATCATCACTAATAACAAGTTATAAGAAGTGTGTTACTTTATCTATTAATGTTGCGTTTATTCATTTACAAACTTTTTCATATAATTAGTTTTGTGCTGTGTATTCTTTGCAATTATTAAATTTTTATTTGTTTCTGTTCCAAGGCAAGATTTGTACAGCATGGCTGCCGCAGAAAGTTTCTGGTTGGAAATTAACCAATCGTAACCACAGACGCAACCAGTAGTTGTTTAAACATGTTTCATACAGTCAATTCAGTGGCCATTTTGAATCCAAGAGATATCATAAACTATCGTCATTATATTTTCCTAACTCTTAATAATTAGTCGTAATTTTGCAAAAATTAAGATTATCGTTTCTTTTAAATTTTAATAAAGTGAAGAAAGAGAGAACACAGTACATTATTCAGTAATAAATTACAAATGAACATGTTGTGGTATAGGCGAAATGCGCGTAGTATGTTTGTTTCTATACTCGAAGCATAGATATTGATCTAGACTATGTATTACAGGCTGCTGTGAACAGTCGAGATGAGGAACGTGACCGATTACGTCGGGAATTAAAATTTGCCCAGGAGGAGTTGAACCGTCTACGTCGTATACAGCGGATCCAGATGGAAGCTCAGAAAGATAAGGGAGAAGATGGTGAGATAGAAGAAGTTAAACACGATCGTCCATCGAGCATCGTGTCAGAAACTTCTACAGTTTCTGAATTTGATGGAGATGAGAATAAAGAGGACAGTGAACAAACTGATGAACACGAAACAGGTCTGTACAAACACATACATGAACACGAAACAGGTCCATACAAACACATTCATGAACACGAGACAGGTCCGTACAAACACATACATGAAACAGGTCCGTACAAACACATACATGAACACGAGACAGGTCTGTACAAACACATACATGAACACGAAACAGGTCTGTACAAACACATACATGAACACGAAACAGGTGCATACAAACACATACATGAACACGAAACAGGTGCATACAAACACATACATGAACACGAGACAGGTCCGTACAAACACATACATGAACACGAGACAGGTCCGTACAAACACATACATGAACAGAACACTCAACAGGTCCGTACAAACACATACATGAACACGAAACAGGTGCATACAAACACATACATGAACACGAAACAGGTCTGTACAAACACATACATGAACACGAAACAGGTCTGTACAAACACATACATGAACACGAAACTGGTCCATACAAACATGAGGGACCTTTATCTCTGTAGCTAGCCTATTCCTAAACTAAAGACCTTTACCTCCATTGTTAGCCTATTCCTAAACTAAAGACCTTTACCTCATTGTTAGCCTATTCCTAAACTAAAGACCGTTACCTCCATTGTTAGCCTATTCCTAAACTAAAGACCTTTACCTCCATTGTTAGCCTATTCCTAAACTAAAGACCGTTACCTCCGTAGCTAGCCTATTCCTAAACTAAAGACCTTTACCTCCGTAGCTAGCCTATTCCTAAACTAAAGACCTTTACCCCCGTAGCTAGCCTATTCCTAAACTAAAGACCTTTACCCCAGTAGCTAGCCTATTCCTAAACTAAAGACCTTTACCCCCGTAGCTAGCCTATTCCTAAACTAAAGACCTTTACCCCCGTAGCTAGCCTATTCCTAAACTAAAGACCTTTACCTCCGTAACTAGCCTATGAATTTATGATTGGTTTACAATAAGTGATTAAGTGATATGGACTTCTAGTATCTATCCTTGCTCTAGTGCCAGCATCCTGCTCTTATGTTCTTTTATATAACATGATGATAACAATGTCGAAATTTTAGGTGGGATGGTTATTTTACATATATTGAATGAGGTCTACATCTACACTAACAAACGGAAAATACCATATCTCCTCACTTAACCCATTTCATTCTGGATACCGTTCAAACAGTATTTGCAAAGAACATAGAGCCAGATCAGCTGCCACAGAACGTGCCGTCTGATCAGGCTCTATGCTGTTTGCTATTCAGATGATCTTTGCTAAGACACTTGGCTATGTAGCAAACAACATAGATCCTGATCAGCACACAGCGTCATGCTGTGGCTGATCTGGATCTATGTTGTTTGCAAAAGCCTTTAAATGTATCCAGAATGAAATGGGTTAACAAACGGAATGGCTATACGATTATAAGGATTTTCCCAAGATAACAATACAGACTTGAACCTGAGTTCACACAAGTCACACAAGTGATGCTCGAAAGGTCATCTAATAAGTTTCATGCAACTTGAGATGATTCCATAAAGAGAAAGATGACTACCAAGGTGCTTGGCTTAAGTTCTCAAATATTCTATATGGGAAGCTTTCAAAACCTCGTTATCCACTTGTCCGAGTTCAAAATAATATGTACACAATTTATATTTCGGATTGAGTTACACTGAACAAACTTTGTACAAATTGAATGGATTCTTCGACAACCATGGCTGTCATTCTACTACTTTTCTACTAAATCCCTTGTTGAAGTTCAACAATACTAGAAGAGAATTGTTTTGCTTAAATGACAAAGACCTCCATAGCGAGTTGGCTGTCCGCTTAGTGCAGTGGTTAGCGCGCTCGCTTCTCACCAATGCAACCCGGGTTCGATCCTCGGACAGGGAAGTATGTGAGATGGTACGGTGGTCGCCAGATCAGACAGGTGTGTTTTCTCCGGTTTCCTCCCACATGAATGACCACACATTTACCCTTTCATCCGCGCCAACGAGAGTGATTAATATAAGTTATTAAAACTTGCTTCACAATCATTGTAAAATAAATAAAGTTTAAACAAAAAAAACAAAAACATTGTTTTGCTTAAATGTGAGCAATAATTACTTTATTGCATTATCCAAAATTTATTTACTGTGATTGTGGGGATGGGGTGTCTGACCTGTACTGTGCTATTGTGGGGATGGGGTGTCTGACCTGTACTGTGATATTGTGGGGATGGGGTGTGTGTGACCTGTATCTTGTTTATTTATATTAATCATTTTCATTTACAGAAGTAACAGAGGATAACATGCCAGGTATTCCTATAGAACCAGATCTGATCAATGAGTCAGAAACTCTGAATGAAGTGTCACCAGGAACAATGGATACGCTTGTCGACACTGATGCTGCACTTGATCTTGAGACTTCTGGCATAGATGAACCAACTATGTATGAAGAGGCCGAAGTAGAGGAGGTGGAAGAGGACCTACGTGAGATGGAACCACCAGAGGAAGATCAATTGTCGGACTATGATATTGATACACCAATTGTGAGAGTTGTTGGACCGGAAAGTGATTATGATGATGGTGATGATGAGGATGAGGATGATGATGTTGATGGAGCAGATAAAAATGAGGATGTGCATGAGGAGAAAGAAAGTGTAGACGAACATATTACTGATGGTTATAATAAAGACATTATAGATGGCAGTGGTAGAGATCTTAATGAAATGCTTGGTCACAGAACAACTATTGATGAGTTAACTGAAGGTGAAGGTCAAACTGAAGATGTGCTGGATAGATTAAGAGTTGATGCAGATTCTGCAGGTGATAGTGACACATCAAGTAATAGTAAAAGAGAAAGTGGTGAGGTATTTCATGATGCCATGGAAGGCCAGGAAGTGGGGAGTACTGCAGATATAACTGAAGATCCAGGAGGACTTGAGCTTGATAGCAAAGTAAGAAATAGTTCTGAAGGAAAAAGTGATCTTTCTGAAATTTATGAAAGCTTATCAAAGAATGAAATTAACACTGTAAATGTTGATACGGACAGTAAAAATCAGACTAACAACAATACAGAAGCGGATAAAGATTCACATGTGATGCAAATACAGACAGACATTGATCAGAGTGAGCCAGAAGGAAATATAGGTGAAATACAAACCGATAACACAGTTACAAGCTTAAATGAACCGTCTTTATGTGAGGAAGTGTGAGCAGAGAGGTTTAAATATATCTGTCGTACTTAACCGTGAAATACATATCCCAGATTGTACATAATGGTATATGATAATCTCTCCCGTCTCGAGACAAGAATATCTGTATCCCAGATTGTACATAATGGTGTATAATAACATGTCTCGAGACAAGAATATCTGTATCCCAGATTGTACATAATGGTATATGATAATCTCTCCTGTCTCGAGACAAGAATATCTGTATCCCAGATTGTACATAATGGTATATAATAATCTGTCTCGAGATAAGAATATCTGTATCCCAGATTGTACATAATGGTGTATAATAATCTGTCTCGAGACAAGAATATCTGTAAAATTAGGAACGAAGTCCGTATAATCCTGCAATATGTAGAAATAGCAGATTTATAGAATCCATGTATACGTGTTGGAATTTCATATTGATAGCGGGTCGAGTGGATAATGTCACTGGCTTGTATACACCACTGTAACCTATCGTATCGAGTCCCGCTCAGGCCGTGTCTCATTTATAATGAAACGGTTGGCATTTTCTTATGGAGGTTGGTGCACCAAATACTGGTTAACCGCTGGAGCCTGGCCAGGAAAGGTTAGGTAAACTACCCACCGGCGATATAGCCCCAAAAATGGTGCTGATGCGCAGGCGTAAAACCCGAACAAACAAACACATATTGATAGTACATGAGTTAATCTTAACCAAAGAATAAAGTCCATCTACTGATGTCGTCGGATGTGAAAAAAGTAAAAATGTGTTTTGGGGGAAAGAACGCAGATGTTGTATGCTGCAGTGCTTTTAACTTAACTGCTTATACAGTAAAACTTGCTTAACCCTTAACTCTTTCAACCCCAAGTAACTGACATGGATTGGTGCATGATATTTTCAGACCAATAAATTAATAAGAAAATTACCTTTGGACCAGTTCATTTATCAAAATGGGTAATTTTATCTAAAAATAGTAATAATTATTACTGGCAAAAAAGAGCCGGCTCATCTGGATCTACACTTTTCATAGGCCTATTTAGAGGCCTGTGGGGTTGAAAGGGTTAAACTGCCAATCACGACAAAAGTTTGGTCTTTAACCCTTTCAACACCACAGACCTCTAAATAGGCTTACAAAAAGTGTAGATCCAGATGAGCCGGCTCGTGACGACCGTCTCATCAGGATCTGCACTTTTTGACCGTGATATTACTATTTTTAGACAAAAATTACCCATTTTGATAAATGAACTGGTCCAAAGGTAATTTCCTTATTAATTTATTGGTCTAAAAATATCATGGACCAGTCCATGTGAGTTACTTGGTGTTGAATGGGTTAACCCATTGAAGTAACTGACATTGACTGGTACATGATATTTTTAGACCAATAAATTAATAAGAAAATTACCATTGGCAGTTCATTTATCAAAATGGGTAATTTTATCTAAAAATAGTAATAGTTATTACTGGCAAAAAGTGCAGATCCTGATGAATATGAAGATAGATTTGTGAGATCATATTTCATGACTCGTACACGATCGCTTCCCAAGATTTTACACATTTGCCATCTTCATTGCGTGTGCGTGTCAAAGATTGTTTTCAGCAATAACTGCCGTCTGATTGGACGAATTCGAGAATTGTGCTCGGCTACAGCGAATCAAAATGCTTGTGACTTGAGTGAGATTATGAATTCAAGCCGATTTATGAAAGCGTGGCTGTCATTTGTATAACCTGATGTATCAAACTACAAGTCATTAAGTGTCCACTTCGACTCGCTTCGCTTGACTGCACAACATTTTGGGCATACAGTCAAACTTGTGTTAGTGGTCACCTCCATTAAACAGCCAGATTCCCAATCTATTGTTTTATTATACAATGTCCCTCTATTAAGCAGCCACCTGTGCTAAGCAGCCACTTTCTGCGATTCCCTTGGCTGGCTTGTCAAACCTGTCTTAAGCAGCCAGCCAAGTGATTTACAGGAGGTGACTGCTTAGCACAGGTGGCTGCTTAATAGAGGTCAAATGTATAATAAAACAACATATTGGGAATCTGGAAACCGGCTGCTTAATTAATACAGATTGGCTGTTTAATGGAGGTGACCACTAACACAGGTTTGACTGTACTTGTATACTCGAATGTACAAAGCCTGTGCATCAAAATATATTATCGTACCCATGTTGTTGTGCATACACCTCTTTAGTCTGTGCTCTGGGCTCTGTACACATCTGTATTTGGACATATTTTCTGTTACCGCTTATGTATATGTGTGCCTCATTCTAATATGTGCCTCTTGAGCTACATTGTACCGTATTTACTGTATTTACCGTATTTACCGTATTTACTGTATTTACCGTATTTACTGTATTTACCGTATTTACCGTATATTGTGGCACAGGATTGTTATAGTCCACATGTAGAAATGATCAGTGTGAGAGAGGTGGGTGGAGAGTGAATCACATATTCATTGAAGCAAAATGCATTACTACTGTATTGCACCTGCTACACAATTTTAGGAGACTATTTCTAGTTCTCTGTACATGAAGCTTATACCCGTGCCATTTAGAAATAGCTGGGAACCAGGGACATATACCAGGCACTGAGGTTATGTGCTCGGCTGCTACCAAATCGAAATTGTTTGAGATTAGTTACTGAGGTCAAGAGATCTGATTGGATAAATTTAATCATTGTGTTGAGCTAGATCCAGTAAAACGCTTGTGACTGAGTGAGGATTTTTGAAGAGATCTGATTGGATGAATTTGAGAATTGTGCTCGTTTGAAGCAAATTAGAATGTGTGTGACTTAAGTGAGGTTTTACAAGAGATCTGATAAATTTAAAAATTGTGCTCAGCTGAAACCAATGTGTGTGGGCAGTGCTTGTGTGTGGGCAGTGCTTGTGTGTGGGCGGTGCTTGTGTGTGGGCAGTGCTTGTGTATGGGTGGTGCTTGTGTGTGGGCAGTGCTTGTGTGTGGGTGGTGCTTGTGTGTGGGTGGTGCTAGTGTGTGGGTGGTGCTTGTGTGTGGGCAGTGCTTGTGTGTGGGTGGTGCTTGTGTGTGGGTGGTGCTAGTGTGTGGGTGGTGCTTGTGTGTGGGCAGTGCTTGTGTGTGGTGCGGTACTTGTGTGTGGGCAGTGCTTGTGTGTGGGCGGTGGGCATTGCTTGTGTGTGGGCGGTGGGCATTGCTTGTGTGTGGGCAGTGCTTGTGTGTGGGCGGTGCTTGTGTGTGGGTGGTGGGCAGTGCTTGTGTGTGGGCAGTGCTTGTGTGTGGGCAGTGCTTGAGTGTGGGCGGTGTGTGGGCGGTGGGCAGTGCTTGTGTGTGGGCAGTGCTTGTGTGTGGGTGGTGCTAGTGTGTGGGTGGTGCTTGTGTGTGGGCAGTGCTTGTGTGTGGGTGGTGCTTGTGTGTGGGTGGTGCTAGTGTGTGGGTGGTGCTTGTGTGTGGGCGGTACTTGTGTGTGGGCAGTGCTTGTGTGTAGGCAGTGCTTGTGTGTGGGCAGTGCTTGTGTGTGGGCAGTGCTTGTGTGTGGGCGGTGTGTGGGCAGTGTTTGTGTGTGGGCAATGCTTGTGTGTGGGCAGTGCTTGTGTGTGGGCGGTGCTTGTGTGTGGGCAGTGCTTGTGTGTGGGCAGTGGGCAGTGCTTGTGTGTGGGCAGTGCTTGTGTGTGGGCAGTGCTTGAGTGTGGGCGGTGGTGGGCGGTGGGCAGTGCTTGTGTGTGGGCAGTGCTTGTGTGTGGGCAGTGCTTGTGTGTGGGTGCTTGTGTGTGGGCGGTGCTTGTGTGTGGGCGGTGTGTGGGCGGTGGGCAGTGCTTGTGTGTGGTGGTGCTAGTGTGTGGGTGGTGCTTGTGTGTGGGCAGTGCTTGTGTGTGGGTGGTGCTTGTGTGTGGGTGGTGCTAGTGTGTGGGTGGTGCTTGTGTGTGGGCGGTACTTGTGTGTGGGCAGTGCTTGTGTGTAGGCAGTGCTTGTGTGTGGGCAGTGCTTGTGTGTGGGCAGTGCTTGTGTGTGGGCAGTGTTTGTGTGTGGGCAGTGCTTGTGTGTGGGCAGTGCTTGTGTGTGGGCGTGTGGGCAGTGCTTGTGTGTGGGCAGTGCTTGTGTGTGGGCAGTGCTTGAGTGTGGGCGGTGTGTGGGCGGTGTGTGGGCGGGCAGTGCTTGTGTGTGGGCAGTGCTTGTGTGTGGGCAGTGCTTGTGTGTGGGCAGTGCTTGTGTGTGGGCGGTGCATGAGTGTGGGCGGTGCTTGTGTGTGGGCGTTTGTTATGATTGCATGATTTGATCAATTGTTCTCAGCAGAAACGAACAAAATGGATTGAAACATTGTTTTGATAACAGTTTTATAACCATAGAGTAAGATCATTTAACGCAACCACGGTATTCGAACCATTAAAGTGATGCTGTAATATGGGGTTGTTTTAACGCTTGTATTGACTAAATGCTTAGTGGTCATTGACTGATTGTAACTGATTGTTGATTCTTCACTGCTAGTGTACTTTATACGTGGACACATTGTTTCTATATATACTATGTACGTATGTAGATAGATATTTACAGTTGTTGATTGATATGTCAGTTTCTTGATGGAATGACCTTTACCTTTTCACTGATGGAATGACCTTTACCTTTTCAATGACAGAATGACCTTTACCTTTTCACTGATGGAATGACCTTTACCTTTTCAATGACAGAATGACCTTTACCTTTTCAATGATGGAATGACCTTTACCGTTTCAATGATGGAATGACCTTTACCGTTTCACTGATGGAATGACCTTTACCTTTTCAATGATAGAATGACCTTTACCGTTTCACTGATGGAATGACCTTTACCGTTTCACTGATGGAATGACCTTTACCATTTCACTGATGGAATGACCGTTACCTTTTCAATGACAGAATGACCTTTACCTTTTCACTGATGGAATGACCTTTACCTTTTCACTGATGGAATGTCCTTTACCGTTTCAATGTTAGAATGACCTTTACCTTTTCAATTACGGAATGACCTTTACCTTTTCA
The DNA here is from genome assembly GCA_014843695.1 of Archivesica marissinica. Lineage (NCBI taxonomy): Eukaryota > Metazoa > Mollusca > Bivalvia > Venerida > Vesicomyidae > Archivesica > Archivesica marissinica. The sequence goes on along the minus strand of CM026386.1, from coordinate 9,118,473 downwards.
CTGATGGAATGACCTTTACCTTTTCAATGATGGAATGACCGTTACCTTTTCACTGATGGAATGACCTTTACCTTTTCAATGATGGAATGACCTTTACCTTTTCACTGATGGAATGACCTTTACCTTTTCAATGATGGAATGACCTTTACCTTTTCAATGATGGAATGACCTTTACACTGATGGAATGACCTTTACCTTTTCACTGATGGAATGACCTTTACCTTTTCAATGAATGTTTGAAGTATTATCATATAGTGATTTATTATGTTTTACCCAAAGACAAAACACACAAAAACGTCTTCCAAATATGTTTTAAATGTTTTAACCTGATTGAGTGGGAGGCTGGAAGAATTTTACTTCATTTTTTACTTCATTACTTGTCTATTTACATCTTATATCTATCTCTACTACACCGTCTATACTCAATTCTATCCGAGTTGTTATGTTCTTGTTATCATTTATCAAAAAATGAATAAGTTGCCAAGTGGTTACGGTCATTGACTTCAAATTATTTGCCCCTGACCGCTGTAGGTTCAAATCCCACTGGGGGTGTCAAATTTTTGTTCAAGTGATGAAGCTATCCAGCTAGCTTGCAGTGAGTCAGTGGTTCTACCTGTGTGCCTGTCCTTGCATGAGATACTGCTCGGAGGGGCATCAGGGCCTTCCTCCACCAATAATAGTTGGAGAGTCACATATGACCTAAGCTGTTGGTGTGACGTTGGTTGGCCCCAAACAAACAAAAATGAACATGACACAAGATTTAGAGATGTAGCATTCACCGCGGCTCTATGAGGTTTACATATATCCCCTGCTACACTAGATACCATGTTAGTCTCGCTAGAGGTATAGCATTCACTGCGGCTCTATGAGGTTTACATATATCCCCTGCTACACTAGATACCATGCTGGTCTCTCTAGAGGTATAGCATTCACTGCGGCTCTATGAGGTTTACATATATCCCCTGCTACACTAGATACCATGCTGGTCTCTCTAGAGGTGTAGCATTCACTGCGGCTCTATGAGGTTTACATATATCCCCTGCTACACTAGATACCATGCTGGTCTCTCTAGAGGTGTAGCATTCACTGTGGCTCTATGAGGTTTACATATATCCCCTGCTACACTAGATACCATGTTAGTCTCGCTAGAGGTGTAGCATTCACTGCAGCTCTATGAGGTTTACATATATCCCCTGCTACACTAGATACCATCTTGGTATCTCTAGAGGTGTAGCATTCATTGCGGCTCTATGAGGTTTACATATATCCCCTGCTACACTAGATACCATGTTAGTCTCGCTAGAGGTGTAGCATTCACTGCGGCTCTATGAGGTTTAAATATATCCCCTGCTACACTAGATACCATCTTGGTATCTCTAGAGGTGTAGCATTCATTGCGGCTCTATGAGGTTTACATATATCCCCTGCTACACTAGATACCATGTTAGTCTCGCTAGAGGTGTAGCATTCACTGCGGCTCTATGAGGTTTACATATATCCCCTGCTACACTAGATACCATCTTGGTATCTCTAGAGGTGTAGCATTCACTGCGGCTCTATGAGGTTTACATATATCCCCTGCTACACTAGATACCATGTTGGTATCGCTAGAGGTGTAGCATTCACTGCGGCTCTATGAGGTTTACATATATCCCCTGCTACACTAGATACCATCTTGGTCTTGCTTCCCTACCAGGGATTTCTATCAAATATTCACTGCATTAATTCAAACTTTCTGTTCTGTTTTAAGTTTGTTCTGAATTTCACCTGTTGATTAAATGTTCATGTAACGATTGTTTTCGTGAAATTGTTTTGAAAGTTTGCATTTCACATTTGTATTAAGTTTGTAATAAACATTTGAAAAATAATTTATAATCTGAAAATGATGGAGACCTGATCTGCTACATGCATTTTTATAGATAAACCTGCCCCAGTGCCATCTAGTTTTTTTATATATAGTCCGACCGCCCATTTAATAGCTGATTTACAAAAACACATTTGAAAGAAGTGAATTTTACACTTGTCGATCCTTTATCTGAAATATACTGAAAAAATAATATAATTTCGATTTTCACTATTTTGAACATTTTCAAATGATTTCGCTTAGTTTTGAATTTCGCTCATCCGTGATGTGTTGCCAACAATTAAAGTGACTGTACTGTATATGTATAGCGCAATTTGTATTCACTTTCAAAAATTTGATAAAATGTACATATTTTCGGATATAATTCTACATTCGGACACAGTAACACAAAAATCATAAATTCGCGAATCAACTTAGATCGCGAAAATTAATGAAATATAAATGCTCGCAAATAAATAGTGTTCTACAGTACTGTCCAATTAGCGCAGTGGTTAACGCGCTCGCTTCTCACCAATGCAACCCTGGTTTGATTCTCGGACCGCGAAGTAAGTGAAATGGTACAGTGGTCGCCAGATCGGACAGGTGGGTTTTCTCCGGGTACTCCGGTTTCCTCCCACACGAATGACCACATTTACGCTTTCATCCGCGCCAACGAGAGTGATTAATATTAGTTGTTAAAACTTGCTTCCCAGTCGTTGTAAAATAAATAAGATAAGATAAAACCACGCAAAATTTCAGGGCATCAGAATGCGTGTAAAACAAATAAAGTTTACCGTACATAAATTTATAGATAAAACCACACATAACTTCATGACATGAGAATGCGCGAAACTAATGTTCATCTTTTGACTATTTGTAGTTTGATTCTAAAACGCATGTTTTTTGTTGTCTTGTTAAGATTTTATGTTTCCATGGTTATGGCATAGAGGTTCATTCCATCATTAAATTATGTACTACACATGTTATCCCCGATGGAACTAGATATATAGCTAGTGCTTCATTCATGTTACTTATATTATATATATATATATAAACTATAATGTTTAAACACTGTGATTGTGTTCATTTAATACATATAATACTATTTGTAAAACTGACATAGCAGGACAAAGTAACGTTGTTAAAAAGTATGCATCAATTGTGTTTTAGGCCGCGATAAACGCAAATATGAATTAAATATGTAATAAATGCATTTCCGGTATGAGATGTTTCATTTCTAAAACCATTCATGAAACTATATGTGCCGAGAAGTAATTCCAAGAAAGCCTTTCCTGAACATTAGTGGTAGTCGTGATAGCGCAGTGGTACCACGTTCCCTTCAGGTGCGAAAGGTCCGGAGTTCGAGCCCCGTTACGATTGTGTCCTTAGGCAAGGCATTTAACTTCCACATTGCCTCTTCTCTCTCCCTCATGGCGATGGATTCCATCAGGAATGAGGTCTCGAGAGTTGTAAGAACTTGTTTTGCAATCGAGCTAACAAAAATTTGTATTAAAAAAAATAGAACATTATTTTAATAAATAATTTAAACCCTCGCATCCTCCTTGTTTACACGATATAAAATCAACATGAGTGTCTCCCACAGTCTGCCCTATTTTATATTAAAAAAATACTTGGAAACAAAATGGTGGAGCAAATTTGCGTCGTGGAAGTCTGGTTATTATAATTATATCTAGTTGAGATTCGATCTGTAATTGTTTAATCGTATAATGTATGGTCACTTAAATGATTAAATCATATGTGATGATCAGTAAGTTTTATTTGAAGCAAGAAATTAAAAACACTGACACTGTTCAACAGACCTATGTGATGCGGATCACCACGCATGTGATGCGGATTGCCATGTATGTGATGCGGATCGCCGCGCATGTGATGCAGATCGCCGCGCATGTGATGCGGATCGCTACGCATGTGATGCGGATTGCCACGCATGTGATGCGGATCACCACGCATGTGATGCGGATCACCACGCATGTGATGTGGATCATCGTGCATGTGATGCGGATCGTCGTGCATGTGATGCGGATCACCACGCATGTGATGCGGATCGTCGTGCATGTGATGCGGATCGTCGTGCATGTGATGCGGATCGCCGTGCATATGATGCGGATCACCACGCATGTGATGCGGATCGTCGTGCATGTGATGTGGATCGCCGCGCATGTGATGCGGATCGCCACGCATGTGATGCGGATCGCCACGCATGTGATGCGGATCACCATGCATGTGATGCGGATTGCCGCGCATGTGATGCGGATCGTCGTGCATGTGATGCGGATCACCACGCATGTGATGCGGATCGCCGTGCATGTGATGCGGATCGTCGTGCATGTGATGCGGATCGTCGTGCATATGATGCGGATCGTCGTGCATGTGATGCGGATCACCACGCATGTGATGCGGATCATCACGCATGTGATGCGGATCGTCGTGCATGTGATGCGGATCGCCGCGCATGTGATGCAGATCACCATGCATGTGATGCGGATCGCCGCGCATGTGATGCGGATTGCCGCGCATGTGATGTGGTGGTTAGTACTCCCATTGGGCAGGATACACTGCAGTATTCATTGTGAGCTGTCTAAATTATTGATTTACAAGAATGGTACCCGGCATATATTGATGTGTAAAATATTAACTGATTCTGCCATGTCCATCTTCTTACCAGTGTCACATACCAGATGGATCCTCACAAACGTCACATACTAGACAGATCCTCACAAACATCACATACTAGATGGATCCTCACAAACGTCACATACTAGACAGATCCTCACAAACGTCATATACTAGACAGATCCTCACAAACGTCACATACTAGACAGATCCTCACAAATGTCACATACTAGATGGATCCTCATAAACGTCACATATTAGATGGATCCTCACAAACATCACATACTAGACGGATCCTCACAAACGTCACATACTAGACGGATCCTCACAAACGTGACATACTAGATGGATCCTCACAAATGTCACATACTAGACGGATCCTCACAAACGTCACATACTAGATGGATCCTCACAAACGTGACATACTAGATGGATCCTCGCAAACATCACATACTAGACAGATCCTCACAAACATCACATACTAGACAGATCCTCACAAACATCACATACTAGACAGATCCTCACAAATGTCACATATTAGAAGTATCCTTAACTATGCTATTAACACTTGTGAAAGATTTATTTTGTACCTGCGTGTGTGAGTGCTTGTCTCTAGGACATAGCACAACCTTTCCTACATTGACACACAGTAATGGCCATTAACTTATATGTCACATGTTTCACTTTTTTGTCATAGTTACATTGAAATGATTGTGTATGGTGTGTAACTCTGCATAATGATACCGATGTTCCCAAATTCTTGCCCTCATTAATTGGTAGATTTTACCTAGATTCCTGTTTGTTTTTTAACCTGTTTATCAAATTAATCCATCGTTTCTGTTGCAACATGAGCTTGTTTTACAAGTGTCTTGTTGTGTTGTACAGTCAAGCAAGCACTTGTTACCGGAACCTCGATGTGTTATACCCACCCAACATTCACTGATGACTGATTCCTCGCTGTGATCAACTCCATACTGCCATACATTACCGTGCTTTGCAAGGGAACATCCATCGTCTTTAGATGATGTTGTATATGGTGCCAATTGGCTGTCCGATTAGCGCAGTGGTTAGCACGCTCGCTTTTCACCAATGTAAACCGGGTTCGATCCTCGGACCGGGAAGTATGTGAGATGGTACGGTGGTCGCCAGATCGGACAGGTGGGTTTTCTCCACGTACTCCGGTTTCCTCCCACACGAATGACCACATTTACGCTTTCATCCGCGCCAACGAGAGTGATTAATATAAGTTGTTAAAACTTGCTTCGCAATCGTTGTAAAATATATAAAGTTTAATTTGGTGCCACTGACGGATTTAGCATGAAACCTTCTATGTTGACTGTATTATCCCAGGCCAATTCAAATTCCTGGGAATGTATAAAATAATGAGAAACGACAACCGAAGTGAATTCTTTACAGTAAATGTTACATTGTAAGATATATAGGACCCTACATTGGTGGAGATGTCACACAATATTTTATGAAGCAAGGTTTTGGAAGTTTGCTATTAAGTTTCATAAAATATGTTTTGAAATCGATTATCACGAGTGTAAGATCCTGTTTATCACATTACCGTAGTAACATTACCGTAGAGCGCTTGTTTTAATAAATAATGTTGCCTTTCATTTGAGCGCAAATTGTCATGACGTCACTAAATTGTCATGATGTCACTAAATTGTCATGATGTCACTAAATTGTCATGATGTCACTAAATTGTCATGACGTCACTAAATTGTCATGACATCACTAAATTGTCATGATGTCACTAAATTGTCATGACATCACTAAATTGTCATGACGTCACTAAATTGTCATGACGTCACTAAATTGTCATGACGTTACTAAATTGTCATGACGTCACTAAATTGTCATGACGTCATTAAATTGTCATGACGTCACTAAATTGTCATGACGTCACTACGCAAAGCAGCGTTATATTTAAATGTTAAACAGCGTTATAATTGCATCGATACTTCTTTTAAATTTATAGTGTGTCTTACCATTAACGTTATGTTAAAAATAGAAAGTTGAATTTATAAATTATAATGATTATTCTCTCAACCAATCGGAAACCTTCCTGATGTTATTACACGTGTGTTGATATCAGAAATTATGTGATGGCTGTATTACATTGAATACAAGCTATGTCATGTGATAAATTGTGTTCTCTGCAGCTCTCGACCAGATGTAAAATTATATATAAGATATTTTACATCATACGAGAAGGTTCACTATTTATTGACTCTGAGAATGCGCTGGAAGCAACAGACAGTAATTGTTAGATTTATGTAATTATAAGAATTTTTTTTTTTCAAAAGTTTTTAAATCGATTTAAAAGAAATGTTGCGCAATAATTTGTTCCCCGCAAACCAAACTAACTTCCTGTATATTGTGATAAAAAAACGTAAGATACTCAAAATAAGACAAACTAAAATAAAACTGAAATCAACTCTAAACTATCCTACTACTAAACAGAGAACATTTCACGCAACGATAGAATTAAGCCTAAAATACACCATTGTTATCTCCCTTACACCATAAAGTGGCATGTATATTTATTGATTCATTAATCTGAGTTTAAGGTCTGTCTGCCACTTTATGATACAAGGGATGCAAGTGTTATCTCCCTTACACCATAAAGTGGCATGTATATTTATTGATCTTTTTTTTTTAAGCTGCAAATATGAATTTGATTTCTAATCTCAAATGATAAGTTTTCACAGAAGCACATCACAGATTATAGTTCATACAGTGACGTAGATTGGATGTGTAATGGCATACTACTGTATCTGCTAGTGGTTGGCAAACAGGAGCATCACCTGTATCTCATATACATTTGTGTATACGTTGTTTTTTTATATAAGAGAATGTTGTACATTATAATCTGCAGTTGTATTTAACAGATATGCTATGTCGATTGTTCTATAACTATATAAATTATCATACAACAATCTTAACGATTATTGCATGAATGAAATGAGGAATAAACTTTACAACGCTATTCATTGCGTTTGCTTGTTGCCTTCCTTGAAACTTCCTTGAACTTCATTGGAACCTCCTGGAAACTTCCTGGAAACCTTGAATTTCCTGGAAACTTCCTTGAAACCTCCTGGAAACTTCCTTGAAATCTCCTGGAAACTTCCTTGAAACCTCCTGGAAACTAACTTGAAACCTCCTGGAAACTTCCTTGAAACCTCCTGGAAACTTCCTTGAAACCTCCTGGAAACTTCCTTGAAACCTCCTGGAAACTTCCTTGAAACCTCCTGGAAACTTCATTGAAACCTCCTGGAAACTTCCTTGAAACCTCCTGGAAACTTCCTTGAAATCTCCTTGAAACCTCCTGGAAACTTCCTTGAAACCTCCTGGAAACTTCCTTGAAACCTCCTTGAAACCTTCTGGAAACTAACTTGAAACCACCTGGAAACTTCCTTGAAACCTCCTGGAAACTTCTTGACACCTCCTGGAAACTTCCTTCCTTGAAACCTCCTGGAAACTTCCTTGAAACCGTCTTTAAACTAACTTGAAACCTCCTGGAAACTTCCTTGAAACCTCCTGGAAACTTCCTTGAAACCTCCTGGAAACTTCCTTGAAACCTCCTGGAAACTTCCTTGAAACCTCCTGGAAACTAACTTGAAACCTCCTGGAAACTTCCTTGAATTTCCTGGAAACCTTGAATTTCCTGGAAACTTACTTGAAACCTCCTTGAACTTCATTGAAACCTTGATACTTCCTTGAACTTCCTCGATATGTTTGGTTGAGTTTGAGATTTGTTCTGGACGTATCTATGTGACTGCTTCTTTAATTTGGCTGAATGTTTAATTAGTAAAATCAAAGAGCTAACAGAATGAGAGACATCTGTGAGTTACTTCCCCTGAATACTCCCTAAACGTAGATAGGTCCTATTAAGTGTTTTCCTCTGTTTTTACCGTTGTTTCTTTTCACAACACGCTAACAATTTTAATCCACTATCGCTTTTTATGTTTCTACCAAGGTAGCCACCAATGCCTACGGGTGTCTCCAGGCCGGTGGTACTACCTGGGTAACCACCAATGACTACGGGTGTCTCCAGGCCGGTGGTACTACCCGGGTAACCACCAATGACTACCGGTGTCTCCAGGCCGCTGGTACTACCCGGGTAACCACCAATGACTACGGGTGTCTCCAGGCCGGTGGTACTACCTGGGTAACCACCAATGACTACGGGTGTCTCCAGGCCGGTGGTACTACCTGGGTAACCACCAATGACTACGGGTGTCTCCAGGCGGTGGTACTACCTGGGTAACCACCAATGACTACGGGTGTCTCCAGGCCGGTGGTACTACCTGGGTAACCACCAATGACTACGGGGTCTCCAGGCCGGTGGTACTACCGGACACCAATGACTACGGCCCCACACCGGGTAACCACCAATGACTACGGGTGTCTCCAGGCCGGTGGTACTACCTGGGTAACCACCAATGACTACGGGTGTCTCCAGGCCGGTGGTACTACCCGGGTAACCACCAATGACTACGGGTGTCTCCAGGCCGGTGGTACTACCTGGGTAACCACCAATGACTACGGGTGTCTCCAGGCCGGTGGTACTACCCGTGTAACCACCAATGACTACGGGTGTCTCCAGGCCGGTGGTACTACCCGGGTAACCACCAATGACTACGGGTGTCTCCAGGCCGGTGGTACTACCCGGGTAACCACCAATGACTACGGGTGTCTCCAGGCCGGTGGTACTACCTGGGTAACCACCAATGACTACGGGTGTCTCCAGGCCGGTGGTACTACCTGGGTAACCACCAATGACTACGGGTGTCTCCAGGCCGGTGGTACTACCTGGGTAACCACCAATGACTACGGGTGTCCAGGCCGGTGGTACTACCGGGTAACCACAATGACTACGGGTGTCTCCAGGCGGTGGTACTACCTGGGTAACCACCAATGACTACGGGTGTCTCCAGGCCGGTGGTACTACCCGGGTAACCACCAATGACTACGGGTGTCTCCAGGCGGGGTACTACCGTAACACCAATGACTACGGGTGTCCAGGCCGGTGGTACTACCGGGTAACCACCAATGACTACGGGTGTCTCCAGGCCGGTGGTACTACCTGGGTAACCACCAATGACTACGGGTGTCTCCAGGCCGGTGGTACTACCCGGGTAACCACCAATGACTACGGGTGTCTCCAGGCCGGTGGTACTACCTGGGTAACCACCAATGACTACGGGTGTCTCCAGGCCGGTGGTACTACCCGGGTAACCACCAATGACTACGGGTGTCTCCAGGCCGGTGGTACTACCTGGGTAACCACCAATGACTACGGGTGTCTCCAGGCCGGTGGTACTACCTGGGTAACCACCAATGACTACGGGTGTCTCCAGGCCGGTGGTACTACCTGGGTAACCACCAATGACTACGGGTGTCTCCAGGCCGGTGGTACTACCTGGGTAACCACCAATGACTACGGGTGTCTCCAGGCCGGTGGTACTACTGGGTAACCACCAATGACTACGGTGTCTCCAGGCCGGTGGTACTACCTGGGTAACCACCAATGACTAGGGTGTCTCCAGGCCGGTGGTACTACAACACCAATGACTACGGGTGTCTCCAGGCGGTGGTACTACCTGGGTAACCACCAATGACTACGGGTGTCTCCAGGCCGGTGGTACTACCTGGGTAACCACCAATGACTACGGGTGTCTCCAGGCCGGTGGTACTACCTGGGTAACACCAATGACTACGGGTGTCTCAGGCCGGTGGTACTACCCGGTAACACCAAGACTACGGGTGTCTCCAGGCCGGTGGTACTACCTGGGTAACCACCAATGACTACGGGTGTCTCCAGGCGGGGTACTACCTGGGTAACCACCAATGACTACGGGTGTCCAGGCCGGTGGTACTACCTGGGTAACCACCAATGACTACGGGTGTCTCCAGGCCGGTGGTACTACCTGGGTAACCACCAATGACTACGGGTGTCTCCAGGCCGGTGGTACTACCCGGGTAACCACCAATGACTACGGGTGTCTCCAGGCCGGTGGTACTACCCGGGTAACCACCAATGACTACGGGTGTCTCCAGGCCGGTGGTACTACCCGGGTAACCACCAATGACTACGGGTGTCTCCAGGCCGGTGGTACTACCCGGGTAACCACCAATGACTACGGGTGTCTCCAGGCCGGTGGTACTACCTGGGTAACCACCAATGACTACGGGTGTCTCCAGGCCGGTGGTACTACCTGGGTAACCACCAATGACTACGGGTGTCTCCAGGCCGGTGGTACTACCCGGGTAACCACCAATGACTACGGGTGTCTCCAGGCCGGTGGTACTACCCGGGTAACCACCAATGACTACGGGTGTCTCCAGGCCGGTGGTACTACCTGGGTAACCACCAATGACTACGGGTGTCTCCAGGCCGGTGGTACTACGGGTAACCACCAATGACTACGGGTGTCTCAGGCCGGTGGTACTACCTGGGTAACCACCAATGATACGGGTGTCCCAGGCCGGTGGTACTACTGGGTAACCACCATGACTACGGGTGTCTCCAGGCGGTGGTACTACCGGGTACCACCAATGACGGTTCTCCACCGGGGTACACCGGGTAACCACCAATGACTACGGGTGTCTCCAGGCCGGTGGTACTACCCGGGTAACCACCAATGACTACGGGTGTCTCCAGGCCGGTGGTACTACCTGGGTAACCACCAATGACTACGGGTGTCTCCAGGCCGGTGGTACTACCCGGGTAACCACCAATGACTACGGGTGTCTCCAGGCCGGTGGTACTACCCGGGTAACCACCAATGACTACGGGTGTCTCCAGGCCGGTGGTACTACCCGGGTAACCACCAATGACTACGGGTGTCTCCAGGCCGGTGGTACTACCCGGGTAACCACCAATGACTACGGGTGTCTCCAGGCCGGTGGTACTACCTGGGTAACCACCAATGACTACGGGTGTCTCCAGGCCGGTGGTACTACCCGGGTAACCACCAATGACTACGGGTGTCTCCAGGCCGGTGGTACTACCCGGGTAACCACCAATGACTACGGGTGTCTCCAGGCCGGTGGTACTACCTGGGTAACCACCAATGACTACGGGTGTCTCCAGGCCGGTGGTACTACCTGGGTAACCACCAATGACTACGGGTGTCTCCAGGCCGGTGGTACTACCTGGGTAACCACCAATGACTACGGGTGTCTCCAGGCCGGTGGTACTACCCGGGTAACCACCAATGACTACGGGTGTCTCCAGGCCGGTGGTACTACCCGGGTAACCACCAATGACTACGGGTGTCTCCAGGCCGGTGGTACTACCTGGGTAACCACCAATGACTACGGGGTCTCCAGGCCGGTGGTACTCCCGGGTAACCACCAATGACTACGGGTGTCTCCAGGCCGGTGGTACTACCTGGTAAACCACCAATGACTACGGGTGTCTCCAGGCTGGTGGTACTACCGTGTAACCACCAATGACTACGGGTGTCTCCAGGCCGCTGGTACTACCTGGGTAACCACCAATGACTACGGGTGTCTCCAGGCCGCTGGTACTACCCGGGTAACCACCAATAACTACGGGTGTCTCCAGGCCGGTGGTACTACCCGTGTAACCACCAATGACTACGGGTGTCTCCAGGCCGGTGGTACTACCCGGGTAACCACCAATGACTACCGGCGTCTCCAGGCCGCTGGTACTACCCGTGTAACCACCAATGACAACGGGTGTCTCCAGGCCGGTGGTACTACCCGGGTAACCACCAATGACTACGGAGTCTCCAGGCCGGTGGTACTACCAGTGTAACCACCAATGACTACGGGTGTCTCCAGGCCGGGGTACTAACCGTGTAACACCCAATGAATACGGGTGTCTCCAGGCCGGTGGTATACTACATGGGTAAGCACCAATGACTAAGGGTGTCTCCAGGCGTGTGGTTTTACCCGGGTAACCACCAATGATTACGGGTGTCTCCAGGCCGGTGGTACTACCCGTGTAACCACCAATGATTACGGGTGTCTCCAGGCCGGTGGTACTACCCGTGTAACCTCCAATGACTACGGGTGTCTCCAGGCCGGTGGTACTACCGGGTAAACACCAATGGGGTACTTTTTGTAAAAACGGGTGTCTCCAGGCCGGTGGTACACCCGTGTAACCACAATGACTACGGGCGTCCCATGCCGCTGGTACTACCTGGGTAACCACCAAGGACTACGGGCGTCTCCAGGCCGCTGGTACTACCTGGGTAACCACCAAGACTACGGGTGTCTCCAGGCGGTGGTATACCTGGGTAACCACCAATGGACTACGGGTGTCTCCAGGCGGTGGTAATACCGGGGTAACCACCCAATGATACGGGCGCCAGGCCGCTGGTAATACCGGGAAACACCAATGACTACGGGTGTCTCCAGGCCGGTGGTACTACCTGGGTAACCACCAATGACTACGGGTGTCTCCAGTCCGGTGGTACTACCCATGTAGCCACCAATGACTACGGTTGTCTCCAGGCCGGTGGTAC